>UFQX01000011.1:867562-1013675 GCA_900497675.1 Arapaima gigas
CCCCCCCCCCCCCCGGACGGCCACTAATCTGGCCAGCGTTCCGCAAGCGTTACACAAACGCGCAGAACTGCAGGCCCACTCGTACATGCTCACACACAGTTACTCATGTACGTGAGCGCTGTCAAACAATCACACACACGCAAACATACCGTCCATCAAAGCCGGGGCTCCTTATAAACTATTAACTGCACCCCGTGCCGCTCGTGTCCAAGTGGAGCTGCAAGGGTCCGTGAAGCAAGCCAGAGCCATACTGCGTCCGAAGAAACTCTCAGCTCCAAACCAAAGCATCGCCACCTCGAGTCAAACGATCATGTCAGGAAGGACAGCGGCACAAAATTCTGCACCGGACTGTCCAGTTTGTTGGTGAAGGGGAAGAGAAGTGAGTTGCTGTACAAGGCGAAGGGTGAGAACACATCATAGTGCTTCTCTGCTGCCCACATAGTCCTTCTTCCGTACCTTCGCCAAGAGAAGACAGTAAAGACACCTTCGCTGGACTCGAGCCCATCACTCCACACAACCCTGGCCTCCCAGAGCCCTGGGGACATTTGGGAGGAGAAGAAGGCCGCAGCTCACTGGTTATGGGTTCGCTGGCGAAGCCTGTACCAAGGCGATGGCTTGACGCCAACTGTTTAACCTCTGTGAGAGGATGGCTTAAAAAAAAACAATCTCTTGACACAGGTTACACGTTTGAACGCAGCCCCTTCTGCCTCACACGCTGACAGAGGAGTGAGAGCCACGTTACTGACAGCGCGTTGCTTTCTTCCAAAGACTCAAAATGCTCTTTTCAGACACCACAAAGATAGACTGAAGTTTATGAGTGGGCGCCTTTCTTGGCCTTGTTTTGCGAAAGCCACGCAATGGCAGAGACGTTCGTGTTTCCCTCCCCGCGCCAAATCACCTTTTCTGTGCATCCGTCTCACACGAAACACACCAGACTGCCTCATCCGCACGACCAAATTTGGTTAGAATAAAAAAAAGCAAGCAGATACGGCCTGTATTTACAAGAGAGGCAAACAAAACAACAAAGGAATGAAAAACCGCCGCTCTCCGCTTCTGGCCCCCTGTCGCTGCCCTGCCGCCGATAACCACCGTACCGGCTCCTGCCACGGAGAGACCTGCGACCACGAGGCGAAAGTTAAAGATGGAGACGGGAGAAAAGGGAAGAAAAATGAGCGGGAGGCCTGGCCTGGATAATATATTTTTATGTCCTCCTCCCCCTGCCGCTCCCTTCCCCCGCAGCCCTGTTCAAGTCAGCACTTTGTCCCGGATCCCGGGGCGGGTGTGTATGCAGGATGGGGGGCAGCAGGGTGGGGTGGGTTAGCGGCGGCCATTTGTCATAACAGTCATCAGTAACTGTCGCGCGGAGCCGGGAGCTTAATTAGCCCGCTCCCTCATTAGCATCCCCCGGGCCCCTAGCGCCGCTGTGTGCGGATCCTGATTATTCCCCGGCACAGTCGCGGCCAATTACTGGTCCGAAATGGAACAGCATTAATCAAATCTTTAGCACGGTGGCAAACTCTGGGATATCAGATTGCAGAAGGCCGCAAAACTAATATGTCACTGTCAGCGGGGCCGCGCAGGCATTTAGCGCGTTGCATTAACTCTGTGGCTCGCCTCGGTGCCTGGCCCCCAGCACCCTCTGGAAGCCATTAGTGTGACGCGGTAGCGGAAGATGCAAGTCAGCCTCGACTGTGGCATCTTTCCTCTTACGCCTCCTTCTGTTCCTCTTCGCTTCGCCACCGGAGCGCGGCCGGCCGTAAAGGTGAAGAGGAGCAAGGGGGCTTTTGGTTGAACCGGTGAACTTAGAACTTACCAGAGCTGACAGAGAACTCCCAGCTGCAGCGTCAGCGCTGAGGATCAACTCGCCGCGCAGGTGTCGTTCGGTGGCTCCCCTCGGCTCGGATGAGTTAAGCCGTCGCCCGGGTTGCGAAGGTTTAGGAAGGCGTCTGCTGGGATTGTTAGCCGCTGCCGGTTTTTAAACACACAATAAGCAGGCAGCTCCTTGACAGGGGAGGGATCAAACAAGACGTCTCCCGCACGCCGAGCCGAGGAGCGGGAGCGACTCCCTCGTAGGCTGATTTCTCCGAGACGGTAGAGCTTGCAGGCGGGAGTTTTCCTCTGCTTCTTCGTCTCTCCTCGCTTTGCCTTGTCACGTGTGGACGGGAATAAACAACAGTGCTGCTCGCAGTTAGACTGAAAAGACCCGTTGAGAAGCTGCTTGGGAAATAACAGTAATAGAGGGATAATTCCGCTCATCCTGGCGGAGCAGAATAAAGGTATCTTCTCTTTTTTAGAGTGACTCTAAGAAAGCAGGGAACATGGGACACACGTTTCTGGATATTTCATTGATTTATTGCATTGTTGTGATTTTTCAATTTCCCTGTGAATATCCAGTGGGAAACTTAAGAATGGATTCAGTAACCTGCACCACACCGCCACACACGTCGTACAAATATCATCCGAAAAGCAGCTTCCTGAGCACTTATGGTGGAGTTCAAGCTAAAACTTATCCCACGGTTCCGCTTTCAGGACAGATTATCGCTGTCGGATAAATTGTGATTATTATTACAATTAATTATGGTCATTGACACATATGTCAGGTACATGGTCGATAAGTTAGGTTAATGCACATTAGGCTACTGTTTCAAGAGAAACAACCTGCCGTTCCAGGCCACCGCGCTCATTTTCTGGAAGTGTCAGAAATGTTTTTTTTTCCTCTCTCTCTCTCTCTCTCTCTCTCTGCTCCTCAGACAGTCATATGCAATTTCAGTACCAAACCCTAGAAATGTGTCGCCTGCGTGTGAAATTTATGCCATGAGAAAGTCCCACCAAGTAATTAGAAAGGTTTAAGAGGATGTTTTAAAAAGCGCAGCTATTTTATTTTGGTCCGCTGATTTGGCCTGGTATGCAGCGGTTATGTCTCCTGGGGATGTTCCAAACAAGACAGTCGGCAAACACTGAGACGTCCTCGTCACCGCTGCTCCCAGACAACGCGCTCGATGCGCCGCCTCGTGAGGGCAGCGGTTGTCTTCGCGGGACGGCAGCCCTGCCACAGGTCTGGGTGTGGACAAAGGAGGCAGGAGAAAAGGATTACAGTGTAATGATATTAAAAGCGCAAAGTTGTTAAGGTGCCAAGTTAAGACACTATAAATTGAGCTGTGGCTCTCATTGCCTGTCCCCACACACAATAATTAAATTAGATTTATGGGCTGCATTACATCAGTGCGAGATAGTTCATATTTTGCCCCGCTTTATTAGACCATCTGACAGGCGAGAAGAAATGCTGCTGAAGTTCCTCGGCCCCCGCCGCTGAAAGGCCCCAGTCGGTGCTCCGTCTTTTGTTGTGCCACTCGTCCCCAGCGATGATGGATGAAGCGCATCGTCTCCCTCTCCAGGAACTGCGGTGGTGACTGTCTTTGGAATTGCCAAACGGCTTTATCTACCGTGTACACGGCTGCTGGCACTGCCCTCTGTGTCGCCCCTGTTCCCGGGCACGGCGGCAGGAAGGGAGCTCGGGGGCGAAAGTGACAGTGGTTCTCTCCTTCCCCACCGTCCTCACTTCCCGGATTCACGGCTGGCCACGCGTGTGTTAGCGAAAGGCGTGCGGAGGGGGTGGGGGTGGTTCGCCCGAGCAAAAAGAAAAACCATAAAGTGTGGCAGGGAAAGAAACATGGAGCTTTCCAAAATTTGCTGGCTAATTATGCCTCCTCTTTTGAATTTTGATTTAAAGTAAAAGATGGAACTAAAATTCAGCAGCATTTTCCCCCCAGAGTTTTGCTGACAAAAAAAAAGTGTGCATTTCTGTGTGTTCTTTCCTATCCATCAGCAGGTTTTTGTCCAACGGAGAGTGGAAAATGCAATCACACAAATGCATCTCCCAAATACTACTAGAGAGAAGCACAATGTGACCCCGCTGACATTCCCTGGCCCCCCTGCTGGCATCACCAGTCCCCTTTCTGAACACCTGCAGCAAAAACATATATTTGTATTTCTAAACTCATGCTCGCATCAACACGAAACAAATACACTTCATTTCCTACATGCAGACACTAGCGCAAAAGCTTATCCATGTTTATTGTATCAGTTTCCTGTGCCAGGCTCATTAGACAAAAGACATGCGACAGATCATCAAGATAATGACACATTATGTCATTCCATGTCCCCATATCTCGCGTAGAGCTCTTCCCAAATGAACGAGCGCGAGACCTCGTCTCCACGCTGAATCGGCACCCAGAGGGACAGAGGGGAGCGAGATGGTAATGAAAGAGAAGAAAGATAAACTGACGGGGGTGGGAAAAAAAACATCTGGTTGATGTTAATGAAGTGCGACACTTTTATTATCGTTATTAATTAGCACTTCTCAAGCAATGGAATTAAATCAATATGCTGGAGTGAAACGAATTTCAACAGGCCATTCGGATCAATCAGGGGGAGTTTTTTTTTTAGTCTAGGTAACTGCCATTAAACCCGACTTGTTAGCGCAACATTAGCCGGGGTAAGAGAGGAGCGATTGAGCAAAGATTGGCGAGATTTTAAATTAGCGGGACATAAACCGCGCCGCCGTTTTCCCTCCTGTGCTTCGCTTTTAATCTCGTTTCCACCCCGTTTTTCCTCTGCATCTCTCTCTCCTCCCTCCACTCATCCCTGCTCTGCTCCCCCTCCAGCCCGCCTCTCCGGTCCCTTGTCCTCCCAACCGGACACCCGGTGAAACGAGATGAAACTGGACACTTGCTGACATGGAACGGTGCCCTATGTTACTAGGCCTCTGGTTCCTTCCAGGTGTGTGCAGTTCTTCCACACAGGGTGACACAGGACTCTACTTGACTGTTGCTCCTCATGGACTTCAGAGAAGGACTATTTCTCAGACCCCCCCCCGATGGTGTTATGATACATAAGAAGGAAAGTCATTCCTCTGACAGCTCAGAAATTAACGTCAGTTGTAACCTGAGTAGCAGCGACACTCTTTACTTGAAGCCTTTTCTGTTGTCGCCTTTCAAAATTTTAATTTGCAGTTGAATGTTAGAAAAGTTGTTCTTGTTGTTGTTACTCTTGGTTTCGCCACTAATGTGAATGTAAAAGATCTTGTGCCCAAAGCTGCTAGACCTCCTGTGTTCCCTTAGGGCCCCATTTGTAGAACCAGTAGGTCAGTACTGTAACTGTAGGCGCAGGTGTGTCTTTCACCTTGGCTCTGCTCGTACCCCCCGTCCTGTCCACTTCCATGGGTACTGCCCTGCGTGGGGGGTAAAGGCCCTGCTGCGCCCTGCATGGACCCCAGTGTGACAGCACCTCCGCTGGGCAGCAAATCCACAAAAAAACGAGTCAGGAGGACAGAGACAGAGAGAAAGGGCATCAGGGCTGGCTGTGAAAAACTCCCACTTTGTCCTTTTTAACAATGGCTGGGACTCCCGTTTAAACCACTGCTCATTCATTTCAAATCTCAGCATTTATTTATTTATTCGCTTGTTTGTGTTTGTTTTTTTTTAAATTCTGGGACTTGTGTCCTTCAACCTACGTTAAAGTTTTTTTCTCATAGGGTGCTGGTGGGGTGTGTGTGTGTGTGTGTGTGTGTGTGTGTGTGTGTGTGTGTGAGTGGGAGTGAAAGATAGCGGCAGGGAAGTGAGGCCCGGATGTGACCACAGGCAGGCGCTCTCCCCTGAGCAGCCCAGCTCAGCCCAGAAGGGGGGTTGGCAGGTGCAGCGAAGAGAACAGGCTGCTTGCTGCAAAGTGCTTCTGTGCAGAATAAATGGGCCACCCTCTACTCTCTCTGAACCACCCACCCCCCGTTGTGCTTCTATTACATTATCAGACTGAGAGTTCCAGCAGTCGGCTGCCTCCCCATGACCTAAAAAGCATCTGTCAGCAGTTCCCCTCCCACCCCAGTCAGGTTTTCTAACAGAAACTGTCCCAGGATGAGCAAAGCGCGTGATGAATGTGCTGACTAACCGGCTGTGTTCTTCTCAAGCCGCGCAACGGTTCACCCCCAAGAGGATGCTGCCACCTGACAAACAGGGCCTGTACGGACATCCCTTTGAAAGAAAAAAAAGCCTTTTTTTTAAACTGCGAAAATGTTAATTGCATTTCACTTTCGTTCACTGGGGTGTAGACAGAATGGACTGCGGGACAGAGACGGTCAAAGTGAAATCGCCGTAACAGCGGGACAACTTTTAAAACCGATTGAGCTGATGCTTTTCTCTGCGTGAGCTTTTCTCTGTGCAGTGAGGTCAATTTTTACTAGAGTAAGAGTAAGAATCAGGAGGAGGTGGCTTTCCAACCTGGGTTCCATGAGTCTGAAGGCGGCAGCTCCAGCCATGACGCCCCCTGGCTTTCCCCGATCTTGAGCTTGACCTTCATGGAAACAGGAATGTGCATGCGTGCGACTGTGTGTGTGTTTGTGCTTCTGCTCTTGCGTGAGTGAGAGACAGGTTCTCCGGGACTCCACCGACCCCAAACCCCCACCACCTCGCTCTCTGGCACTGAAGGCGCGGAGCACATAGCAGTTAATTCCTGCCTAATTTATTACACTGCGTCCCCAGCCCTGAGGAGCCATTAGCAACACACACTGACACAGCACACTGGCCTGTGTCGTAATTTATTGTCTTATTACAGCGCCGGAGCAGCATCAATTAATTACACATTAAAGTGTTCCTGTCCCCAGGATTTATGGAGGGTAAAGGAAGATTGGGTGGAGGCAGACAGATTGGTTCCTACAGCTGTGGGCTGGTGGGCAGCCAGGAAATGGGGGGTGGGGCAGCCTTTGGGGAGGAAGTTCAAGGCTGATAAAAAAAGCATTTGCTGCCTTTATAGCGCTGCAAACCAACGGGGGGAAACAAATGAAGTGACACCGTGCGCTCCAGAGGAGGCGGCGACACGGTGTCCCAGTGACGTTAGAGCGTCACCGACTTCCTGCGTTTAACACCCACCCTCCGCATCACACACGCAGCCTTTTACACCCCTTCCCGCTGATGGATGACGGCACGGGTGGACCTGTGTCAGACGTTCTGGCATCGCTTTTCACCAGCGGAGGTGAATGCTCTGACCACAGGTTCCAGAGGGAACCGCGTTAACTTCGGCGGCGTTGAAACAGTGTGATTTTCGCAGTAGTCTTCAGGGAACGACATGCTCGCGGGCTTTGTTGTAAAAATGGTGAAAACTTGGTCACGTCGAAGAATTATTTGAATATTCAAAGCATGTCCAGGCCTGAACCGGGGGCTCGCATCAGTCACGCCAGGTCAGGGAGGTTCATTAGCACTGACAGCTCAGTTCTTCGACGATGTAAGTAATAACGGGTGGTCAGCGAAGGGGTCACAGAAAGATTAAAACAAAACAAGTCTTTGCGTGCTTTTCTCCTGTTATCACTTCCCTCCTTGAATCCAGGATCCCCTTGAGAAAAGACACTGAGCTGCTTGGGGGGGGCGGGGGGTGGAAGAGCTTCAATGGCTTTTTTTTGGGGGGGGAGATTTGCTGACACGGCTATGATCCAGTAATTATTGTTTCCCCTTAACTTATTGCTGTAATTTTGCTTTCTAAGATCCCACTGCATTTGGCTGGCTGCCCCCGCCTCGTCCCCCCCCCCGCCCCCCGTGCCCCTGCGCTACCTCAAGGGCACGCCTGAAGAAGTGTTATCAGAAAACAGGCGGCTGACAGATCGGGGGGCGAGACAGCGGCGCAGACAAAACACCTTAATGTGGCATAAATAAGACTGCCTCGCACCGATAGCTTCCCACAGACAACGTAAATTATATTGTCAGACGGAGTCGCTTCCCCGCTCACGCCGCAACTAACAAGAGTCACAGCGAACACAGTGACAAGGAGATTGGGGGCCCGGGAACAAGCATGAGGCGGTGGGGGGGGATCAATTAATAAATAAAAACCGTTCTTCCAGCACCCCCACTGTTGCATGGGAGATGTATTATTTTGTGATTTACACCACCCCCTCCTCCGGCCTCCACTCTCACTCGTTTGGCCTCCTCGTGAAGGTCGAGTCAGCTTTTCTGGCAGGTTGAGGAGAGCTGGTGGTGGCGGTGGGCGGCCATGTTGTCACCATGCTGTCACCGATGTGGCCTCTGGCAGCTGGAGGTGGATGGGATTAATGGCACCAGTGAGGGACCAAAGCTGGGGTCCTGTCCCCGGAGACTCGGTCTCACGGGGGGGGGGCAGCTTTGCTGAAGAATTGCGTTTGGATCCAACTGACAGCCTCAGGAAGGCATAAATACTACCCTTCCCATAAATTTCTTCCCTCGCTTTTCCTAGTGCCAGTTGCCCTCACCGTCGGGATCTTTGGGCCTGGTTTCTTTGGGCCTGGTTTCTTTGGCTGTTTTTTTGTCGATGCGGTTCAGCCAGGCCTGCTGTGCTGCCTGCCTTTGTTAACAGGCCTCTGCAGATACTGTCCCTGTGTTTTCGAGTCAGCAAAAAACCAGCACCCTGTGTCTTCTACGGTAATGTCTTTGCCAGATGACAAGGCCTTGTGATGGATGAGGTCAACTAAGAAAAAGGTAGACAGTGTGAGGAGGCCAAAGTAGATTAGATGCTCCTGTGATTGATCCTTCTGAACGTTCTGTTCTCAGAATTAAGATCCTGATGCCAGGAAAATGCCTGACACCCATGAATAAAGCAAAAGAGCAGATCTTTGGCGTGACCTTCTTGGAGATCTTTGCCCTTTGTGCACCTCCATAAGAGTTTTGGCTGAGAAATTCAAGCTGATGTGGTCATTACAGCTATACTACGACAAGAAGCATAGGAGTCTTAAAACCGGGCTTTTGTCATCACTGTAAAGCGAATTAGATGCCATTTCCAGTTTGAATGGCTCCTGGGTGGCTCATCTTACTTAGGTTACCACCTCAAGATCTGAATACAGAAGGTTAAATCTCTGCTTAGATTGAAAACTTTGGATTATGGACTCAGCATAAAGCTGAGGCAGAAACGACTGGACGACTACTCATATACAAACAGCTGATCCAATAATAAATCACAAAATTATTAGCTTTGCCCGCAAACTTTGTGAAAAGATGCAATAGAGGTCAATTATGCTGGTGTTTGTCAGTTGTTCATCAACTACCTGATGATAATGGGCTCTTATGTTCCTATTTGTTTTTACGGGGGACTGGCTAGTTGAGCGTGTTCAGCCCATGTCCCTCAAAGCAACATGAAAGTGATAAAAATATTGACACCTTGTCACCTCATCCTTCGGGACATTAAAAATAAGGCCCCCTTCTGCAAAAAAGCTCAGAATAACTTAAAATACATTGCATTGATATTAACAAATTACGACTGTGAGTGAGCGGTACAGAGGTCCTTTAGTGGTAAAAATATGCAGGCTCCTAAAAGCACTCGCAAGGAGTCTATCAGAGACACCCACTCCTTACCTAAAACAAGATCATACACTCAAACAGCTTTGCCCTCTCGCTGTCAAATGTTTCCCCCGCAGCCAAAGGCAGGAAAAAAAAACAACAGCATTTTCTGATGCTGACAGCGAGAATAGATTGCTTCCATTACACTGTACAAGAAACACATTTGGTTCAGATGAAGGCGCTGTAAATTGTCCAAGACTAGGCCTCTAAAAAGCCCAGAACCCCAACGCTAATGGAGTCGACCCACATGAGATGCTGCGCTGCTGCAAATCAAAGCTACTTAGAGGAACCGAGTTATCGGTAAGGGTTCCTCGGGCCTCGGGTTCTGCCAGAACTGGCGGACTCTGCCTGTCGGGGTCATTGCCGTACCCAGGTTAGTCCTGTCACTGACACTCAGGAGGCCTGCTTCTCGGCTACCTGCTGACCTTGGGCCGAATAGACGTCTCACCGATGTCGTGCCGGGCAAAACCGAGCGGGAACAAAGGGAACCATGTGCTGCGAGGCATAAAGTCCCGACGACTGTCAGGTGATGCCGGATCGCAGGGCAGATTCGTTTCCATGCAAAAAGGCACAAAGTGTGAATATTTCAACATGCAGGCTGCTGTCAAAGTTCGGAGGTTATGCTGATTTGTCATTCGGCGAGAGAAACAAAACCGCAGCAGCGTTTTGCTTTGTTCTCATTTCACTTAGTATTTCTAGACGAAAATCAATGAAGAACTACTGCAGCAACGTTTAAGGCAGAATTACACAGCAGGGGCACTTATAGCAACAAGACAAAGATTTATGTTTCACTGGACAATTATTTTTCCCAGCATATAATTACCTAAATCAGCCATGTCATTTATGGATTTTCCATGTTCATATTTGATCTTGACATAAACAGGTTATGTGGAGAGAATGTTAACATTTTTGAAACATGTTCAAAGTCAATTATGAAGCCTTTTAACTCCATACAACCTTCTGCTGCATAGTAGAGGTCCACGGCTACTGATACGATAGAATTCGTTTATGAGGGGCTTTGACTGAAAAGAGAGTCGCACATTTGACTGAGGTCTGTTCAAAATGAAATGTACCTTACAGACATTTCCGTGCTTCTTACAGCTTTTAGAAAAAGAAGTTCAGCAACTATCAGCAAGAGATCAATGGCAGATTTTCTGCAGGTGGAGAGATCAGGGGCTGGTTTGTTAGCAGGTAGAGAGATGATTGGATAATATTTCAGTAGGTAGAGAAACCAGCGACTAGTTTGTTAGCAGGTAGAGGGACCAGTGAGTAGTTTGTTAGTAGGTAGCGAGACCAGCAACTAGTTTGTTAGTAGGTAGAGAGACCAGTGAGTAGTTTGTTAGTGGGTAGAGAGACCAGCAACTAATTTGTTAATAGGTAGAGAGACCAGTGACTAGTTTGTTAGTAGGTAGAGAGAAGGTTAGGTAGTGTTTTGGTAGGTAGAGAGACAGGTGACTAGTTTGTTAGTAGGTAGAGAGATGATTAGGTAGTGTTTCAGTAGGTAGAAGGATCAGTGACTAGTTTGTTAGTAGGTAGAGAGACCAGTGACTAGTTTTTTAGTAGGTAGAGAGATCAATGGGTAGTATTTCAGTAGGTAGAGGGATCAGTGACTAGTTTGTTAGTAGGTAGAGAGATGATTGGGTAGTGTTTCAGTAAGTAGAGAGACCAGTGACTACTTTGTGAGTAGGTAGAGAAACCAGAGACTGGTTTGTTAATAGGTAGAGGGACCAGTGACTAGTTTGTTAGCAGGTAGAGAGACCAGCGACTAGTTTGTTAGTACGTAGTGAGACCACTGACTAGTTTGTTATTAGGTAGAGAGACTATTGGATAGTATTTCAGTAGCTAGAGGGATCAGTGACTAGTCTGTCAGTAGGTAGAGCAACCAGAGACTAGTTTGCCAGCGGGTGGAAAGATGAAGGAACAAAGTGCTGTAAGTGGTCTGGTGGGTGGTTTGCACTCAGTGCAGCGGCAGACGGGGGGAGCAGTTGGGTTTATGAATTGATAACCCCATCTACACGGCCTGGTAAAGGAATTGCTTCTGTCAAAGCGCAACTTTCTTTTGAAAACGCTGAGCTTTCGGAAGCTGATCTACATACCAGGTGTTGCACTGCTGTACGAGGAGACTGACTGACATATTGCCAGTTATCAGAGCCAGTGTTGCCCCCACACTTGCCCCAAGCCGGCAGACATCCTTCACAGGCCCACACAGCCTGACAGCCCTGCTTTCTCCCTGCCACAAACAGCAAGTGTAGAGAAGGCTGCCATTGTCTTCTTTTTGCTTCTTTCTTCCATTCCTTTCCGCTTGTTTATCCTTTTCTTGTCTCTTCTCTCCACTGAGGGATTCCTGAGGAGATCTTTAATCAGGACAACCCCGTTGCCCTGCACCCCTGACATCCCCAACGGGAGACCTTCTTCACTGGCCTTGTCACAATGGGCCTGACCCCAGCCCCCTCCTGGCACTGTTGGCTCCCTCAATGCACATATCTGCTGGGGCCTGAAACGGAGTGGGGCCTCCTTGACAGGCCACATTATACCTAAGCACTTACAGGTGTAATGGGGTCAGACCCTGCTGTCAAGACATGGGGGAGGTCAGGGGGGTCTGCAAAACACCTGACAGGCAACTGGCACAGCTGTGATAGCACTCAGACATTCCTCTCCAACGCCTCCCCACGCACACACTGTGACACACATTTAACTGAAGGCCAAACAAACCAATAAATCTCTCTTGGTTGTATATGGGGGTCAACGTTTTACTCAGAACTGTGCTGTTTTCCTGGTGAAGCAACACCCCCATCAGATTATTGCAGCAATCACCCTGAAATGGTGGTGTGGCAGGAGTAAAGATTTATTTTATTTATTTTTTTTAACTTTTAAAAGACCTGAAAAAGCATTTAGTATGTACAACATTTTTTTTTTACGTGTGACATTTAGATGTCACCAATCTGCTCATCTGATAAACCAGCTGCAGATGCTGGACCTGCTGTTATAACAGCCACAGATTCCCTATTCTTCTGGTCCCTGGTGCCTCAGCCCACTGACACAGCAGCCACTGATCTCTCTGCCCACTGAAATACCAGTCACATCTCTCTCTCTCTCACTGTACCCACATGCCCTAACGCCAGGTTGCAGTGGTCCAAACCCAATCCTAGAGGCGCAGGGTGCATTCAGATGGGTTGCCAGTCACAGATTCATCACACAGATTTACTCGCACACCAAGGCACTAAAGGGCACCAGAGTGAAGAGATGAAAACCATGTCTTTGGACTGCAGGAGGAAGCCAGAGCATTTGGAGGAAACCCAGACAAACACAGGAATAGCGCACAAACGCCACACGGAACGAGTGGGACGAAACCTATGTGTTTCATGGCACCTGCTGCGTCACCATGCCGCCGCACCACTTACCTAATCTCTGTGTGCCGAAACTAGTGAATGGGCTTCTGCAGGGAAAGGACGCATTTTGTGAATCTCTCGCCCAGTCCCCCTCCCCTTGTTTCTTGGCCTTGAGCACCTACCTCCTCCAGGCGAAGGTCCTTCCTCACTTTGACGGGCCCATTTCCCTCCATTCAGTCACAAAGGACATTCTTTCCTGCCAGTGTGAACACCCCATTTAGCCAATGCCCATAAATCAAGCTGTAAATGAAGTCGTGGGTTTATTAGGCTGTGGTAAAACAATCTGTCCGGCCCTGACGGTACTGGCTTCCAGCTGCTTTCTGGACTGGCTCACGGTGCCCTTCCCTCGACCCCCTCTGTCAGCTCATAAATCCCAGCCATTTCTCCTCCCTCTTTGCTGATCCCCTGACATGCCAAAAAACAACACAAAGAAGCCAGCTTTCCACAGTTCAGGTGGGGGGGGGGCACAGCAAACGCCTGCAGATTGTTTACAGCGGGCCGCATCAGTTCTGTCCCCCTGCTGTACCGAGGACACCGAGTCTGAAGTGTATTGCATGCTACAGAACGTTCTAGGTTCATCCTACTGCCAACTTACAAAGCAGTAGCTTTTATTAGAAGTGGCCTATTTTGTATTCCTGTTTCAGTTGAGGCAGCTTGAATTTGTTTTGATCTTTGGTGTTGTGGTGGGCAAGATTAGCTGTAGGACCTCTTCAGGGACGTGAGCCTTCATGTTTCTGGCCCAAGCCCAGTTCTTCAAGGACTGTGGTGCAACCGCCGTAACCAAGTATTCATGCATTTGCCCGTGTTCCATTCACAGTGTCACTACAGTTTGGGGGTTGCAGGAGGGTGGGTCTCACAAGTTTACGGGACCGATGTTTACGTTGATTTACCTCGCAGTTGCTTTTACTTCGAAGCGGCTCAGAATGGCGAGCGACATCTAACGACAAAACCCATTTTAAACAGCAGGGCAATTTTTACTGGAACAGCTGATGACAAATGCATTGATCAAGGGGGTTACAGCAGGTGGTGGGATTTGAACCAGGGTTCAAGTTGGCAACCCTAACCACTGCACCACCTGTTGCCCCTATTACCCCAGGCCCCTCAGAGTCAAAATGGACCCCCTCCCCATCGCCCATTCCAGCAGGCCTCTCATCGCGCTCCTCCTCGCCTGGTCCTCCTCTCTGACATGTTTTCCGTGCTGCCAGTTGACTTTCTGTACATTAACAGCCAAGACACCTTAATCTTCCCTCAAAACTTGACATCTGACTGCCTGGGAGGCAGCGCGCGCACACACACACACGCACACACGCACACACACACACACACACACACACACCAAGTCACAGGCACACCAATAAACTGATGCTTTTGCATGGGCTGTTTGTGTTGTTTTTAATACACACAAATTTCCGGCTGCTCCTAACACACACGGGCTGTGTCGAAAAAGGGGTCACGTGCAGCTAGTAAACTCATAACTTTATTTAATTTAGGGAGGACAAACAGCCAAGTTTAAATCAGGGACATTCCTGCCTCTCACCGTCCTTCAGTCACACTCCCCCTCTTTGTCAGCTACACTTCGCTAAAGGCCGGAGCGGGTGGACAGCTCTTAATAAAAGTGCCAGAATCAAAAGCGACTGGAGAGCACCTCTCGGCTCAAAGTGCAATTATCTGACTCATGTGACAACTTAAAGACACACTGTCAAAGCGCCCTATTCCCACCGCTGTCTCTCCCAGCCACTATCCCGCTCTGTGTTCCTCCAGGCTCCTGCGCCACCTTTCTTTTTCGTGTCTCTTCCGCTTCACATGGCATTTACCAACACGGCGTTCCAATTCAATCATTCAGCTGGATTGGCTTTCGCTTTTTTTTTTTTTAATATTATCTACAAAAGTAATCGAATCATATCTTCTAGATCTTGTTAAGTGCTCCATGGCAATTCATTCCAAATGGTGCGGCATGAAATATGTCTCAATCGATTGGTTCTCTCCCAATCAGCCCAGGGAGAGCGAGAGAGCAGGATCAAAACTTTTCTTGGCAGCCCTCCCCCATGGATTGGGAACACCAGTGGCATTTGATAAAACAAGGACAAAAATAAAAAATACAAATGTAAGATTTCTGGGGGGGGGGGGGGGGGGGGGGGGAAAATTAAAAAAAAAAAAAAAAAAAAAAAAAATTCTGGCCCAAGAGTGGACTGCGATTTTCCTGTAGACTAATTCCTAGACCTCNAATGTAATTTTTGTGGGGGGGGGGGGGGTGGCGGAGGACAAAGCGCATTTAATGGGACACAACGCTCAAAGAAGGCGACTGGCTCACCGGGGATGGCACCCCCAACACGGCACGGCCTCCGCTCCGTCACCGGGGGAGAGATGCCGGGGCCGAAAACCAACAAGGCGCTACATCAGCCGGAAGGTCAGCGAAGACCAACGAATCCTTGGATAACTTAGGGGATGAGAGAATGAGTAGCAAAACACATTCGGTGAGGAAAGCAGACCTCGTGAATAGACAGAGGAGCAGAAGATGAGCGAGTGAGAGAGAGGGGGGGAGGTGGGAGGGAGCGAAGAGTGGAAGTGGGGAGGCAGTAATTAAAAAGCAGAGACAAGGCCTTGTCTGTGAGAGATCCCTCCCACCCCTGGCCTCCTCCTGCCCCATCCCATTACCACGCGTAACTTTTTAATCATGTTGAAATGATTTATTGAAATGTCAGAGATATGTCACCTCGCTTCCTTTCATTTTTCACATTGTTTGTGTTTTTTCTGGATGATAAATTTATCTTCAGACAACCCCAATATGACTAATTAACTTTGAAATATAAGAACCAGATGTGCGGCCGAAGGAGATTTCTGAGGCGCAGCCAAGGAAACATGCCGTTCTCTCTCTCCCTGCCTCTCTCTCTCCTTCTCTCTCTCTCTCGCTGTATCTGCCCACCATGTTACAGCTCACAGATTCTCCTCTGCCTCCTGCTCCATGTGTCCTCCTGTCTGGGTCACTCCCTCTCCCCTCCACCCATTTCTACTTTGGACAAGTCATCCAAAGTTCCTGTACAAACTGCCTCTCTTCTCCTTGTCACTCACACTTACTTCTTGTTTCCCTCTATTTTTCTCCATCACTCAGCACCCCGCTTTAATTTGTCCTCTTTCTTCTTCCAGTGGGCTGTTTTGTTCCAAGCATTACACACGTCCGTTGCACCCTCACTTGAACCGAACGTGAAATATGAGACTGAGTGCCAGAGGCTGGAAGCAAATTGGAGGCAAACGCCAAAAGCTCAGCGGTTTTGCTCAGCCTCCGCTGCCGAGGCGCGCTGCTCCACCTTCACGAACACACTTGCAAGCGGCCGACGGCACCTTCGCGCCCTTCCGATTGCACTACGCCCGTCGACAATTTTCTCGAAAGTTCTGCACGGCTGTTACCTTGTTGTATTCGGCTGCACCTTCATCAATAGCAGCCGTTGCAGGGCGCCAGCACCACAGACTACTTCCCACCCGTCCAATATATCTTATCTCTAGTAATATTTACAGTATATGTTTGGCTCACAGCTGAAAATCCAAAGAATAATTAAAAACAAAATACTGGATGGATTGACGTACATATATTTGCCACTGACTTGTTTACAGTGTCAGTTGGAGGGTTTAAGAATTTAAGCTTCCAGTTGGCACCACTGCATTCTGTCCTGAGGCACGATTCAAAAATATTTAATTTTATGTTTAGTTTAACTGCTCCTGAGACGGTTGATCCAAGTTGATATTCACAGCTTGGAGTGTGGTTTTCTGACACGCGTGGCTGTGGCTCACACTTCAGTAGACATCACCTTAAGTTCTTTCCTTACCTCAACCAGTTGGGCCAGTATTGGGCCTCAGTGGTCCGGAGCCCCCCTCGGAATCCAGTGGTGGGCTAGGGAGTTGACACTGCAAATGGACATGAGTCTGTTGCAGGATTCACACACACTCACACACTAAGAACAAAGGACAGTCGTGAGTTTATCTGAAACATGCGTGTTTGGACCGTGGGAAGGGAACCCAAGAGAATGTGAGGAAAACTGAAAGGGGGATTGAGATCACATTCGATGGCTCAGCCCTGGAGCCACGAGGCCCTCACGCTACCTGCGCCATCACTATGGTGCCCTAGAAAAAATCATTTATATTTATATGTAAGTACAACAAGTAAACAACCCCATCAGTAAAGTACTAATACCTGTAGAAGAAGCATATCAAGTGTGTTTAAAATTGCTGCCACTATTAGTGTACCGACTTCAATAATATTTGCCTAGGAAGCTGCTTTTACTGTTCATACTTGTTCAGGATATAGCAATACTTCGATATCTGTTTTAAAAGGAAAACCAAAATGGATCAGTAATAAAACAGCGACTCAGGTTGTTGTCCACGAATGGCTGAGAAAAGTGACACGGACTCAGCCACCGGCCAGGATATACGTACACAAGTTACCAATAACACAAGAAATAAGACCTGATGTCTAGTTTGATGCCAGTATTTTCCCAGTATTGGCTATTACTGTCTCTGCAGCCCCCCCACCCCCTGTTCCTGCTCTCTCTCTCGCTCTCTCTCTCTCTCTCTCTCGGTGTGACTGAGAAATCTCTGTCCCTGCAGACATGCCTAGAAAAACCAGAGGGCCCTACAGGAAGGCTGTGCTCTGATACTTTGACAGTCTGCCGTGAGTGACGTGTGATCTGTACGAATTTCAGGACTAATAAATCTACCTGTCAGCGCAGGAGACTTGAAAGGGCCGGAGCCCCGGGGCACAGCTTTAACACAACTTGTGTTGATGAAATTCTGTAGGCTAGAGAATTATAGCTGTCAGAAAAACGCCCACATCAAATCTGAAGGTTTGGCGTTGTTTTTTTTTCCTTCTTTTTCTCTTTGCTCTTTCTGTCTCTCTTTCTTTCTCTCTCTCTCCTGCTCAGCACATCACTTACTTCGCCTCGCTCTCTTTCTTCTGCTTCCTGCTCGGCCCTGACAGGGGAAACATAGACTTCTTTCATGGTCTCAGAACTATTATTACATCACTTATACTCCCCTCACAGTGCCTTATCTGACATGTCCGACCCAGGCGTTTCTTCTTCCGCAAAACGAGTTCTCACAAACACACACACACACACACACACACACACACACACACACGCGCGCGTCTGTGTGAGTGACAGCGTTATTAAGTTTTCCAGAGCACTTGCATCATTGCACTAAGTTTGTGAGAGGAGATTTGATCTCATTTGCTTGTCGTGGCTGTCAGGGAGGATTAATGTTACCAGTCAAGGGGTTAAACAGGGTGGAAGACAGGGACATGTGGGCCAATTTCGCAGGCTTGTTTTGTTTTAGTCTTTTTTCTTCCCCTCTTTCTGCTCAATTCAATACCAATATGGTGATAAATCAGTTGGCCTCCCTTCCACTGAGCCTGGATTTATATGTGTTTGTCTTTGTGTTTGGATTCGTTTGCACAGTGTTTCCTTTAAACTCGCTAGAAGTATCTGGTGAGCCATATTTCATGTTGTTTGGACACTTTTCTGCCGGTGATAATTCTCCTGTAAACATTCTGAAGGAGGTCATATTTTTGTTCCTTAGATGCGGGTGTTCAAAGTTCACGGGGGCCGATGGGAAGCGTCGTCCCCGGGACACGATTTAAATGTCAAAAAGATCAGTTTGCATGTGTCTGGAAGCCAGCTCGCACCACCCGATCCATCCCTGGCAGCCCTGAGGACCACGTTCTCAACGCTCCGTTTAATCATTCAAATCAATAGAAAAATAGAGCGGCACATTGGGCAATTTGCTAGACTTATAGGGGAATTAAGGATATAGAGAGGACGTATTACTCTGTGCAGTATTCAGTCACGGCCTAAAAGTATGGTGACGCATAAACCATATTGAAGCAGAAGTCGAGCAGAAACAAATGGCGTGGGGGCCCCCCGTCGCATTGCCATCGTGTCAGAGGAACAAATTGCGGGGAGCACTAATGAGCTATCGGCTAACTTCATGCCCAAGCCGAGCGGGGCAACACTAAATCCATCAAACTGTCAATATGCCGGCGGCAACTGATGATGCCACCTGACAACTGATGCGTTCCTTCAGGGGTGCTTGAGGGTCAAGGCTATCGAAGCACGTTGGTGCAGGCGAGACGCGTGGGTCTGTGCGGCACGTGACACGAGGTACACCGCAAAGCCCGGGCCCAGATTTCCACATTTTATGCTTCATCTCTAATAACAAAGCTGGCAGTCCGTACGCAGTCCACACACTGGTTGGGAGTTAGTGGAAGGAGAACATTGAGAGAGCCTTTTATTTGCTTTTTGACAGGTAGCCTGCAAGTGTCCCTCAAAAGCCACTCGGGAACGGGTTCACTACAGGGTCCGAATGCACAGTCGGAATGTGGGCGCCTGTCCGCCAGAGCAGTTCCCGGTGCAGATTCGTACAGGCAGTGGCCAGTGGGAAGAGGACTCATGCACACCTGGTTTTCATTCTCGCCCGTCGCTTTCAGTGTCTGTTTGCGATGGGGGGACCAAGGGAGAGACACTGGCGCAAAAACATTTCAATTAACTATGTGTTATTAGCTAAGTTGACTTTTTGTTTGCTTGGGAAACAGGCACAGGAGGTCAGGTAGTGGTTACTGTTTGTGCCTCTTCACTTGGAGGTTACAGGTTTGAATCCCTTCTCCTGCTGTAGGACCCTTGAATTGCTTTGGTGAAAGTTACCCAGCTATGTAACTGACTAAATCACTGTAAGGTGTTTTAGAAAAAGTGTCAAATGCACGACTGAATATTTGACATATTTTAAATCTCTTAGTTATTTTAACCAGTTCAGATGACCCAAAAGTCAGTTTCAGTTAAGAGAATGAAAAGCACATGGAAATAGTTTTCTAACTTCATTTGTGGTTGAATGTGGTTTTGCATAATGAATCGTCATATAACATACATACATACACACACACACACACACACACACACACACACACGCAATATATATATATATATATATATATATATATATATATATGCAGCGAATAACAGCTGCTCTATGTTGAAAGAATCTGTTGTCCCTTTTGTTAAAATCACTGATTTAATATTTACATGTTTACTGCTCATTTCCATAAGGACTCAGAGGACCCAGGTTCAAACCCAACCTCATCCTATAGTACTTTTAAGCAAATTCCCTACCCTGAATTACTTCCAGCAAAAATGACCATTTTAAATAAATGAGTAAATACTTGTAAGCAGCTTAAAACTATAAGTCATTTTGGAAAAAAGCGTCAACCACGTGAATTGATGGGAATAATAATGTTGATTATATTGTTTCAACGGTCAAACTGAATCTAGGAATCTGCGGTCCATACAAGGTAAGTTCTGTGTGTTAAGTCCCACTCCTGTGCACAGCCCTCTGGCTGACCCCTGACCCCTGTCCTGTCCCCTTTCAATCACCCCAGTCTCAGACATCTCCACCTCAGTTCTGAAATGCAATGAGATTCAAGGTGGGAAAGCAGGAGGCCCTCCCACCCGCCAGAAAAGAGAAAGAGAGTCCCCCACTGTAGCAGGATGCAGCCCGCTCCTATGCCAGCAAATTCAGGCCCCCTTACCCCACCCATTGCTTAATTCGTTATTCATTATTCACCAGGCACATCAAAGGCCGGCCCCCAAATACTGAAAGGACCCCCAGCACCCAGGAGTCCACCCTTCTCGTGACAGGTCATCGGTCATCCTCCCCCCCCCCTGGCAAGAACACACACACAGGGACTAAATACACACAAGGGGCCATATACACACACTCTCACATAGACATACTGGGTAAACACTCAGACACACACAGGTTCAGCAACGTGAAGTTTTTCAACAGATCATTGCGTTAGTTGTTAAATAAGGCTTCATTCCACAAAACAAAGACACCAGCAGGTCAATCCTTCACCCCCGGGTCCTAATTGGGTCGATCCTTTTGTGAGTGTTAAGGAAAAGGGCTGCTTAAAATGCCCGGCCACACACACAGTACAAAAAAGGAGGCTCCACAAATCCTGCTAATAAGAGGGGCAAGCCCCAAGGAGGCCCCTGCACTCCAGGCTGGGTCTCCCGCCCGCTCCGTGCCCCCGTGCCTTGTGGAACCGTGACCCCCTTGCCGCGTGACCGGCAGCGCAAAAGGCATCAATTACACGCTGCGCCTTCCCTGTGTCACAGGCTGGTAATTAATGGGCTTTCTCAGCACTCGACCGTGTGGCCTGGCCTCGCCATGAACTCAGGAGGAATTTAACACACACACACACACACACACACACACACACACACACACACACACAGCCCCCCAGACCCCTACCCTCCAACCATTGCCCCCGTCCATCAGACACACAGACAGACAGACAGAACAAGGTGTCTCAGGGTCACAGGAGGGCCACCCCCAACTTCAGCATCTCAAGATGTTTCAAAGCACACACCTTCCATGACCCCAGTTGACCGGGCAGGTCTGCTTTGCAAACACAATTCCTCTTCAGGATGTCTCTGTCCCACTTCCCCTGGTCCCTTTTTCCCAAGCACCCCTGTGCTGCACCGTGTATGACAATAACAAGGACGTGTCACCATGGCGCAGAGGAGAGAGGTTTGTCCTTCTTTGTCGGGAAGGGGGGGGCATTCGAGTCATTCTCCAACAAGTCTGAGGTGAACGCAGAGCCGAAAGGGACACCACACCGGAAGTGCTTTACTTCTGTTTTACTACTGCGCACATAAAGCAACACAAATGCTTTCTGTCATGGCATTTTAACCACCTCAAAGCTCTGGGGTGGGGGTGGGGGTGGGGGGGAGTGGAATAAATAAATAATTTTTTGTGATGAAGTTTTGAATAATCCTGTCAGTAAAGGAGGGGTTTGTGGAGTTACTGCGCCGGAGGGAACAAGGACAGCTGTAAGAGTGCCGTTTTGACCATTAGACCTGGCTCAGAAAAATATTATTTTTATTAATGTGGAGAGGAATAGGCTTTTCTGACATCGCCACAGAGTGTTAAAATGAATTGCTCCGTGAAGGCATGAGCCAAATAAATAAATACATATACTGAAAACACACCGGCTCCATATTTCATTTTAAAGTCACCTCCAAAGAGCTGTGGGACTCTGTGTTAAATGTCCAACCCAAACACATGGAAGTTTGCGCTGCAATAAATTAATGGCTTGACAATCAAAAGTGTTCTAACTAATTTGTCAAAAAACAGTCGCAGCTTTCTTTCCTCCACGGCGCAAATTTATTACGGGTCCCCTCCCCCCCCCCCCATAAGATTAAGATTCATGGGGCAGGTTTTTGCGCGTGGTAACGCTGCATTTCCTTTGTACTTTGGCTGATTTATTTGACGCAGAACGGCGACTCGGTGCCTCTGCCCAGTCCTTTCAGATAAAAACATCACGTGGACGCTGACGGGGAAAGTAAAGGAACAGCCGTTTCCTCGGATAATTAGCATCAGTCACTTTTCGTGTCGTCCGTGAGTCAGTTTTATATTATCCCAGCGATATTTGCCCTCCATTTGTTATATACTGTCCTGCCTGGCCAAACGTCCACGTTACAGTCCATGATACTCACTTCAGGTTTAAGCGCTGCTTGCCTTTGTTTATTCAGTGGAGTTCTCCTAGATGTGTCCAGTGCTTCAGTCTGTTTGGCTTAAAAGAGACTCCGCTTGTCACATGGGAGCCATTGAGGTGTGTTGACTGGCCGGAGGTCAGGGCTGGGCCAACAGGTTCAATGGAACTGCCAGTAAGAGCAGCCTGCTTCCCAGTGGGGCCAACCAGTTCGGTGGGACATCCAAGCGGACTGGGTCACGCCCAGCTCCCGTTTCTCAATCTGGGCTTTCACATCCAGTCAAGTCTACAATCGCTCTCATCTAAACATAGTCCACAACCCTGCTAATCTCAAAGGCCCGCTCGCCCTGCTGGAATAAAACGCAGAAGTGGCTATACAGTCGCAAAGCACTTTGTTCTCCTCTTATGCGGTTTCCGGCGACAGGGTCACAGGGCTGAAGTCAAAATGCCCACTTTGTTTGGCACACATGTGATGAAGCCCACACACTCCCCTTTGGCTGTGTGGATGGAATGCGTGCTAACCCAGGGCCGTCTTGGCCAGTTCTCGCTATTACCCCCCCTGCCCTTTCCCCCTTCCGTCCCCGCCTGCCATCTAAACCCCACCGCCCCAACGGGTCATCCTCACGTGACACGAAAGGCCACACACATCCAAGCACGGCAGCATCTACATACAGACTAAAGCTACAAAGTGTGTCCAGCTCATAGTTTTCAGGCTGGCGTTAAGGAAACTTAACACCCAGCACAAATTGAGCAGCCTACGATTTCACCAGTGATGAAATGGTACTGGTATGATGAGATAGATCGTATCATAACGCCCTCAAGAATACCCCTATCCTCCCTGGAAAACCAGGGGCTTATTTCCCCCAAGGGTCCACCAAATACGGTGTTTTCGAATCCTTCTCATACTGTCCGGGGAAGGAACGTTGGTAGATGTTGGTGGGTTGCCTTGAAGGGCGGGTGGGGTATGGTGGGAGTCACATGTTAACGTAAAGCTCCGGGCTTTACGTTAACACGTGACGGACACACCAGCCCAGGGCTGACGCACGTGTTTGTGCTCACCCTTGGTCCGCGGCCCAACTGGGACCGCTGGGAAACAACGCCACGGAGACAGGTACTGTTCTCTGCCAATGTCCGAAACAAATGGCTGTCGACATCCCCGTCGACTCGGCATCTTATTTCCTGCAGGAGATGAGATTAAATTCAGCCTCCACGGTAAATACGGCAGCCAACAGATGCCTCTGCATCAACCTAAGGCACTGACAGTAAATATGTTTTGTACTAAGTTTCTTACCTGTTTTCTTTTCCCATTTAGTTTGGCCTGAGAGGCCAGCGTTTTAAACCTCTCTGTGAGGACAGAGGGAGCTTGTGACAGATGTGAAAAACTCTGTCGAGAAGCAGAGCCCAGAGAAACGTGCGCTGCCCAAAAAGGAGATTTAAACGATCATACAGCAGGTTCTTGGTTGCGGGGAAAGAAAGCCGTCTGATTTTCACCGCCGCAAACGCATTTGCAGATTCACGCAGTCGCAGACACATTCAGATGGAGGATCGGGGACACGTGTGCAGGTACGCCGGGAGATACAAGTTTCTGAACACACGAGTGAAAGGATCTTAGGCGGCACTGCGGCCAAATGTGAAGCTGATTTATTTATTTATTTTTTTATTTTGCGCTTCTGAATGACAAGTGTTACGTGCCGGGGAATTTTCAAAGGTGGCGCAACGATGGATTTCACCTCCTGATTCCTGGGAAACGGATTGCGGATGTAACGCAAACGCACAGGTAGATACCGTTGGAGACAACTGTGGGTCGCTTGCTTTGAAAACAGGTAGTTAACTAGAATTGTTCTGGGGGGGGTTTCCAAGTGGCTTGGAATTTAAAGAATAGGCCAAAGAGCAAATAATAAAAACATGGCAAAAAGGAAGGAACTGGAATACTGAGGGGTATGGAGGAGAACGCTGCTCCCTGAATTGCTCCATGTCAGTCTGCTAAAGCTGAGCGATGTGAAGTTAGAGATTGTCAGCTGTCTGCCCTGAGATGTATTTTCCCGTCAAACACAGCAGTACGTTAATGCGGGAGGCCGGAGGAGGAGGAGGAGGAATGAGGGCTGGGGAGAAAATAACTGACGCCAAACATTAAATGCAAGCTTTTCTTTCATTGCTATTGTAACATTAGCTGTGCTGCTCAAAGCAACGCACGTCACCCACAGTTGCAAAGCTGACTTTGATGAGGTGGCCCCCAGCCAAGGCCCACACATGTACCTGACTCTGCCTGGGGCGGGACCTGACGTTCATCTCCCAGAATGCCACACGTCTTCTCCCCACTCGCTGCTCCAAACCCCCAAGACTGAAGGCCTGGCCAAGACGCAGCTGTTCCGCTTTACTAAAATACAAGCAAAACAGGGAAAGGAAGACATGTGAGAGACGCGGTAGACCTCATAAATTACAACTCCTTAATAACGTCACGTATACAGTGCGAGCGTTTAGTAAATAATACTTTGTCAGATAGTGGGCAGAAGGTAGCAAAGTCATTGCAGCTGCTCCCCTGCACTTGACGGACCCGGGTTCAAATTCTCCCTCCTGCTACCAGAGCCTTGAAAAAGGTGGTTAAACCTTGAACTGCACCAGTGAAAATGGCCCTGCTATAAATGGACAAAGTACTGTGGGCCTCTTTGGGGCAAAGCATTAGCTAAATAAATAATATTAAATGTAATGCAAGTACTAACAGAACAATTTACTGTTGAGGACATTTAGCTGGTAAACCCCCTTCGAAGCGACGCCCACTGTTACAGATGTGTATTAATTTGAAGCCACAATGGTGTTTGTCTTGCACCTGCTGGGTCAGGTCCTGCTGTCTCATAGTAAAATGACTC
Source organism: Arapaima gigas (assembly GCA_900497675.1). Lineage (NCBI taxonomy): Eukaryota > Metazoa > Chordata > Actinopteri > Osteoglossiformes > Osteoglossidae > Arapaima > Arapaima gigas. The sequence goes on from UFQX01000011.1 coordinate 892,701, forward strand.
ATTCTGACAAACAGTTATGACATGACAGAGAAAACAGGTCACAAATCCCAGCATTCTGACAACCTGCCTGGGAGCTCTGCCACCAACTGGGTCGCACACCACCCTGAAGCCCCACATGGAGCCAGCGTTGGGGCCAAGGGCAGCTTTTGAATCGGCGCGTGTTTTCACGTGGTCTTTGCATCTTCTCATCTCCCGGCAGAGTCATGGAGTCTCCCAGGCCCCCCTCCCGGACCCCATTTCCAGTATGGGTGCTCTGGCTGGGCTGTCCCTCGTGGCTGGCGACCACCTCTGTGCCCCGCAGGTTGGGGAACGGTTAACATGCGCTTCCAAGGGCGTTGTGAGGTCACCCGAATTGCTGTTCTGAGGGAGACGTGGCTGCAAACTCTATAATAAAACAGTCAGCTCCCATTTTACGCTAGAGTACACTCTGACTAGCAACTCTATAACAGGGCTGAGGTAGAGCGGGACAGAACTGGTTCTGAACTGCCCTTCTTTATGTTCCAGTCTCTCTGGTATCGCAAAGCCCCAACTGCCACACATCAGCAGTGATGTGACAGCACCGTCAGAGGGCTTGCGAGCTGTTTGCACCCTCGACATTATTAAACATGGTAAACAGAGCGCCGGTTCCCACATACACAGCTTGGCTCCGACCGCCGTTTCTTCCATTTGCTTGCTTATACTTCATTCCCGGACATGTTTTCCATTCGCACATAGATTTATTTATCGTGCCAATGCTTTTCACTACGCTGCCGGAGCACAACCCGTCAGAGTAAAGAAAAGTGCATTTCGCAGCAGGCGAAGAGAGTCGGATGCGGATGCGCAATTGTCACAGAGCGGTCTTCTGTACCACCCTTTTTCACTCACGGGCATTACACAAAACCGCAGCCCGTAGATTTGAAAGGAAATACGAGGATGACCGCGAAAGGCTGCTGTGACATAAATTTAAGGAGTTGTTAGGAGGCCTGGGGAGAGCTGGCTCCGAAAGAGATGGATTTTGACTTCCTTCATGAGTGCTGAAAGGGATTGAGAGGTTCCAAGTGGGGGTGGGGGGTGTTAGAAATTAAGACAGTACACAACAAATGGGGATGTGGTACCAGTCATCAGAAGACCTCCTTGGAACAGCTGACACTTCTAAGCACAGGGTTATTATTGGTTCTGATCAAACACCACGGCGGAAACATTAAAAGGAAGTGGTTTCTTCTGGAAGGTGTTAGTCACATTTGTCTGATATGACATCGGCCCCCTGCTCATTCTCAGAAGACAGAGGTAACGCTCTGCTTTTATGTCACCGAAAAAGAGCGATTATTTTCCTTTCAGAACATATCGTCTCTTTTTTACAGCACTAGTCATCACAGCAGATATGGTCAGCAGGTGGTGTCAGCAGCACGGCGATGAAGATGCCAACCTCTTGCAGATCTTTGACTGAGTCCGAGGCATTGGGCCAGGTGGCCGTGATAGTGGTCTGCTCCTCCATCCCACCCAAATTGCTGACATTTTTTGTGGTGGAGCGCTGCTGAATTCCTCAAGAATGGCTACAGACTTGTGTCGGCTCAAGGCCACCTCGTACCCCTGGTGATCTGCCTACTCTGTCGGCCGGCAAAGTGATACTGACCATGAGGTCCAGTGAAAGACAGGAGGAACAGCAGCAGAGAGAGGAGGAGGTGCAAAGGGTCTGAGTGAGGCCCTTCTCGACATTTCACTCCCCTTGTTTAGCAAGCTCAATCTGGAGAAAAGCAAAACATCAAGGCCTAGCCTTCCTGCCTCCATCTGTTCTTATCCTCTGGCCCTCCGTCCACTCCTGGCTCTGGATTTTTCCTCTGTCCCTTGGCCAGTCCTCAGACCTTCTGTCCTCAGCCCGCTTCATGGCAGGCAGATGTAACATGGAAGTTCCCCTTCCCCTGGTCCCAGTGTCTCACACATGGCAGGCTTCAGCCCCGTATTTAATCAACAGGAGGCTCAGCTCTCTCAATCGGTGACGGCTCATTTGAAAACGCGGCCCTGGGCTCTTGCTCCCCGTTCCCGTGCCAAATATAATAACTCTTCTCTTTCTTTAGCCTGCTCCGTTTTATAATTTCACTATTTTTCAATGTCAGCGCTAGCCTTTTGAAGAATTTTTATTGAATTTCCTGCTGGACTAAGCTGCAAGGGCATCTTTTTTTTTTACCCTTTTCCAACTGCATCTCTCTTGCACCCCCCCCCCTTTTTTTTCTCCCATTCTCACATTCTTGGGCTTGAGTCATTCCATCTTCTTTGCTGGTTCCTTTCTTCTCCTGCATACTTATCTGCTCCCTCCTTAGTTTTATTGATTTCCATCCTTCCCACTCTCTCTTCCTGTCCCTTTCCTTTGTTTCACTTTTCTTCATATCTTCCCATTTTCCTCGCCTCACCTCTTGACAACAAAGCTGAAGCTCATAGGAAGGCAGGAGATAATACTCAGCGCTGAGCCTGGGATACGGCCGGGCCTTCGTGAAAATGACCACTTTCTGCCCACGTGGACATTTGAAATGGAACATGTTATCCTCACTAATATCAAAGTTCCTGTGCACCTTAGCTGTTTACGACAGCACCAGAAGGATGTATCTCAACATTCTGGTGGCTCCTACTCTTGCCTTATGATCCACGTGGACCACGTGCTTACCTGCGGTTCTGCTGTTCTGCCAGCGTATCGCAGAATGCTTCAGTTTGCTTATACTCTGCTAATCCTTTTCTCGCAGCAGCTCCTCTTCTGCTCTCATCCCACTACCGGCGATGAGCGGGAAACTCTGCCCCCCCCATACCGTACATGTGTTTGCAATTCCGCACCAGGAGCTGTAACTCAACTGCGGTATTATCTCAACTCTTGTTAAAGAGTAAAACATCTAAGGCTAAACTGAAAGATGGAGACGAGAGATGGATTTCTTCTTTTTCTTCGTCTTCTGTGGTTCCAGCGATCGCTTGGAAGCTGACAAATATCACCCCATGCTCTGCAAGCATGTGGAAAAGAGCCCCATTCTGGCCTAATCACATCATGGGTATTGTAGCACATGCCCAGATTTCACGATTTTAGTATCTCTGCTTTAATATATAATCATTTTTGTTTCCGCTTTGACTGACGATAGCAACACTGCATGAGAACTTATTTGGGAAAGTGTGGTTTTGAGGGACTGTGGATCACATGGTTAAAATTAGCATTCCATAGTTGGGGGTGTGGAGGGGAAAGCCTTATGACCTCTCTGTATTGCATCACATGGCTGACCTTTCTCTTGTCTGCCGTCTAAACTCCTGTCATGTGTTCCTGTGCCAGTCTGTCACACTTTATCTGGTTAGAGGGAGGAGGAAAGCCTTCATGTGCTTATTTCCTTTGCTGGAATGCCGTATAGGTCCAGGCCACGTGGGGCGTGAATTAGCTGCTGCACGCAGGTGTCACAGGGACAAGGGAGAGCGGCACCTCGCCATACCGCCATCCAGCGCTTCAGCTCTCTACTAGTAAAGTTAGAAAGAGAACCGGTTTTTTAATGTTCTCAACCCAGTGTGCTCCAGCCAAAAGCCAGAGAAAGCTGACAAATTGATGAAGACTAGTAAAACAATTACAAAAAAGCATTCTTAATTTGCAAAAAATTTCATTGAACCCGGTAATACGATAATGATAATTATTTCAGCTCCGGCGAACACAAGGATTATTACCATTATTCATTTCTTAACATTATTAACTTGTTCTGTCTTCCACACGAATTTTTTATGGCCCATAAGTTCTCAGGAGCACGGAGAGAGGGACAGTTGAAAAATCAGGAACTGAAAACACAAGCAGCACCTCTGTGGGATTTTTAACTTTTTTTATTGGTTTTTCTTCACTCGCATGGGCCCGGGTCTGCGTAATGGAACACAGAGCTCATGACATCATTTGGCCGGCAAGAATAAAACCCCTTCTTTGGGACTCCCCGTATTGTACTGACGTGGCCCCAGCGGGACCCCCTGTCCATTAACAAGGGCCCCTCTGACTGCTTGACACGTCAAGGGGAGAAATAGAAGCGCAAGCAGGGGAGAGAGGCCTGCAGTGCAAGTCCAGACTGTTTTTTCAGTCGGAACAGCTCTGGCGTGAGAGTGCAGGCGAGGGAGGGGAGTGGGGGCGTCAGGATATTTCCAGCAGGAAATGTGTGTGTGGATTTCTGTCATTTTTCATGTTTTTTTTTATCTAAATCTCATTTAAGCTCTAAATGCTGAACAGTTGTCACTGCCAGGGGCCTGTCTTGTGGCGAGACTGGAGGTATGTTTCACATTTCCCCCAGCATGTCAACAAGGTTATTAGGGCAGTGGAAAGCTTTTTCACTTTAGGTTTCTCTTTCCTAACATTTCTCCCAGACACCACCAACTGCAAAGCAGCTCTGGTCACTTGCATGACCTTTGCCTCGGTTTCACTTCCCTCAAGCTTGAGGTGTTGAGAGGACCAGCCCAGAAACTGTCAGGAGTCCCAGTGTCACCAGTCTATGGGGAAGATAATACCTGAGGGGGGGGGGGTCGTGGAACAGGGGTTAACAGCTTGCCGGGGTGGGAGACAAGTCCCTTAGAGTCAAAGCAAGATCATTATTTTTAACTGTTAGCTTGAGAACTTGGGTCTTTAGGCCAGCAAAATAATCACATCTCTTGCTGTGTTAGACCCTTCTTCCCCCAGGACAAACCTGTGATATAATGCAATGAAAGACACCTGCAGGTTTCTCCAAGCACAGCTGAGTGTGTGTGTGTGTGTGTGTGTGTGTGGCTGGCAGATGTGTATGGACTCAAGGAGCCAGAGGGGCTTCAGGTCAGAGACAGCAATGAAACTGGGGCCAGGATGAAGGAGCACTCATTTGTCCTCCCACAACCCCTGAGTTTGTCTATTAGTGTCTCGGGTGACTTTCCTCTAAGTGAGGAGAGAAAATGGAGACGTCGGCCAAATAAAAAATGCTGATACAGCAGAGTCCGCGGTATGGAAACAGCATAAAAGCTGATATATACCAGGGGCTGTAATTTGATATAATTTTTATTACAGCCTATCTATTGTTGTGCTGTAAGGGTCACAGACGGTCTTATACTCAGACGGTGACAAAAGGTTTAATCAAAAAAACACTTTTCATCAGGTCCAGTGGGGGAAAAAAGTGCTGCATCACACTTATAAAGCAAACAACAGTCTGATCAACATGCATTTTGTTTGTTTAAGGACATGTTTTGTTTGTATAATGATGACATACCTGATGGAAAACAAGTCTGTTAACCACCTATGAAAGCATATCTGCCAGTGATAGCAACAAAGTTCTGGAGTAGCTGCTGGAACATCTAAAGGTATCACCACCCAGCTTGTGATACAAAGAAGTTTAATGGTATTTACACCGATATTCCCCAGCCATGGCGCACCTTTTATCAGGTAATCAGGTTTTTTGATGGGACCGGTTTGGGACAGGTTACTCAAAGCTATTTGAACAGGGTGGGGTTGGATTTTTTTTGTTGGGAAAATTTGTGGCGTACATTTTTTTGGAATTTTGTAAAGTGAAATGAAAACACCTGGCAGGCGTGAGTTCAAATCCAGTTCAGTCTGTGTGGAATTCACATTGTGCCTCTGTGTGGGTTTCCTCCAGGCGCTCTGGTTTCCTCCCACACTCCATTTCAAGTCAACTGGTCACTCTAAATTGCCCATAATATTTGCAATATGTGGCTACCTTGCCAGGCACTCAGTGATTCCAGAACACGTTCTGAACCACTGTGACCCGGCTCAAGATTCAGCGATTACCCATCATGGATGGTCAGAAGACCAAAAACTTGTTCTAATGTATTGTTGCTGTGCTTCTGCCAACCTAAAAGAAGGTCACAACCCTTTTATTGTCTTGGATTGGGCACAGGTTTAAAAGGAGTCATGTTGGTGGTACTCGGGCCCGTTTCAGAGCATCCATCAGGACTGGGCCTACTTTTCATTTTCAGGCTCATGATAATAAGGTACCTTGTCAGCAAAGGTAGGTTGTCATTATTTTGCCAGTTTTTGCTTAAAATATTTATCCTTGTAACTGTTGCTAGTAACTGCTTGTCCTGTACATTGTCACGGTGATCCAGAGCCTATTGTGCGAAGAGCGGCTTGGATGCAGGGTACATTCTGGAAGGGATGCCACTCGTTCGCGTGCAAACGTACACACAAAAAGTAAATTCCCAGAACCTGACCTGACTCACAAATTTACCCAAAACCCAGAGGAAGTGCCTGGGAGGCACCTGAAGGAAAACCACAAGGTCACAGGGGACACATGCAAGGACCACTGGCTGAGCTGGATTCAAAGCCAAGTCCAAACTCACAGCCCGTTTTTGAAAAAAAAAAAAAACATAGACAATTCAAAACCTCCGATCTGTTAAACAGTGACTGGAACACTGGATCTGACAATATATGATCAACGTGTAAAGATGACAAAATGGTGCTCATTTGATAACAGAGTATAAATACACACCACAAGCTTTGACTAGAATCTATAAAATCTAAATAGGAGGCAATAGAAGTGGAAAATTATGGCTTAAAACCAGTTGATCACAGTCATCTCAAGATTTAAATCCAGCTAGCTTGTTCCTTCAAGGATTTTAGGTGGTCCGCTCCTTAAATTTGCCAGAATGTCTTCAGCTCAAAAAAGTGAGCGAAGAGTTAATCCAATGATTTATTAACACGCTCTTCAGTTCCAAGTAAAGCGGGAATTCAAATTTTATGAGGGGGCTGGAGTTATGGACTTTAAAAATTTGCACATGTGTTGAAGTTTCTGCCTCCTCATAGCGAGTTATTGGCTTTGGCAGCTCACGTTAATGTGGCAAATTAAAGCAGCGATGTTGCTGACAGGCCCCGCTTGACCCCTGTCAGTGCGTGCCCAACTTCTCCCTTTCTTCCCCATCTTCCTCCCAAACACACACGTGCACATGCTTAAAGCTTAAAAAAAAAAACCTTAAAATATACGGACTCGGTTTCCTGCTCCTCTGACCTTCCTTTTTCACTCGCAACAAAAGCACAAATTTCCAAGTATCAAGAGTTCCTAGAATTAACAGTGGTGACAGGAAAAATCCAATTCTAGTTTATGGATAAATCTAACGTAACATCTGTTAAAGCAAGGAAAGTGACCGAATGGATAAGAAATACTGAGTGAGAGTCTTCACACACACACACACACACACACACACACACACACACACACACACACACACACACTATGGGTCAAACAGCAATGAGCCAAGTGCTTTATTTTGAGGCAGCAACATGTCGCTGAAAGACTGCGTTGTACACACACTTGTCGTGCCTCGAACAGCAGACACGCGAGCACTGACGCGGCAGTGCAGTCGTTCTTATCCCAACCTCTTCGCCCCCCCTCCTCCCTGCCACCAGTCAGACGTGCGGTACGTGTTTGTTGATGTTTTGGCGCGTTGCAGCAGCGCGGTGCAATTCCACACGGCCTCCCACCTGACAGCCTGGCAAGAGCAGAGCCAGGAGTGCACATCTCTCGACTCCCGCTGGTGAGGGAGCACTTCCCAGAGCTGCTGTACAGATGAAAGGGAGGGACTGGGGGGGGGGGGGCAACGACACATCAAAGCCAGGTTGCCCCTTGCTGCTTCCATGTGTGCAGGACCAGCCCCATACCAACATCAGACGATGGCCTCCATAAACATTCTCCTCAGATCCAGCCAGCATGAAGTTCCCATTCAGCCCCATTGTGCTCCCAGATTTGTTTATCAAAGTGCTGTCGCTGCATTGTGGTGCTTTAGGGCTCCACAGAAACACGGCACAATCAGCCTCTCGTTTCTTTATATATTTGAAAATTTTTATCTGCCTCTTTGTATATGTATACATGTAAGTCCACATACATGTATTTATTCAGCTGTTTATATGTTGCCCATTTGTCATCAGTGCCAGAGAGGCAATGATACTGCTGATGTACAGTTCTACTGCAGCCTGTCAGATTCTAGTCTTCTGCTTCATTGCTGTTGTAAGAATGTATTAATTTGCATTTTTTCGTCGTGCTCCTTTGTTCAGCTGTGCTGAAGATAAGTCGGTTAAAAGTATTTAAGGTGAAAACGAATCCCTCTGTCTGAGGGGGCTTCAGTGAAAGAGGTGAAAATGTGTCGCCGACTCCATTTTGACGTGGCACCAGTGGCTCTAATGTTTTCTCCCAGGCTTCGGGTCACCTCTGTTCTTCGTTTGCCCCACCGGGCTGGAACACGGGGTCTGCAAACGTTTCCCCTTCTCCATCCTCCAGAGATCAAAGGGCCCCTTCACAGGCGCACTTCCCCTGGTGCACAATACCTCTTTTCAAGGTGCTGTCAGGTTCTCCTTCTTTACTTTATTTTCATCCTCTAAACTTTTCATCCCCCCCCCCGCAGGGCTCCTCTCCTCTGCGCTCCCCCCTTTGCGAGAGCTGTCGACTGTGGCAGGTGGCTGCCGGGAGGGACGTGTGAGGAGGAAGACGGAAGGCGCTAATTGAAGTAAGAGCCACTGCCCTGTCGCACCGTGGATATTGCATGGTCCCGTTCCGTTGCCGCGAGCACATGTGCTCTTTCTGGCCCGTGTGTTCCCTCTTGTGACCAGCGACGAAAAAGAAGTTAAGATGTTCAGTCAGCATCCGTGTTTGAGGATGAGTTGCCCATCTGGACGTTAAAAAGGCGAGCAGCATGCGTGTGTGTGTGCACGCACATGTGTGTCCGGGATTTCTCAGGCAGGGCCATGGTGAGTGACAGGCCGTGACGCTGGTCCTGAGCTGCCGCTGACACCTCCCTGTCGCCTCGGGCCGCCTTGAGGAGGTTGGCTGGTGAGAGCGAAACTTGAGGATCTGTGCTGCTGCCACAGCCACAACAAGCGGTGGATCCCTCTCTAAGCTTCGGCTTCACACAAAGAGACGTGGATGACAGACAGACGAGGGGAAAGGTATCATTTCAATTAGGCGGGAGAGGAAGAAAATGGGAGCAAAGCCTACCCGGAGGGTACGGGCCGGGTTGGGGGGTGCGCATTAATTGCACTTCTCCTGTCCCACATCTCTGGGTTTCTGTCTTCTCCAATGGCTGACTGAATAGAGGAGGTGTAACAGAGCTCTTTAGTGCTTTGGCAGTGAAAAAGACTGTCGGCAGGTGTGGAAAATACAACCTAATGCTGCTTCTGCATAGAGATCAGCCCAGCCCTGCTGCTCCGTCCCTGGGTTACAGATCATGAGCTAATCCAGACTCTCATGCGACACATGACCTCACTATTATACACATACAGCATATGACTTAATGCTAGCCAGGTCAGTTTGTTCTGTTCCGTCATAACTAAATTCCTTGTCAGGACCTCAGCGTGGACAGCAGAACTTTAAATGATCGCCTGTTTAATTCGATGTGATTAAAAATTGGGCCAGTTCTGGAAACCCAAAGAAACCTGGAGGTGCGCCTACCAGAACCGTGGGAGCAGATGAGGTCTCCTCTTTCGACCCAAAGCGTCACTTCCCCGAATCGAACAGAGTAAAGAAACGCCACAGGTGCTCGATATCCTCAAGCACCGGAAGTTCCCACCTTTGCAAACAGAGGCCACCACAGTCAGCCGAGGTGCTTTAAGTCACACCTTCTGTTTCCAGGAAACTCTTAGATGACCAGAAGGAATGAGGATATTAACTTGCCAAAGGGGTGGTAAGTTCAGCAGTATGGAATGAGAGTTGGGTTTTGGTGAATGTCATCGCAGTGCCAGGAGATTCCAGGAAGGTGACAAGGTGGTGATACTTGCTTTAGCTGCATGCGTGCTTATGCAGATGAAGGGATCCTCAGCTGGATCTCCAGCTCTTTACTCCTGCATCTGCTTCCGAGTCAAAAGAACCTTCGCCAGGCACTGAAGTTCCCATTCCACGCTCTCTCCTCCAGCACCTTCTTCTTCAACATGGAAGAAGAGGCACCCAACCCCCCCCCCCCCCCCCCCCCCCCCCCCCCCCCCCCCCCCCCCCCCCCCCCCCCCNCCCCCCCCCCCCCCCCCCCCCCCCCCCCCCCCCCCCCCACAACCCCACACAAGGAAAGGGAGCTCCGTGAAACACTTTCCGTGAAAACACGCAGCCAGGATGCTGCCATCTGGATGGGCTCCCCCGGTGAGAGAAAAGTTTTAACCCAACAAACAAAGGCCATTCATTAACTTGGCACAGAGAGCAAGGGGGTGGGGCTGAGAAACACATGCAAACACATTCAATAACAAAGACATGAAAGAACCCGTCTTGCCAAACTGTAGCAGCTTGCTATTGTCAATATTACTACTCCTGCTGACATTAGACGTAAATCACTGCTGGTTTACAATGGAACAGTAAAGAGCTGTTTGAGCCTCTGTCAGTCAAAGTAATAATTTGCCATTTGTCACTGCCAGAGAAAATGGTGACATTTGTGCAAAGAAAAGGTGGCTTCGTGGCAGGGACGCAAAGCAGTTTCAAAGACTTCCACATTCGTTTCTGAACTCATCTAATGTTGGACGTGACAAGGCGGGGAAATTGAGAGGGAAAACGTGTCCAAACTGCTTCGGACTGGTTTCCGCTGGGCTGTTCTGCAGGCCCGTCTGCGTGGAGCCTGGGAGTGGAAGTCCCATCCCACGCTGCTGCTCACCTCTGTTGAGAATATATTTTTAAAAAAGCCTCAGAAATGACCCCCAGGGAAGTGCACCAAATCACCGTGTGCTTGCGCTTGTGAAGTTGAGTGACCCAATTTAAAATCTCAGCCAGGCACCAGGTGACTGACACATCAAGGTCAGAGTTCATGCATTATTCTCCTGATGCTGGTTCCTTCAGCCCCCGTGCAGGGACACCTTCAGAGTCCTCCTCCGTCATCTTCTCACCTTAGTGCTAGAGCCTGCGATGCCGCAGAAGGGCTCACGCCAAATGAATCTCCACAAACAGAAGGACACCTTCCTTTTCTGCTTGCTCGCACGGCACGGAGCAGATCGCTGCTGCTGACGGCGGCCTTTATTCTAGAATCCATCCTGGGCGAGCCAGCAGTCTGTGTGCAAGACAACACTCCGGAGAGGGGTTCACAGACAAAAAATTAAATGACAGAAAACAAAATCCTCCTGCCTCAACCGACCCCCCCCAATCCTTTTGTCATCTCCCTTCCTGTCAAATCATTTCCACCAAATCCTTTTTGATACAACATCACAGAGCCCGCGACTGGAAGATAATCCTTCACATTTTTATCGCTAACCCCCCTTTTATTGAGTCTTCTCCACATTCTCCAGTGTTGTTTGCTGATGGTATCTGCCAGCCAACGCAGGACTTGGTGGATCACACATCAAAACACCGTGCTCCCCCTGCGGGGCACAGAGATGTCACAATAACAGCCTTTTGTGTGGTACACGCGGAAGTGTCTTTGCAAACTTCATTTGATTTTTAAAAACTTTTCAAAAAGCTGTTTATCGCACTACTGACAAAGTCAAAAGCTTCTTCTTCTTGTAGCCTTGTCTACACACAAGGTGTAGTGAAGAAAAACAAAGCTGTGCGTGCATGTTTAATACTTTTAATGCGCTGAATACATCCGTCCAGGAACGGCTTGCTGAGTTACCCGCCGCTGCCGGGGTCGCGGGAGTGTCGCGGGAGGGAGGTAAGAAGTTATAACATGTTATGCATTGCTAAATTGTTTAATCATTAAAGTGTTTGGATTTTCACTTGCGCTTGTGTTAACAGCTGTTGGCTTCGCTAGTCGAACGTGCAGATGGCGTGACGGCCGTAACAATGGGCACACGGTAATAACAAATATTGCATCGCCAGACTTTATTCAATTTTAATTTGCATGTGAGAAAGCGCATAAACGTGTGTGTGGTTGTGTGCGAGTGGAGGAAGAAAAGCCGTTGCCATCACATACATACGTGTATGTATGTGTGTGTGTGTGTGTGTGTGTGTGTGTGTGTGTGTGTGGAGTGAGAAAATACGCCAATGTCATGGATGTATGCGCTGCTTGTGACATCACTACTCCTGCTTCCCCGAGCCTTTTCAGAGGCTGAATTTAAACATTTCAAAATGGTAAGAAACCTTTCTGGAGTTCAATGAATTCGACTGGACAAGAAGCTGACATCAGGTGAGAAGCACCTGTGTGCTACATTTCAAGTCCGTGGCTTGAAAAACAAAGCGGTGCACGAGGAACAAACAGACAAACAAACAAGCAAAGAGACACAAACAGAGCTTCACAGATACAGAGATCTATGCAGAAAGACAGAATATCAAACCATCGCCAATAAATGGAAGACCTAATGAAAACCAGACAGACAAGTTTATCGTTTGCTTTCTTCTAAATCACCCTTTTAACACTAAACATGAACAAACTTGCTCTTAAAAGCATCAGTGTATTATAGCATCAGGGCAAGCAGGCTGGATCCACGACGAGGAGGCTGTGAGTACAACTTGTAAAAGAAGCTGAAAAAGATGCTGCTGCACCTTTGAAAACAACCACTTGTGTAAATACGTGTCACAAAAGACTGAATGAATATATCTTGGAAAACAGCTGCTAAACGGGTAAATATATACATACCGATTATGGCAGATATAGTCAGGCTGATCTCAGTATGTTTCTGCTGCTGCTGCAAGCTCTGCTTTAAACAATTACACGTTTGAGAAAGTTGCTCGGAAACCATCAATTTGTCATAAACACCTTCATCAACATCACAGGTTATGATTATGAAAGAATACCTTGAATAACAGAATGCATATACAGGCATATAAGTATAGATGAGCAGCAGGAAGCAAAAGATTTATTCCATGTGTTTTTCCTGAGTGGATGGAATGCAGAACGTTGGATTGTAGGGCTTGTGGAACTGCAGAAATACCTTCATCCATCCACCCATCCCTCCGTCCATACATCCTTTACAATTAACTGCTTTATTCTGGAATCACTTGGCGCTCTGGACGGGATGCTAGTCCACTGAGGATACATACACATGTATATATTTGTAATATAGGTCCCAACTGTGGATTAATGACCCACCCGTAATAATCCACCCGGATTATGACTGTCACCCGTAACAAGTCGGCTTCATGTAAACAGCATGGCTTCTCCAGCTGAGATACGCAAAGACTTCCTCACAAATAAATCAGCGATGGCTTTTCCCCGTCACCCTACTGTCAAAGTGCAAGGTGACTCTATTCAGCTACTGCGATGCACCAGACTGACCGTCTGATTGGAATTCAAGTATGAAGGTTTGCCCGAGTTAACCAGACAGGCGGCTGTGCATCTATGTCGAGATGCAAACGTTTTAATGTTTCCATGGCGACCTGTGACAAAACAAACAGTATGACTTGACAAAACCAGGGCCTCACAATGCTGCATGTAAAGGTAAGGATTATTGGTGATGATGGGAGAGCTGAAGGGCTTTTCTCCTCTGCTTCTTCCTGTCAGTCTTTCACAGACTCAGACAGATGTAAGCGTCGGGGTCCGATTAAAGCTGTCTGCCTTTGAAGACCTCACTTTAAAACATGGCCACATGCCCTGCTCTTCCCTTCTACTGTGCTGCATGTCAGCCAGGGCCTTTCTCAGGTCAGATCTGTTTTAAAATTCCAATGAATTTACACATTTAGCAATTCTAGGAGGCTTAAGAGCACGTTTCCTGGTGTGTGTGTGTGTGTGTGTGTGTGTGTGTGTGTGTGTGTGTGTGTGTGTCTGTGTACATGCGTTCTATTCATTCATTTGTTCACTAGTGGGTGCAGCCTCTTCTCTTTCTTCATCGCACTTACCGACTGTCTCCCACTTTGTCCATCAGTCACCATCAGTCACTCTGCCAGCCGCAGCACTTCTGAGAAGAGGCAGCCACTGAAAAGCTGCCTCAGATCCAAAATGCTTCCTTGGGAATTGCGATACAACAAAGGATGTTTGTCTTTGTCACCCTCTTACATCCTGCCTGCTGGATCTGTTAATGTAAGAAAACCTGGCAGAACGCCTCATCCCGAGACAGATCTCCCACCGTCCCTGTGACCTGTCAGAACATAACAAAACATCAGCGCCGACAAAATGGCGTACTGGGGAAACGCGTTTTTGCTGACTAAACATTCGGGCATATCTCCGAAGGGTCAGGGGTCACGGGGGTCTGACTTGAGGCCAGCTTTCTGCAGATCTCCTTCTGTGTGGCGGAAAGTGGTGGATTTCATTTTCCTGTTAACAAAGTGAATAATTGTTCTTCTGCTCTTTCCTTCTTCTGTTCCTTCATTATCGTGCCCTCTTGTTTTTCACCTCCAGTATTTCTTGCGAAGATGAAAAGTTTAATCCTGCATAGTCTGTTGCGTGTATTCTTTTCCCGTCCCATCAGAATAAAGAGTAACCTTAACTCGCCTTTCCCTTTTTAATGAAACGTGCCACACTTTGCAGTAATATGACACAGAAAGAAAAGGCACGGACTTTATCATAATAGCCTTCTCCATTACTGTCACACTTACGGCTCCTAATGGAATGAGGACAATTTAAAAAGCTCACATTTGCATGAATCCTACTACCTTCAAGTGAAATGCACATATCTGTAAGAGGTGGTTTTGGGGCTCATCTGCTCGGGTCACTGAGGTTTCACTCACACCGATTCCGGTTAACGCAAGTGACGCAGAGGCTTGGACTACGCACACACACGGCACATGCGAATGATGTCAGAAAGCATGAAGGAAAACAACACATACAGGAACCTGAAGTAAAGGCCCAGAAAAGGCAGAAGCTGTGAGAAATCTGGGCGTGAAAAATACGAGAGCCACGAAAAATAAGGTGAAAAGCACAACGTGTGGGGAGAGTTTGTAGTTTGTGGTGGTGACCGGCGGCAGGGTGAAGGGCAGAGGTGTGAGGTACGGGGAGAAGAAAACACGAATGGAGCTGTGTTGTTCTCTGAGCTTCTCTTGTCTCTACACATGCGAGAGATTGTGTGTGTGTGTGTGTGTGTGTGTGTGTGTGTGTGTGTGTGACAGAAAGAGAAAAAGAGAGTGGGAGAGTGTTTGGGATTTGCAAGGAACTGTGATTTATGTCTGGCAACTTTGATCTTCTAAAAGGCTTTAAGATTTACACAACAATAATTCCTCTTGGTCCCAGTTTAAATAAATGATGTGTTGGTGGCAAGAATCCAGAATAGATTTTAATAGACTGATCCGTGCAGAAAGAGAGAGGGGAAGAAATACTGAGAGGTGCGTGCGTGGAGTTATTTCATTACTGCTGCGCTTTTTATTATTTTGTCATTTTTATTGTCCTTTATAAGTGACATTTGCTATTTGATCGTTTTATTTGCATGCAGTCTATGTTAGTCTTGCCGACGAAGCAGCGGTGTGGACCGGATGAAAGCAAAAGACATCGTCGTGTTTGCTTGAGGAGAACAGCTGTGTACGTGGGACAAAAACGGACAAATTCCGGAGAGGTTCGGCTCTGGGGAAATTGTGACAAACACAAAAAAGAAGGAAGGCGGATTAAACCAGCCAGAAAAAAAGTTTAATATTCTGTTTGTAGGTTTCAGAATAAGGATAACAAGGCCCACCACGCTGACATCTCCCCCAAACAAACACGCGTTGCAGTAGTATTACTGTTGAACAAGATTAGGCCACATATTGTAAACGCAAGTGAGGAGCATGCGGCAGGAGAAGCTGTGACTCTTGCTTTCACGTGACATGGGCAGAAAGCAATGTGGAGGAGATGTGTTTTCGGCGCACTCTCTCGTGCCCATTTCACACCCGCGGCTTGTCAAAGGACGACAGAGCCACCGTTTCTGGGCAAAGGTGTAGAAAACACATACATTTCACGTCTCCCGTTTCAGCCCCCTTTAGTTCCCAGTATTTCCTCCCACTCTTTCTCAAGTGGGACCGCCTGTCGGACAGGAATCCACTCCAGCTGGTTCTGTGGAACGAAGGACCTCAGCCAGGCCACGGATTTGGTTTTAATAACAGTTAGTACAAACACTGTTAATTTATGCCTGCAAGTGAGACTTTCTGAAAAGATGTCCAACTTCGCCAGGACTATAATTCCTCTTCCCCTGTCCCACTCCCTCTACCCCCCCTCCACCGCAGCAGCTGGTTGTACTCAGCACCGGGTCTGACACGGTACTTTGAAATAGCAATCACTGCGTTTATACTGCAGGGACGAATCGTAAATGTGTCAGAAGAAGGAATATACGACGCCATATTTCACTTTTTTTCTATTTTTAAACGTTGAGTTATGGCCCCAGAAATGTGTACCCATTAAAGGTGATGTGATGTATTTTCTGCCGTGTACTGAAGCTCATTCATCAATGGAGACAGTAAAGAAAACTGCGCTTATTTGTCCCCCCCCCCCCTTTGGTCCCTGCCTCTCCGCCCTCTTGTCAGACACTGGCCGTAATTTACGATGCTCCAGCGCAGTCACCTTTTGGCAGCTGTTACTGAAGCAGCTTGCACTCCTAGCGACTAGCAGTTAAATAACCTTTTATAGGATTTCCAAAGTCTCGAAAGGCCTCTGTAGAGAGAACGAAAGGAGGGACGGTGAACCAACAATCACGTCACTGCAAGAGAAAATGTGTAATGAAAGTCTAGTAAAGCGATCACTGAAGAGGAAATAAATAGGAAGAGGTGACCCCCAGTGGGATCAATAAGAGCCACACAGAGGGACACTGGTAAAGATGGTGTTGCCCCCTGTGCTCTTGTTTGTGGCCCTCCTGCTGTCTGCAGAGAGGATTAATCACCCTGGCGTGGCAGCAGTGCAGGTCAGCTGAGGACATATTTCATATGTGTCAGCTGGACCCACAGCCTTTAAAGAATGTTCAGAATGGGAATGAACAGTCCAGCGACAAACAGTTTCTTCTGACTTTCTGGGGCCTTAAAGGACGCTTGTTTCTGTGTGGAGGGAGTGATGCAAAATGTGAAATTATGAAATAATGTTTAATGGACTTGATGTGTGTGTGTGTGTGTGTGTGTGTGTGTGTGTGTATAGAGAGAGAGAGAGAGAGAGAGAGAGAGAGAGAGAGAGAGCTCTTAGTTATTCAATATAGAAAAATATAACAGTACATAGTAAAACATACAAATAATACTGCAATTACTAATACACACTAAAACATAGTTGTCAATTGGCATTTTTCATTGAACAACATTTATATCATGATGCAAGATTGTAAAAAGTATGTTCAGATGACAGCGATCGAGTTACCAAAATTGAGGCCAAAAAAGCAGATTACCTGATTAACCAAGTTAAGTCACATGCTCAGGGACTGGCCTACTTAACCGGCACTCTTGGGATGCAGCCATTAGTGGGTAAAATGCAATATACAGTATATGAATTCATATAAATTATGAGCTGAAGATAGCAGTGCTTAGTGCAGCACAGAGCTCAGCCTCAAACTGAAAAAATTGTACAGAACCATAATGTGCTGATTCTAAATGTCCCTTTAAATCAGTGTAGACACCTGTTTTAGCCTTACGCCATATTCGCTTGGTTTAACTTGAATATTGCCTTTCATTTTTGAGTATCTATATCGGTGCCATCGTAGCAATTGATTGCTTTATACCATTTAGGTACTAGAGAGGTGTACTTTTGGCATTCTTCAAGGACTGTGGTTCAAGGGATGCGGTCTAAGGTGCTTAAATGTTTCCTTAACCTGTAGGCTGAAACATGGCTAGAAGTTTACAGCTGTGGCAATTTAAATCACTTTTGATATGACCAACAACCCAATGAATATCTCTCATCTGTTTTGCTTTTCCAGGGTCACGGTGGTCCAGAGCCCATCCCGGAATAATACCTTACATTCCTCTTTTGATGGGAGTAATTAGTGCTGCGAAATCACCCTACTGGCCCAGTTGCTGTTGTGTGGGGGTCAAATGATCCGTTTCGTATGGAATAAAAATAACCCGTGCCTGAGCAAATCAGTGTCAGCTAAAACTACATTAAATGCATAAAATAAAAGCTATTTCTATGGATTAATCATAGCGAAACAGACATTGCAGTGTTTGCTATAAAAGGATTATTTCTAGGTTCTCCTGTACTATTATACTGCCTGTCTGCCATCCATCCATCCATCCATCCATCCATCCATCCATCCATCCATCCATCCATCCATCCATCCATCCATCCATCCATCCATCCATCCATCCATCCATCCATCCATCCATGATGACTGTCTCTTTAGTGGAGAGTCGTCCAGTATTGGAATCCATCCAGAAAGTGCAGGGTGTGAGATGAGGTACAGCCTGTATAATGCAATCTGAATAAATTGACATAGTGTGTCATAATACTAGTTATTATAGTCTGTTTATCATATAAACTGCTTGTGTGTCTCTGGGAAGCACCCGGACACGTTACTAACAAACGTCTGACGGTGGATGATTTTCCCTGAAGTTCAGCAGCAGAGCACACAAACTCGTTATTTTACGATTAGGGGCCTTTTTTTAAAAAAAAATATTTATCTTGAGAGTCGCGCTTGAAGGACAAAAGTTTCATTGTGCAGCCGGTCCTCGGCAGCCAGGCTCTCGCTCCGCGCTCCCGCAAAGTCCACTCCGTGTTTCTGCCGTGCCGTCGTGACCCTGAGCTGTCAAAGCCGAGCGGGGAGATTAATGGGGTGGGCGGGGCGCTGTAATAATCGTTTGTTTGATGTGACAGGTCTGATAGGCGTTGATTTACTTACACATTGATAGGCTTTTAATTGAGCGCCTCTATCCGTCGACACATCAAAGGCTGGGCGGCCGACGCCCCCCCATCCACCCCACCCCCTTTCTACTTCGGCTCCCGTTGAGTGACAGATCCACTATGACCAACTTGCTCCGCGGCTGCACATTTGGGCGGAATTGCGGAGACGCGCGGTCCAGAACTCCTTTCCTACGTGCCATTAGTTTAGCGGTCCGGTTTACTTATCTCCATAACAACAGTTTGTTATTAGAGAGCAGCTTGTGCGCATGTCAGAGTCAGACACGGTTTATTTTTATAATAGTTTCGCTGTTCGGAGCCGAACGCGGCGCTTCCTTCGTGGGAACTGATCGTGCTGTTGCAGCAATGCTGCCCTGTGAAAAAAGCCCACATACCGCATTCCACACGAGTGTCGCTGCTGGAGGCTCTACCGCCGGCCTGGATGCTTATTACTCATTTTTGACATCTATGGACGAGGGGGTGTAAAATAAATAAATGCACTTGACTGGGCTGTATTCAGAAAGCACATACCTCTCCATCAGCTCCAAGTCGAAGTCGTCTGTTCAGCTGCGCAGCGGCCAGAATCCAACTCCTACTCTCCTCTGCTGAGGTTCTCTTCACTGCGCGATGAATTAAGTGTAAAAACTTCTGCGCGTCTACAGAAGACACAAGCGCTGAGCTTCTTGGCTTCGGGAGAAGTTTTTGAAATAAAAGAGCATAATAATAATTTAGTGAATCATTGGTCATTGCCGTAATAATAAAGCCATTGATGTTGGATTTAGTTATGCCCATTTTAATGGTATGTAACGTGCCGTGCTGTTCCTGTATTTTAATTAAAAAACACCGCACCCAATCAGGCGGCACAACTTAGTGAAAAAGACCCGCATTTCCTCATAGCTGCTCGTGCGGTAAATCACAGGAATATTGCTGAGGGTGTCAGTCGATCATGAAGCATCCGAATGCGCTACATTAAGACATTTTTTCGGTCATAAGAGCCCTGTTAATTGGATCTGTAAGTGGTTCTATATGGTCACACAGAGGAGGGACACTCCTTTCTTTCATATACCTGTTGGTTAAGGTTCCCACAGTTGTCACACAGCTTGAGCTTTAATATGTTTGCAGTCACATGTCTTTGCGGTGTTCTGTACGCCTGTTTTCTTATGAGAGGTTTAGATCTGGTGAACTTCAGGCTGAAGAATCCACTTACCACAACGTCAGTGAAATAGTTTATAGGTGTAACAAGGGGGTGGGGGAGAAGATGTGCACCCCCCCCCCCCCCCCCCCCCCCCCCCCCCCCCCCCCCCCCCCCCCCCCACCCCCCCCCCCNCCCCCCCCCCCCCCCCCCCCCAGTGCTTAGATGTCTGATTTGTCCCCTTAATATCTGTGTATAACTTCATTGACTGCAATTCTTTGGTCTTCTTACAAGCTGTTGTACCACTGAAATACCTGCATGTTCTCACCTTTTGTCAACAATGACTTTGGCCATAAAAAGGAAAGTTTTTTATGTAAAGTAAGTATACTATGACAGTGACAGTAAAACAAATATCTTGAAGTTTGTCTTTAAAATGAATTTGAATTTAGGCCCAAGTGTAAGACAAGAGAACATCACGGAGATCAGATACAGGCTGAAATACTGTTGGACTCCTTTACGCTGAAATGAAAATGGAAGCACTTACATGTGTTGTACTTTCACAGCAGCTCAGTGCTTTTAAGAACATTTTAGACACGTCTGGGAAGCGAGATAATCCCTGATCTGATTTTTTTTCCCTCTAAAGCAGAGTAAGAAAGTATGTGGTCCCATTTGTAAGCAATGGGTGAGGTTGCAACTGGCCTGTCAATAAAATGCTATGTTTATCTGTCTTTAGGGAGGCAATAGAGGAAAGAACATTTCTGTTAGGTGCTTTAATGCTGTTGTATAACATGATATTTAAAGTTTTTTTTTTCTTCTTGGGCTGCTCCTTAACCTGACATTCTGCTGGTATAATTATGTGCTATAAATGACATTTTATTGCCCATGTCAACATGCATGCGATGTCAAAAATGAATTTTATTTTGTCTGTTGTACAACCAGTGCTGTCACTTGTTACCTTATTATTTATATAGTGTGCAAGATTAAATTTACACGTTAAATCGATGTGTGGGTGTATGGAAGTAAAGGCAATGTATAGATCGTTTCTTTTGCAAATAACTCACCGAGGTCCACTGAGAATCCACAGACTATGCAGAGCTGAAGTCAAGTAAAAATAAAGTTTTGACGCAAGATACATCATGGGGCATGAGTCAATTGTGGCTGCTTCAAATGGCTTTTTGGGGGACAGTAAAGTAGATTTGAGGTCAGCTGAAATTTTACACAACATTATATGACAACCTCCTCCCTTAGGTTTTTCTGCCAGACTGTTTCCCCTGGTAATTCCCCCACCCGCCTCTGATAACTTCTCTGTATGGAGGACAAAAGCGCTTTTGTTGCCTAGAAGATCAGCACTGTGACTTTGTCCTGTGTGTGTGTGTTTACACATCTGTGAGGCCATGTATGTGATGATGGGGAGAGTTTTTATGTGAATGAGAGTATATTTTCAAAGCCAAAACAGGGAAAGAATAAAAAAAATAGCGACAGGTCGACTATCCATAGAGATAATCAGACATAAAAGTAAACAGAAAACAAGAGAGAAATAAAACAGATTGAGAAGCCAAAACAGATAATTTTACAGATAACTCGTGGTACATACAGTCGAATGGGAAAATGAAACATTGTTTGGCAGTTCAGGTACGCAAAATATTGTTGGATTTGTACGTTAGGTGCACATGCTGAAAGACTCGTACGGAACTGTACGAGTGAAATATTTTTGCAGCTTTGTTAACTGTTTCCACTGTGATGTGTGTTTCCGCTTGAAAAGAACCTCTATGGCAGTCCCCTGTGAACTCAGCAATCTTGTTCCTTCAGACCTGCAACCACTGACCTGCTGACCCCACCCTCTTCGACTTCAAAACTTTCCCTGTCCTCTTAGACTAAGATTCAGAGAAAAGCTGAGATTTCCATGCTGGCCTATGTTCTTTCAGAGTTTCATACCACTTTTTGTGCCAGATTTTTAAAAATGGACAACAAAAACAAAACAACAACAGCAATAATAATAATGAAAACAATAATAATAATAATAATAGCAAGAAATTCATTTTTAAATTTCATCAGAGCTGGTGACTCATATATGTCAGCCACACTCCATAAACCTGTCTTGTTTCTCTTTTTCATGTTATTATTATTCTAGGAGAACAGTGAAGATAGCAGCAACGTCAAAGCCTGCAGGGTCCATTTCCGTGCCGCACACGCCATAAATAAGAATCACAGAAAATTAAATGGAAGTGATTTACGTTTACTTTGCGTCAGCTCATTCCCTCTCCATTCGTTTTCCTTGTCTTGTTGTATGGTGTCACAAACAGTTCACGGCATCATGATGTATTGTTGTCAGGTAGGCCTAGATCTTCAAAACCATAAAATGAATTAAAAAAATGAATATCTAGTTTTTTTATTTATATCACACATCTTCTGTTGCACCTGGACACATGATCAGTGATGAATTGTGGGGCAATGAGCGGTTTCTAGGTCTTTCAACCTCATACAGCCTTGCTCTGGTGACCCATGAGGTCTCAACCTATGTCCGGGTAGCGCTACCTTAAACTCACGGCTCACCTCTCCGGACCCACAGCTGACCTCCCTGCAAAACCTCTGCAACCTACTTAAATTGACACACCTGGGACTCCAGTTTTTTGACCATCACTGCTCCACCAGTTCTCCATCTACCTGGTCATCTTCCATTCTTCGGCTTCTTCTCTCCTAAGACACTGTAATCTCAGCTTTCTGCGAAGCAGCTGCTGAGGACATGGTCCAGTGATTGCCTCTTCTGATATAATGGGCATGATGGAGAATCAACACTCTTGCCCTCTCTTTCCTCCTCCTCTATCACTCTGCCATTCATACAGACTTCTTGAACTTCTTCCTTCAGAAAAAACCTCCACTTCTTCCAGTGCCAGTCTTGGGTCCTTCCTCTTCTGTGCCAAACCTTACTGGTGCCAGATTAATAATAATGGTTGTCATTGCTTGAAGCCTCCTGTGCATATCACCCTTTCACAGCTGCCTACAGAAGCTTGTCTGCATCTTCACTGAACCGGCACCGTTCTTTGTTCTTGTTACCTTGAAGCCATTTGAGCTGACACCTTTGTACTACTCTACTTGTGTCATGTGAAGGTTCCAGGCACTGTGGATTGCTTCCTGGCTCAGGCCCTCCTGCATCTCACCAAGTGCTTTACCTGTTCACTCGCCAGCACTTCATCTTCGCCTGATTCATCTTCACACCTCGCATGTTCTCCCATCACTGTACATCCATGTTTGACGAAACCAGTATCCAAAAAGCTGTGTTGCCTCACTGCCCCATTTTCCATCTCTCCATCCATTCTTCCTGGTTGTCAACCAATCTATTGAAGGTTGTCACCCAGAACCAGCATTTTGCGATTTAGTGATTTCAGAAGATTTGAAAATGTATATAAGTATATACATTTGTGAAGCTCAGAAAAATCACAGATAAGTACTTTAACACAAGTTTTGTCCCTTTTAACTGTTAAGATCTCACCACAATCAATCAATGAAAATGACATCATGAAATCAATATTAGATAAGTTATAAGTGGCCATAAATAATTTAGAGCTCGCCTGGCATTCACAGTAGGTCCAGACCACAAAAGCAAGATGAAGCAAGGAGTCACTGCTGTTAGTCAAACTTCATACAGATACACATTTGTGCTCAAAAATTCTGAACGTTTTGACGTTCGTACACATAACTTCCTGTTTGTTACTTGGTTCATGTGTGGCTTGCCTGAGTCATAACTGACAAGGGAGTTAGAAGTTGCTGTTAACCTACGGTTACCAACACCAGAAGCTTTAGGCAAATACTGACGTGTCTAATGTAGCTGTTTGGCATTTAACCACAGGCAACACAGCCCCTGACGCATGATGCACACAAGCAGCAACATGAAGAACGCAGTTCCAAACATCCACCGCTGTGTTCAGGAGCAGGTTCATAGAACAGGTGTTTAACTGCCACTTTGAAGGAAAGAGTAACTTCAGCCTTATGCGCCAGATTTTATACTTAAACCAACATACCATCCACACTCATTTACTGAAAGGGAACAAGGGAATTAAAAATGCTCCATTTGTCCCATTTGTCACCTGTGGCTATAACAAAATTGTTTTTTTTTATATAAGCTTTCTTGCTTCTAGTTTTCACCTCGCCAAAAAATGCTAGAAGTTGGTCCTCCTCTTAAGTAGCCTGCTAATATAAACAGCCTTGGAAAAATCAGGTACCACCCTGGGAGGATCTATAAATCATATGGAGATGTATATTCTGCTCTCCTAGTATAATTTAGACAACTCATTTGTGGTTGAAAGTTTTTGAGCCCTGTTTGGCTCCTTGCTCATGCATTTTCATTAATTCTGTGACTGACTCCACCTTTTTTGCTCCAGCCGCTTCCCAACAGGAAAAGAGCCCCGAAAACACAAACAGAAAAACAGCAATCGGTCTTCGCCACAACTCGACAGCTGTTTCCCTCTCACTCCTGGGCAAAATAAAAGGAGCGGCTCTCCATCGTCCAAGTCATGCGCCTCATTCTCTCCTAGTTCATTTCCACATTTGTCTCCTCCACTCCTCCCTGCTTTTTAAATTGGGTTAAGTCCCTACAAGAAGTCTGAATACTGATAAAAGAGTGAAAAAAGTGACCAAAGTTTCTGAACAAGAAAAAGTGAGATGGCTGATGCAGATTACATTTTTGTGTAATGCAGATTACATTGTTCCCTTCAGAACAGCGGAAAAATGCATATAGTCCAAAACCACACTCCAGGAAAACTGTCGTGGCTTTAAAAAACTACTCAGAGCAAAAGAAGTCTTCCAAAAAAACCTCTGTGACAAAATGAAAACAGTATCAGAAAAAAAACATCTATAATCAAGTTAGTTTCATTCAAAATTATTATTTTTTTGAACATGCTGAACCATGAGCAACATCAAGTACTTTTAACACTTTAAAGTCAGGAATAATATTCCTGTCCCCTGTTAATCTGTTAGTAATTTATTATACACACATTGTGTTGCACCTGAGACACCATCACTTATGTAACCTGGGGTTATTGGGGATTTTGGATCATGTGACATCGGACACCTTTGTTCACGTGACCCAACTTGAGTTGATTGGATCTTAAAACCCATGTAGGTATTTCCCTTGAACCCGCTGCTCAGTTGGCCTGATCTGCAGCCATCATGTCAGTTAGGTTAACCAAGGAAGTACAACGCAAAAGATTGCAGTCTGCTATGTATTATCATCAATACTATCAATAAGCACTTGTCCAAAGAAGCGATACACATTCAGGCACCTCAACCAATTTAGCGTCACAAATTCATCTTAAACACATGCTTTTGGACTGTGGGAGGAGGACAGAGTGCTTGAAGGAACCCCAAGTGAAAATGGGAGGCATGCAGACTCCACGTAGATTGGACAAGGATCGAACCCCCCATCAATAACACAGTCCAGGGGCTCTTACAATAATTTTCCTGTTTATATAGCTGGGTACTTTTTGCTGGAGCGGGTCAGGGTAAGTATCGCGATTAAGGCTACAACAGCTGGAGGGACTCAAGCCTGTCTGCTTTGATTTCGAAGTAATACCTCTAACCACTTCCCTCTCGCCGGCCTGAACATTCATGAAATTCAGGAAAATTCTGCAGATCTTGATGCTGATACCCACTATACTATGCTGTTTGAAATAGAATGTAAAGTAGCTAGCTGTCTCCTCTTGCCCAAGAAATGTTTTGAGAAATCAAGTCAGTTCAATTTGGAGGAATGCATTTTTGTATAATACATCAAACCAGGCTTTCTGTAAATAATATGGAAACCATGGAAACATACAAGTGGTACTATGGACACAAAGCAGGTAAAACTGACTGTAAAAAGAGACCAAAAAATGAAGTAAATTCCTACAGCTAGAAGATGAGAAAAAATATCCAGCTGGGTTTACACTGATTTTGGTCATGCTGACAAAATTAAGAATTTCTTGTCTTTTGTAAGTAGTCCTTGGACTGGTTAGGTGGTCAACTGGACACCCCTCACTTATCAGAATGTGATCCTTAGCAGGTCAGACAGGACAAACAGTGGGGGTTTGTGTCTCCATTCTGGCCAAGTTCATCCCAGACAGGTTCTGACAGGACAGCTGGAGGTGGGACCAGCAGGTATTTATGTCTACTACATACACTGCAGTTGTAGCAAGATAGTAGAATGAAGAGCAGTAAAAACCAGGTGAACAGACAGAAAGTTCCAGCATAGACAGCAGCACTGGTCACGTGAGCTTTAGCACTAAGTCTAAATGTATTGATTAAAACAGCAGCCCTACATTATTCCACATTTTAGAGACTCGACTGCCAAACAGTTGATTTATTTATTTCAAGAACTGCAATCAAATAGTGTTTCCTGGCATGTACATTCTTCTGAGCTCTGATAAATAAACTTTGCTTTGTAAGCTTTTATCGTCCACACGGAAAAACTGTCTGTCCTAAACTTTAGAGTAGCTCAATGCAGGGACTTGGCGTAATAACAACTGGCATTATTTAACCCTTCTTTGTAGTTCTTGTTTTAATCACCTCTGCTGCATTCTTGTTTTTTGGTTTTTTTTTTGCAACACGATGCGGTGTTTGGACTTAATTTCATAATGGTCCTAAAATGCTGGAAACATATCCGAGACAGGAGCTCAGGGATGGATATTGTGGTCAGAAATTTTGGCAAAACTCCTGGCTCATTCTGTCACCCTTTAAGTTAATAACGGACAACAATAAACTTGTTTCCTTCAAGTAATAATACTTCTGTTTTTTTGCAAGTTCAGGGACAGTTAAGTTTCTGTTTGCCCCCGTTTTATCCCGTGAAAACAATTTGCCATGGCAGCCGCAAGCACAAAACCATTTGGTTGTATTGACATCCAGATTTGTGCGACATAAGCATATCACTGAAAATTTACTTTATGCCTTTTTACAATCTTCCCTGTCGATATAATCTAGTGCCATCATGTAAAGAGAAAAAATATTTGTCCCAAAGGCATAATTGTCTATGTAAGATGGCTAACTTAACCACGAGGCTAGAGAGGCCGTTGGTGGATTCTGAGTTATGTAGAAGGGTACAATCCACTGTCAGCAGTAAGGTCTGGAAGGATAAGTTCACCTAAACAATCCACATTGTATGATATGAGAATAAGTACATCACATGCGACTGAAATTATTGGTACCCTTGCATTTTATTCAAACAATGCACTGTTCTTCCTGAAAAGTGTTGAAATTAAAAGATCTTCTCTCATCCAATTCATGCATTCATTTAGTTTGAAGTAGAACAAAAAAGCTGTGAAAAGAACTGAAGTCTTGTTCATTCCACAAAGACATTCTAAAATGCACTGGACAATATAATCTGTCCCCTTTGGAAGTTATAAGAAATAACTCTATTGTGAATGATACTTCAAGCAGACTTGTTCTCCTTCAGTTGGGACCACAAGTGTCTTCAATATTGTAATCACTCATTCAGCCAGTTGAAATGGAGAAAAGTCCTCACTGCTGTTCTGTGTCACGGTGTGTATCACACTCAACACAGAAAAGAGAAGGAGAAGCACAGAGTTGTCTGAGGAGGTGAGAAAGAAGGTAACAGCCAAGCATGGTCAACGTAAAGACCACAAGACCATCTCAAAGGAGCTTAATTGCTCCTGTGACCACCGCTGTCAATATTATCAAGATGTTTAAAGCTTGTAAGCCAACATCCCTGGAAATGGCACCAAGAGGAAAACTGACCCAAGATTGAACAGAAAGATTGTTTGAATGGTGGAAAAAAGCACCAAAGATCACAACAGATCCAAGCTGACCTTCAAGCTCCAGGTGCTTCAACAGTTTCAAGTCGCACCATCCGTCACCGTCTGAATGATAATGGGGTCCATGGTAGAAGACCCAGGAAGACCCACTTCTAAGAGGAAACACACAAAAAAGCCTGACTGGAGTTTGCCAATAGGCATGGTGACAATCCACAGCCCTGCTGGGAGAATCTCCTTTGGACAGACAAAACAAAATTTGGTAAATCACACCAACTCTTTTGTTCACAGAAACCAAAACGAAGGTTTCAAAGAAAAGATCATCATCCCTACCGCGAAACATGGAAGAGCTCAGTGATGTCTGGCATTGCTGCCTCTGGCACTGGGACCCAATAATTTTGCACTCATCTATAAAGTATTAGACATGAGAGTATTAGCAATTCTGGTTAATGGAGTTTCAATACTGTGGTCAGCACAACAACTAATTAATTTAAATAAGGCTACTTTGTAATGAAAGTGTATCATTTTAACAACAATACCAAAAATATTTTATTCATTTACTTTCTATTGGCTTGTAGTACCAATACAAGTGAGTTGTGTTGAATACTTTTCCCAATTTATTATGCTGTCAGTCCACACACTGAAATGCCTGCATCTTAGCACATTTCCACCACAAATGTAATTTAAATGGAGACACTCAACCTTAAGTAAGAAGATTGTATTATTAAGCCAAAGAGAGTTTTTTTCTCCAATTCCAAATAATTTACATATTTAGAGTGCCTTATTTAAGGCTTGCCTTACAGGCACAGGTTAATGTCATTTATTCCTATATTTAGTCACAAGTTCTTTAGATCTGAGTTCCGAACTAAAATTTGTGATTTTCACAATATCTATAAACTGCAGGTACAGGTGCCATTTATGCTCCTTATTTGTGAATCTTTAAAATCTTTAAAAAATTTAGACAACATTTGGAGAAGTTAACTGCAAAATGAATGCAATGAATTAGCAATGAGAGACAAACTGCGACGTAGGATTTTGACGTCGGGCAAGTTTATTGTTCGATTAAGCAAGTGGTTTAATGAGTCACAAACTGCTGGAAACCAGTTGAATTCAGGAGGGATAAAAAAGAGCATCTGTTGTAACATTGATGTGGATGTTAGTCCCTTCATACAAGTTCAGCTAAATTAAATAGCTAATTTTTAATAAATATCACCAAACGGTTTTAGGAGAGAAGTTAGAGCAGATTGAAAATCAAGTTCCACACATGGCAGCTCCATTTCTATTATACATCTAACCTTGTTCTTTAAAAAATATACATTCAATAAAACATTTTCGGAAGCATCAGTACATTTTTATTACAGATCTCCTCTTCTGTTCCCTAAGCCATGAATTTCCTATAATAATGTAAAGTTATATCCATCATAGATGAAGAAAGGCACAAAACATCACTGAATCATGACATCGGATCACTCATTTGTGTTCCCGTTCCCTTAGAGGGTTTATGAGTTTATTCACCAGTAGAGGTTGAATTGACAGCGATAAAAGATGGATGGTCAGACTGACGGGAGAAATGACCACAGCCACCAACCCCCAAACTGTGACAGAGTCTCTGCATGGCCGTGTAGAAAACAGTTAGAATCCAGGCGGGAGTCGGAATTTCCCGTGTGGCAAAGATGTGGCCACATTTTCACTGCCTTAAAAAGACAACAGAAGTGTTGTGAAAGCAGCCCACTTAAAGCAGACAAATTATTACCAAAGATCACCTTAAACTAGAAAAACAACTGAAGCCACACCTTAAGGAAAATGAGGTCATTCCTATGTAAGTCCCCATAAATCACAACAGCTCACTTGTGGACCAGGGAGCCAGCAGAACTTCGGCATGAACTTAAAGCCTATTTAAACCCTTTGGTGCCCTTGAAACTAATAGCTGAAACTTACAAGAACTCACAAGTTAAAACTCAAGGGTTCAGGTTTTGCTTTGAACGGAAACAGAGCCATTTAATTTTCAGTCTGTACATTACCTGGTAATTACGCCCAGCAGGTACCATGGTGGTTGGAGGGGTCGCCAGCCTTCAGAAAACTTGGGTTTGAATTCTGGGCAACCTTGCAAAATTTAAGCAGGCAATAAATTTTTTTTTTTTTTAAATGATATGGCTCAAACACAAATATTAGTTGGCTGAGGTAGTTAAACTGTGGCAAAGACTGAAATTACTACAGTACTTTCTTCAGATCTAGATAATGAGATCTTTGTTTACATTCTCATGTCCAAACATGGAAATATGATTTTAATGTTTTTCCTACCTGGCACTCATGGTTTCTAGGTTTAATTCCTCCAACCTCAATTTTTTATGCAGTTTCCTCTTCTTTACCCTGGTAATATCTTGAATATTGGCCTCAGGTTAGGAGACAATGCGGTTCTTTCCTCATGTAATTTCACTGTAGTGAGGATAAGGGCCTACCTGCCCTGTAGGTGGAGTACCTGCAGTTTTACCCAATAAGACACTGCCATGGTGCCATTTGGATGTCTCAATAAAAAGATGGTATGAATTTAACTGTCACCACCAGGATTGAATGTCATGATTGTGCTAATTTTCTTGAACCCAAAATCTTACACATCCCCACCAGCTGCCATATTCTGGCACTAGAAAGCCTTGGTCTGTGTCTTGTGTCTTTACCCTTTCAGTCTGACTTTCATTCATTCTGTTTAACAAAACTCAAATAATCCAGTGTTTTCCTCATCCAACTCTTCCTTCTGAATGTGAATGTCCAGAGACACCATGACACAGAAACACCATCTACTAGCACAAAGTCACCTCCCCCCTACAATCCTACAATGCTTTAAATTGTGCACTAAAGAAGTGTCACAAAATAAAAATTCATTGTGGTAAAAAGATGGTGGAGCAACCAAGATGTGAACAGTGGTCATTGGTCCACCGAGCTGCAGTTTAGATTTGAGGTTAATAACATCACTAACAAATATTTGCCTGACACAGAAAACCAAAAAAAACCATACTCCAAAAACTACGAAATCTGGAAAGCTCCTTACTGACATGGAAATTCTTCTGAGGACTGTCCCATCACCACCACTACTTTCAAAACACTTCTGAAGTCCATTAAAATGAGCCATAATATAATCATATCTGCCGAATTACAGATGTGGCGCAAACTGACCGCTTTGAACAAAATGACTGAAACCGTGTGCATGACAATCAAAAAAGCTGGAAATAGAAGCGTGGTGAAATGAAGATCTAAATACTATCGCTGGGTGACCGCAAAGACCAAACGCATGCAATCCCACAAGCAAAAGCCTCTTTTGCTGGAGATCTGAGGAACAGGTTCACCAAAAGGCAAGTAAGCAAAACCTGACCAGAGGACAGAGGTAATTACTTTACTCAGAGCAATGAAAATAAGTCAGATTGTAAGCCGTACAAAAAGTTAGAAACTAAAGGCTGTTTTTGTTCCGAGGAAATAAACAGCAAGGTGGTTTTTTCAGAGCAAGAGCTACTGAGCCATGGGCCTCGGCTCCACTAGAAGAGCTTTTACAAATGAACACCAGGCTCCCCAATTAAAATGGAGCTCAAGGAAGCTATGCAAGAAATGACGTCTTTCACAAGAGGTCCATTCTGTCCAACCGAGACCATATTAGAGTACAACCATGTGCTGCAGGAATAGATTAGGCATCTCCTGCTGAAAGCTCAAGTGTCTCAAAACTTTAGCCAAACAAGGACAGGATTGAACCAAAACTAACCAAAACTAATTACTATTCCCCTGGAATCCACTCCAAGTATAAATCAAACCTTTATTCTTTGATTTTTTTTTTGTGAACTGCCAGGTGTCTCTACACACCAGCTCTACAGATGTCATGAGGGATCTAACAAAATTACAAAATGTCGGATGTGGAAGATCTTAACCTGCTACAGGACACATATTTTTCACTATTTCAAACTTTATATTAACTAAGATTTTTGGACTAATGCCAGATGAACCATGAATCCATCAGAAATAACTTGAATTTTTTTTTTCAATTGTACAGGCACATTATCAAGTTAAAAAAATTCTTTTAAATTTTATGAAATAGATGTAACGGGGAAAACAGCAGAATTTACCGTTTATCCGCAAAGAGTCACACCATTTAAAATAAGCCATTCTACATGACACTAATAATCCTAAAATTTATCTATCATTTTTGTGCCAATAAACATTTAGGAAGGAGCACGACTTTGAGAAAAAAAACGCTGCTAAGCAGACTCTACCTCATCCCCCGAAGAAAGGCCATCATAACTTCATTTTCACCAGAGGCCTTTTTATGGTGCGAGTTAAGGAAATTATTTTTATTTCTCAAAATGAAGAAAATGAGCAACGTCTGAAGTTTTGGACATGAGTCAGACTGTATCTGAGATGCAATCCCTTCCTTTCAAATGGCCGACTTAGGAGACCACGTTCAGGTTATAAGTTTACAAACACGTCAGGACAATTTAAGCCTGCTTTGTGCTTTGGAGAAAAATATAAATATCTAGCCATGATTTTTCATCAGCGGAGTCAATCTGTTTGTGCTGCGTCGCTCTCGCTTTCATTATCATGACAACGGGGAGCGAAAATGAAATGGCAGCCGCCGTCAACACGGATCCTTGTTGAGTTCCACCCCCCGCTTGACATATTTGAGAGGGGCTAAGCTAACAGAGGGTGGCACTAATTTTCGATGGTGCTTCAGTGATGACTGACAGAAAACATGGTATGTCAAGCTTGACACGTCTCTCACCACAGTTGTAAAAGATTGATTAAACTAATTAAACAATAACATAAAAATGCTGATCGCATTTATAAGTTTTCCATTAACCTAGTAATAGAAAATGTATGATTAATAAAATGCTGGATCCCAGTCAATGACCATCATAATCGCCAGGTATTGGCACGTCATCTCCTGTGTGGGAGAAATCTGTTTGGATGTACTTTTAAATTGGTTGTGGGTGATTAACAAATTTTTAATACAATTCACACACATGGCTGTTCTCCGTCTGAATGTTCACAGGGTATTAATGTGTTTATTGTGTTTTTCAGTGTTACTTTTTTGTGGCGTAACTAAATAGGCTGTTAAAAGTTGACACTGCAGAATTGTACAAACAGCATCATTTACATCTTTCTCTTAAGCTGCTTCATAAATTTCTGGGAAGAACAAAAGGAAGCACCTGCCTAAGTTTAGACAAAAATCCAAACTAAATAAAATATTAGCCTAAATGCATAATAAATTCATAATTCTCCAGATGTGAAATAAACAACATTTTGTGTCAAGCTGTACTAGTGTAAATGGTTAATTTCTTCTTCCACTCTGGTGAGATAAACATATGAAACTGGAATTAAAAATAGAACTTTTGGAACCTATAGGTGAAGGGGTAGGGGGGTGAGCAAGTCATCTATAGTGTTAATGGTTTTACTGCAGTGAGAGAGCAAGAGCTGAGCAGAGAAGGAGAAATGGGTAAAGAAAGAGAGGACAGGAGGACCAGGAGAGAAGAGGAAAGAGAGAGAGCAGGAGATGGAAAGTAGAAAATGAGTGAAACTGAAAAGGAGTCAAAAGGAGAAAGAGGACAGAAGAGGAAATGAAGAAGATGAGAGAATGAGGGGTGGAAAGAAAAGTGTGAGAGAAGAAAGGAAAGAATGAGCAAAGGAGAACACTGGAAAAGGAGAGAAAAGTATGGAGGAGAAGGAGAGAAAGCATTAAGAACAGGAAAGAAGAGGGGAGAAGCTGAGAAGGAAAGAAGGAGAGGACAGAAGCTAAAAAGAGAAGGAAAGCAGGAGGCAAGAAGAGGAGACGGGGATAGAAGGAGGTGAACGGAAGTAGAAATGGAGAAAAGAGGAGGAGAGGAGCGCACCAGAGCGGGAGAGGGTGGGGCCGGAATGGCACCAGGCCCCGCCCATCAGGGAGCGCCACCGACCCGCTCATTAGCGATGCGGACGGCAGCCATTGGACGGCGGCTGCCCGCTTTGAAGTCCCCTTCGCGTCTCCAGTATTTGAAGTGTTCATGGAGAAAGGCAGAGTGTGTTGGAGGAGCGAGGGGCTGTAACGCCTTCTGGGAATTCTTTCTTTTTTTTAATTTCCTCCCAGCACTTCCGCGAATATTCCGTTTTGGGTTTTTCCCTTCGCCGCGCTCCTGCCTGTCAGCGGGGCGAACAGTCGTGTCCTGCAGCCTGCCGACGGGAGCGCGCACAGACGGATCGGGACGCGCCGCGATGAGCGCGCGGGAGACGAGCGCTCTTTTTCTCTAGGAGCTCGGTGGGGATCCGCGACAAGAAACCAGGGATTATTTGGATTATAAAGGTGAAGGAAGCGGCATCTGAAACTGCTGTACCGTCGACTGCTCTTATTATGCGCCCCTAGACGGTTGTGTGTGTAAGAGCGTGTCGAAGCCCCTCGAACCCCGGTCCGCCGCGCTCCAAATGAGCGATTCCCTCCGCGCATCTGAAGCGCACCCCCGCAATCCGACCCCCGAGCACCCCGGCGCCCACAGCGGCCGCTGCAGCAGCACCTCCGCACCGAGAAGCTCGTCCGCTCCGTCTCCGCTGCCCCCGTCGGACCCCGTTCGCCAGGCGAAGCGGCTGCCCGTGCGGGTCCTCAGGATGCTGACCGCGCACACCGGACACTTGCTGCACCCGGAATACCTGCAGCCCCTGAGCTCGGCGCCCGTGAGCATCGAGGTAACTCCCTCACATTTTCTCACCCAAACATTATTTTTATTCACACTTTCCCCAACTTAACGGCCTGGAGAAAAGTCTCCGTGCTGCAGCAGATCTCCGCCTCCTTTTCGTCCGTCCGCGAAACATCTCGCGTGCTTCCCCTTTACGGACGTTAAATATGAATTCTTCTTCACTTAAAGGAAAACTTTGACTGTACTGAAACCCCCGCGTGGACCTCCGTGGCTGTGCTGGGACGAGTTTTGGATCTGCGTGTCTCCAAACATTAACAAAAGCACCGCAATTAAAAAAATAAATAAATAGGGCTTTAATGGCAAAAAAGAGAAACCGCCGTTTAGATAGGAACGATTTTGGATAACGGCACTACCGACGTTTTGTTTTGTGTTGTATTTATTCTCTACAGTAAATACCTTTGCCGTGATTCATGCTGAACACGCAGCTACAGCTGATTTATGAGCGGCTGCGGAATATGTCCTCCATAAATCTGTGCCGAGAACCCTGTTGACTGAAGGCAGTTTTCGTTTTTATTTTTGGCCAAATTTGATTAGTGTGATCGCCCAGTAACAAGAAGAGAGAAAAGGAACACACCAACGATGATTATTATTATTATTATTATTATTGTTATTTTATAGCCACCACAGTCTTCCCAGTTTCGGTTTTTCTCAGCCCGATTTAAAAGCACAGATATTTTTGTTAGCAATTCTGTTCAGGTGTTATTTTAGTCATTCTAATCATTATTTTCACTCAATATTTTAGCCAGATTTTCGACGTCATTTTTAGTTACATTTTAATTCAGGGTTTCTTTTATGTTTTTGCTAGGCGCTACACACCCTTTTCGTTGCTTTTCCCGCTGGAGTAACTTCGTTTGGACCAAATGTTCAGCTGGTTACGCAAGTCTCCCTGAGCGACTTGTCTTGTCTCTCACTTGGTCAGTGTTCTTCCTCAAAGGAATGCCAGTCATGGTATGATATAAATAATTTAAGGTTCTGGAGCGCAGTCACGTACAGTAAATACGCTGAATGTTGCTGCTACGTCTGTTTTCTTCAGAGTGCAGTTCTCTACCACTGAGCTGTTTGCCCCGCTTTGATTCCCAAACTTTTGTTGTTGTTCTGAGCTGCTCGTTCAACGGTTGTTTTCCACCTCCTTGCAGCTGGATGCCAAAAAGAGCCCCCTGGCTCTGCTGGCACAGACATGCTCACAGATAGGAAAGCCGGACCCCCCTCCGTCCTCAAAGCTGAGCTCCCTGGCGTCTGGTAGCCTGAGCGAAAAGGAGCCAGGCGCTCGGACCTCTGCCTCGGCCCTCAAGCTGGGGGAACAGCACCCGCCCCTGGAGGACAGGTCCAGCTTCAAGCCGTACTCCAAAGCGGCTGGGGAGTGTCGGAAGGACCCTGCGGGCCCCAGTGGTGCCGACAAAGGCGGGTTCCGGGTCCCGGGTGGGGCTGGCAGTAGTGTCACCACCTGTCCGTCCTTTGCCCCCCATGCCATTTCGCCCAACGCCCGGACGTGCTCACCTCCCCAGCAGCCCCAGTCGCAACCCCACCGGCAGACGCAGTCCCCCGGGGCCCAGCCGACGCAGCATTCCCAGCATCTGCACGTGGACTCCAAGCCTCCGGGGGCAGACCTGAGCAGCTCAGACAGCAGCAGCTGCGGCAGCAACAGCAGCGGCGGAGGCGGCAGCGTCAAGAAGGAGGCAGAACTGTGCAAGCCGAGCCTGGACAGCGCTCAGCTGGCCAACTCAAGCCACACGCGCGCCACCGCAAACTCCAGCAACGGGAGCTCGGTCGGCAGCCCGCACCACGAAAGCAAAAGCGAGGCCCACGTCTCTCAGCCGGGCCTGGGCTCTGGACACGTAGCCCCCGTCTCCCCCTTCAAACTGGGTCACTCCGTCTTTCCTTTACCGCCCTCCAGCATGGGTTACCACGGTTCCATCGTGGGCGCCTACACCGGTTACCCTTCCCATTTTGTGCCTGGATTGGACCATACCAAGTCCAGCCTGGTGGGAGGGGGGATTGGCGTTTCTGGGAAACACCCGAGTTCAAGTCCCCTCACTGGAGCTTCTCCTCCGTCCTTCATGCAGGGCTTATGCAGAGACCCGTACTGTCTCACCTACCCCAACACGCCCCATCTAGGGGGTAGCAACTGCTCTTCCTGTGTGCACGACCCCTCCTCGACGCTCAAGTCGGGATTCCCCTTGGTGTATCCAGGACACCCGCTGCACCCCCTGCACCCCAGCTCCCTGTCGTCCGGCGGGACGGCCTCACTGTCACACCCGCTCTACAGCTACGGCTTCATGCTGCCCAACGAACCCCTCCCCCACGCCTGCAACTGGGTGTCGGCGGCGGGGCCTTGCGACAAGCGCTTTGCCACGTCAGAGGAGCTGCTGACCCACCTGCGCACGCACACCGCCCTCCCCGGCATCGACAGCAAGCTGCTCTCCGCTTACCCCTCCTCGGTCTCTTCGGCAGCCTCCTGCCACCTGCACCTGCCCCCCCCCAGCAGTCCCAGCTCCCTCGCCAGCTCCTTCTCGCTGAGAGCCCCGCCCAGCCTGGGCCTCACCCGCTACCACCCGTACAGCAAAGCCCACCTGCCCGCCTCCGCCTCGCTGCCTATGCACTCTCTCCCGGCCGCAGCACCCTACTACTCCCCGTATGCCCTCTACAGCCAGAGACTAGGCTCCGCCTCCGCCTTGGGCTATCAGTGACACGCTAGCACTGAAGTGCCAGGGGCCTGTGCTGGGAAAGCGGCCCGCAGCTGTGGAGGAATGATCCAGGCGCAAACTGAAGAGGTGCCCGCCAGCACACGTTTTGGGCAGCAAATTAACTCATGCACCGGGATTCTTCCGTCCCCCGCTGGCGCTCCCACAGGAGGGGGGGGGGGTCGCCGATTGTACCCGAGGTGCGAGTAACCTCAGTGACTTTAACGTGTGGTTTACCAGGAGAAACGGAAGCATGCAAGCTTGATTCTTAAGTGTGTCCGATTTTTTTTTTTTTTTTTTTTTATGTATTTATTTTCACTGAGCGCTTGGCTTTCATGACGGGGAGGTTTATTATCCAAATACATTGATCCTATGAATTCTTATAATAATTATTATTATACAGTTTTATAAATAAAGTTTTATGGTATGCAATATGGCAGATTTGAATTGCAGGCTTTGTTCTACAGACGACCCCCCCCTCACCTTTGGCGTCTTTAACCGCTTTTCCTCGTCTCCCTCCTTTTCTTTCTCCATTTTTCTATGTCTCGCTGCAGCGTAGCCCCTCACAAGGGGACCTGGCGTGCATGGCATCACTAACCGTCACATGTGCCCCGACTAGGATCTTTAAAATGCCATTTATTTTTTATTTGTACAGCAGATAAGAGACAAGCAAAACAAGAAAAAAAAAGAGATGTTAATATTTTTTGTAATGTAATTTAGTCAAGATTTTGGGTAGCTAAATATGGGATCAAAACCATAAAAATACTAAGTGCAAAAACCACACAGGTGATGGCAATGCTGTCTATTTACTGGGGGAAGGTCTTATTTTGTTTAATAAATCATTCTTGGTTATATTTAAAAGTGGTCGTTTGGATTCTTTTCACAGACACAGGAGTTTTTTTTTTGAGGTTTAAAGGTCATTATTATCAGTGTTTTGATAGTATTGGTCACAGTGTCAAACAGCTTTTACTGTACTTTGGCTAGAAGTTGGCTTGTTTGAAGACTGACTACCTGCCTGCAGGCATATTTATTAAAAAAAAAAGGATGGAGGGTGGAAATGATCGGGTCAAGTTGCTCCTCTGCACGCTGTCATTATGCTGACGTGGTTTCTGCTGTGGACGGGGCCACACGTGCTTCTCCCACATGTGACATTAGAGCAGTGGCATCTTCACAATCCCTAACAGGCAGCTGAGGACTGAGCTGGGAGGTCCCGAATGCATCTGCTCAGTTGTCATCTCCCTTGTCATCACCACGAATTTTTCTGCCAGGTTCTGCGATCATCTCATCTCTGAGCCTGTGCAGCAGGTTGGCTCTTTATTAAACCTGAAACCGACCGTTAAGCTCAGCAAGATGGATATTTGCATGGTTCGTCGCTGGAATTAAGATCCCAGCAGAGGCCTGGGGTTCAAAGGGCGCAGAACTGCAAGTGGGTATCAGCACAGGCCTCCCAGGGTGGAGTAAATGTGTGGGCAATATAGGATTCCCAGCATCAGCGATGAGACAGACAGTGACTGATGCGTGTGAGGGGGTTTGCCCCGCTGTGGTTCTTCAACATACCTCACCAGGGCGCGTGGGTTGACGGCTTGGTGGGGGATGGCTGTAACTTATTTGACTTCAGCTCTGCATTTGTCTCTGTCACAGAAGCGGAGGTAGCAGATTTCTCCTGTCTCTCCCCCCACACCTTACCACCCCCAGCAGCCTGAGCAAGGGAAACGCCGTTCTAATTATTAATGTCTGTTTGTCTTTCCGTGCCAAAAAGCTGTCTCAGCACGACGGCTTTTTTTTCTACCACTGTGAAAGGCAGGACATCGGGGTTTTAATAATGGCCCCGGGGACCCCGGGGCCAGCTCTCCTCTCCTGCTGGTGGACCAGCTCTGGGAGGAATGGGCAAGGCTAATAATTAGAGGCTCCTTAACGAGAAATATTTGTCGGATATCGGGAACCGCCATGGCTCTTCCATTTTGATGTCGAGAGAGCAGAACACCGGAGCGTTTCCCCCCCATTAACATTTTGAATAATTGAGAAGTACTGGGCCATGTTTGCATGAGGCAGTTACCCATCCAAGGCTGGACTAATGGCTCCGCTTTAGTGGCGCAGGTGTCAGGAGTGCGGAAACCGCCTGTCAAATGCTGTCTCTCAGACACGGCTTTAACAGCCCCCTGGACCAGAGAACTTCTAGCACAGGTGTGACTTGACAGGGCCATTAACCAGACATATCACCCTCTCAAGTCGTGGTCAGTCCTGCCAGACCAGGAGAGGGTTACGACACCCTTGGCTGTCCATCCAAGAGAGTAATTGAGAGCCCACTTTTATTTCTGTCTCCTGCGCATTAAACATGACGGGGGGTGGAAGGTCAGGCCTGCTGAGCACGGAAACCGTGACCTCAGGCCTCAGCTTGGAGTGAAGGGGACACCACCCCGATGAGCCCAATGCAAATAAAGTGGGGCAGAAAGTTCCCAGTCCACAATAAAATCGTTAAATTCTGAATACTGAGTCACGGAGAGCCAAGTATGTATATAACTGTACGTATTCTTGGATATAACATTATCTATTTCATCATGTTTTTCATACTGCAGTCTCTTGTACTCCTGCGCTCCAGGGTGGACAGGCTGGACAGACAACCACAGCATTTCAGATTGTTTTTGAGGCTAATAGATGTATTTGTTAGTTCATGATCAGAAATCATAGGATGAGTAAATAAATACCGCGCTGTTACAGGCGAAATAACGAGAAATAAAATTAATCGTCTCATTATCAAGAGAATTCTTGGTTTCTGTCGCCACCTAAAGGTAGAATCTGGAAATGCAGGCGGGAAACCGGCTGTTAACCTTCACGATGCCAAAAATTGCATAAGGTATTTAAAGTTCATTTTATTCATTTATAGCCATTTATAAGGTGTCACACATCTTAATGTAAGTAACTAAAAATTTTGCAAACTTAATATCTTGACCTGACTGCTCTTTCTTCCAGGAGCCACTCCATACTTTTCTTACTCCTTGTTATTGTTCTCTATTTATATTTCTCAACACTCAGATGCTGCACTTTTGCCACCTTTCCGATCAGCATGTGCCCAGTTAATTCAGCTCCCGCCATGGGGTGACATTTCAGGACAATGTATGACAGCAGCTGGTGCACCGCATGACAGCCAGGGCCCAAAGCGGGGGGTATTACCTGGGAGAAAGGTGGGAGGCCCCGTCCAGTGGGTTTGTGCCGTTGGCACTCGGTGTGCCCCCACTGTGGCCAATGGCCCCACGACGTCACAGCAACACCTCCACGAATCAGCGTTGCCTCAAATTCAAGCCTCTGAACAGACAGGGCCCACAGGGCCACCGGGGTGGACGGGTGTGGCGCCTCCCCACTGTGTTTCCAGCTGCACAATGGCATCAGCTTCAACCCCTGCCTGCATAAATACTGACCGTGACTGGGTGGACTGCTTGGAATTGGCTGGAGCCAGGCTGGAGTTCCGTTTCCACTCGAGCCGTTTCCCGCATCCTGTGTTGAAAACACTGAGTGCCATTGAAAGCGAACGCATTACTCATCGTAAAGCAGTCGCGCACATCCCCCGCTTTGATCGCCGCGAACGAGATCTGCGTCAGGAGCCATTTAACATGGGATTAGCAGCCATAATAAAATAGCGAGTAGCCAGATGTGTACTCCTTCGACGGGCCTGCTTGCCCTCGACTCGCCCCTCCGAGTCCCGTGACTTTTGCGGAGCGTCGCCGTGCAGACAGACACATGCACCCCGGAGGCAGCCGTCATTACGGCACACTGCTAACACCGGCACCGCAAGCCCAGCTGGGCTTCATTAGTTCGCTTGCTGGGAGACACCGCAGGGACGTCAGCGTCCGCATGTCACGCATGCACCGCTTCTGGAAAGACGCACCTCTGGGAGGCAGGAGGGTGCGGGG
The DNA here is from genome assembly GCA_900497675.1 of Arapaima gigas. Classification (NCBI taxonomy): domain Eukaryota; kingdom Metazoa; phylum Chordata; class Actinopteri; order Osteoglossiformes; family Osteoglossidae; genus Arapaima; species Arapaima gigas. The sequence goes on from UFQX01000011.1 coordinate 933,408, forward strand.
TGGCACCAGGTTGCCTGCCCCTGCGAGGACAAAGGCAGGACCCTTGGTCGGATGCTACCTTCTTTCTACAAACTTCTTTTTCTGTGATTCGCGTACATAAGGAGACGTAATTACAAAGCTGACCAGGCCTGACCCAAACCATCACTTAACCACTGAAATAGAAGATTGATTGTATCCCTTCCTAAAAGGCTTTTTAAAGCATGACTATGATCTCATTGCCTGCAAAGGTCTTGAGTGTAATATATCCTACAATAACAATGTAAATCTGACAGTTTGGGAGAGCAGAAAAACTGTACGTCATGCTTAAGGGTAAGATTTTGAGTCCAATTTTATTAAAAGTTTTACTGCCCTTTCTTCTGATGCCAGTGAATGCGGAGCTTTCCACAGTTAACTCACCGCTGGTTTTCCATTATCGATGACCACTTGGCCAGCGCGGGGTCACAGTTGGTCCGCCAAATATTCCAAATAACTGTGACAATGTCGTGTCATGGAAAAGGACAGCAAAAATATGAAACGATCCCCTTGGTTCCCGCGTGTGGATTTGCGATGTTAACATAGGAATATGGCAATTTTGTATTATATTTCTGTGTCATTTTAATGCGGATCTTTTAGGTCCTTCCTTAGGGCTCTGAAAAGTCACCCATGGCCACACAATGTAAGAACTTTGCCGTTAATGTATCTGACTTAACCGGTGTTTTTTCTACGCTTCGCAACGTAAGCAACTGCAGCTTTTTTGCTGGTGTAATAACATTATTGTAATGAAGGAGAAATAAACGCAAATGGGAGCAGCTGTCCGAGGTGCGTCACGCAGCGCTGCTGGGCAGGTGGGAGTTGTGTGGATGTGACCGGCATCCTGACAAGTCCGATGTCCACTTCCGGAGTTGTGGCCTGAGCCACCGCTGAGTCGGCATTTACTTTGCTGTCTGAACGGATCCCTCCTTCTAACGTGACGCGTCCGTGGCAGGAGGACAACGCGCCGCACTTGCTCCGCCAGTAATGACAAATTAAGCTGCAAAAGTGCATGTGTCCACACTCTGTCCCCGTGTGCCTCCGTGCTCCTTCTCAGGTGAGCCGGCAGCTGGCACAGGCACATCTGACACGCTTTTTCAGAGACCAGACCGTTACCCTAAGCAAGACCCAACCTGACACAGCCAGTCACTGTTATTGTTCATGAACAGTATCATCCCTCTTGCATCTTGGGATCTCCTGAGCGCCAAGATTATATGACTCTCTGACTTGTCATACGTGCTCTACCCGGGATGGACCAAACCCCCCTGCAGTGATTTATTCAAACCCCGTGGGGCGGGAAGTTTGCGGAGATTGTGGACACAATCACTCATATCCAGCTTTGCTGTCCCGGGACATTAGTTCTGCTTCGACTCCGACTGCTATTGTCTATTAGCGATTGTGTTTTTTAGCCATTGTCACATGGACCTGCTATCACTGAGTTGAGGGTGGCACCTTGGCACGGTGGGCAGCCCCTGTACCGGGTACCCGCTACCCAGTTCCATGAGATGCTCTCATTTCCCACTGTGCAAAAGCATGTTTTGCATGAAGCGGTTGGTGTAAAACGACAGCCCGTGCGCTCCCGCGGCCTGACGGTGGACGAGACACTGTTGGAAAAGCGTGATGATGGTGATGCCCGCCCCGGATTGTGACGTGACCTGGCGGAGACCCAGGCCTGCGGTGCGCCGGAACCCACGAAGGGCGACGCGCTCGTGGGGCCTGACATGCGGCGGAACAGGCCGATAATTCCTGGCCCCATATTTATATTTCAATACGCTTTATATTCTCTCGCCGGCTCTCAGGAAAGTTATTTCTCGCGGAACAATGCACCATTATTTCTCCGTCATTCACCGACTGAAGCCAGACAGTTCCGCAGTTCAGAGCCCCTCTCTTACCGGTGGGGTTCTGCCAGCTGGCCTCCAACGCTGGGTTTCTCTGAAAATCTCAGGGCAAACTCACAAAGTTGTCCTGCAATCTGCCCCCCCCCACCTCCCCGTGTTAAGCTAAGACAGCTGTTAGTGCTGCGGTGCTGCATATTTCAACTCCTTCCTCAGGACTACTCTGGCCTAAAACTATCCCACAGTGTTGCTTCGTGTGGAAAAAAAAGGGGGGGAGGAAGGGGAGGGAGGCAGGCAGGGAGTACAACAGACCTGATTATCCAAATACAGTCATTAAAGGGGAAATGTGTTTTTCAAACTGTCAAGATGATTAATGGGTGAGAGCAAATCCACACAAATGCTCTTGTTTAGTCTAACTGGCAGACACGATTTCGCCCATTGATTTATGGCAGGACTTTGTGCGCTGTGTGTGAGGCCACGGTGAGCGTAGGGGAGTGTATTGGGGGGGCTCAGGACCTGTGGCAGAAACACCGCAGCATATGGAGGAGACACTAGTCAGATGACGGGAGGGGGGAATGAACGGAAGGGTCCTTGCGGGCGTCTGCATTATGCTCACGAAACGTCATAAGGGCTCAGATAAATAGTGGCGGTTGTGCATTTTGAGCGAGTGCCTAATACGTCGCTGCGGCCTAAACACGTGATGCGGCAACAGTAAAAATTGTACTTCTAATGAGCTCAGCTCTTCGTTGGAGATGTTCGTTGGAGATGGGGAGAAAAATCAGAACATCTTCAACGAAGAGGACATCTACCTGCTCCCACCACGTCCCACCGGCTTTTCCCCGAGCTGCTTAACCCCACCGCAGGTTCCAGTGAGGGCGATGCAGGCGACAGCAGGAGGAAAGAAAGGTAGAGAACATGGAATATCAGTAAAGTTGGATTTAGAGCAGAATTAAATAATGACAGCACCGGGTTGCTTGTACTAGTTCTGTTTTTCACTCTTCTTCCTTTAACACTTGAGGGTTAGTAGCATACACACACACACACACACACACACTTGCAGAGTTGGGCTTTTTAGACGTGGCTTCTTCTGTAATTAGTCATCCTCAGCTTCGGGGGCAAGGTGTTGAGACCCAGCCTTTCTCCTCCTGCTGGTCTTCACATGTTGGATGGAGCAATGACAGCAACACAAAGAGCAGTAGCTGGAAGGCAAGAAGCGACTCAATGGGTAAATAAACCAGACTAAAGCCAGGCCCTGATTGATGAAGACCCGATGTATTCTTATGAGCATTTCCCTGGGAATACAGTCCACGGTGACCTAGGGACACGAACACTTGCAGAGAGTCGACCTGTGGTGTGTCACGCACCATCGTACAAAAGGGCCCACAGGACCTGGACTTGGAAACCAGGGCTGGGCTACATGTGACAGTTATGGAAAATATGAGTGTAGAAGTGCTTACCTGTACACACTTTCCCTCTGTGTTATTGAAAAGAAGGCAATCGGGAAAGTTTTGAAGCCCAGACAACACGCCGTGACGCAGTTCTTATTAAAAGGGTGGGATAGCGCAACAATAATCTCGTTGAAATATTGAATATATGTTTGCAGCAGTGCTGAAATAGGGCAGCAGGTACAGTGGTGGCAAGTTCAGGTGCTCTCAGGGTCCAGGTTTGAGTATAACCTCCTGCTAGAGGAAACTTCATGGCAGCGCTGACCCTGAAATACTCCAGTAAAAAAAAAAACCCATGCTGTATATTAATGGGTAAATCATTTTAAGAAGTTTAAGCCAGTGAGTTGCTTTGGAGAAGAGCGTCAGATCAGTGACGACACGCAGACACAGGGAAACAAGGGGGTTATTACAACAAAGTGAAAACATGGTAACATAATGGGAAAACACGGTAATGGCTGTAATCTCTGTTCCATACTGTCACAAGCGTATGTTCAATGGTCAATTTGCTGTTACTTATTCGCATTAATTAGCCTTCACAAGAACTTTTATCAGACTTCCAAAAAGCCCAAAGATCAATACAGGGTTTAAACGTGTAAAATATTTGACAAAATCGGACAAAGGTTTGACTTAATAAATTAAAATGGAAGAAAAGCTTTAAAATGCCCGAAAGGCCTCCTGGAAACAATACCCTGTCAGGGTAAGTTAGGCAACCGTGACAACCGCGATGGCAACTGAGCAGCTTGAGTGCAGGATTCTCAGGTGGAAAGTTGCTTATGGAGCATCTAAAACCCAATAAATCCGCATAGTTACCATACAGACGAAGCCAGTTATTGCCGGGAGGAGAGAAAGTTTGTTAGTCTATATTTATGAAACCAGCAGCCATTTTTCCCTTTGGTGGAACTTGTGGATTCCTGTGCAGCTGAAATTTGCAGGACGGTGAAGACATTTTTTGGGGCAGGGTTTCACTCCGTCTTTGCTAAGGTCAGAAGGGTTGGTGTTTGTGGTAGAATAACATCAGTCGCACCAGCATAGATATAAAAGTTGTGGACAGTTGCTGGGACTTTTTCTCCTACGTCGGCTTAAATCAGTTTATGGCCACCAGGAAGGTGAACACTTGATGGGGCACCTTCTGCAGACTTTCTGAAGACTTCACACATCTTCTGGAAGCTGAAGCCTGTGTGGTGGGTTTGGATGTGTTTTGAGGTAGTTTTTTGTGATTTAAAGTGCTCAGGTGGTATTTTGGTATTGCAATACGGGCCGGAATGGTATTAAACTTAGATTAGTTTGATATAGTTTATATGTTTCTAACTGTTGGTCCAAAGCTGACTAAATAAGTAAATAAAATGAATAAAGTTCGAGAGGGTATATGAGCATGAACAACGCAGGTTCTTCTTTCATTTTTGAGACAGATCAAATAAGGTTTTCAAATAGATCTTTAATCTGTCTTTATGCTTCTGTTATTCTCTAACTGGATTCTTTAAGCTGCAACTGGTAAATGTCTCAGTTTCCCAGAATAGACAGGAAAGCCCAACATCCCTGATGGCTCAAATCAGTTTCCATAAATGAAGATTTTTTTTGCTCAAAACCAAGCGAATGCAGCTCGGGAGCTGTCATGTATTCTTCAGCCGCCTGGAACTTTTCTCACACAGTTCCATCCAGATGTCAGCTGCTCTTCCAAAGTCTTTCGTTGGTTTCTTCTGGTAGCAGATGATGGACCAGGACATCCAGCCTCACAAATCCTTACACAAGCCTGTAATAAAAACCGAAAAGTCAGCCATATCTTCCAGAAGAACAACATTAATTTCACCCCAATTGCTGGGTACAACCTTCTTGCAAACCAGGTGACTCGATCCTTACAGCAATAAGTGGTCAGTAGTGTAGTATAAATCCTATTATTCTTCTTCTTATTATTATTGTTATTATTATTATTATTATTATTATTATTATTATATCCTGTTTTTATTAGGGCTGAACGAGGAACCACAATTGTACTGTTCAAGTTGCAAGACACTTTGGAGGCTTTGTTGACGTAGCATGAGATTCTTAAGGTGCTGCAAAGGTAGCAGCAGGTTAAGTCTGATGGCATCTGGATAAATCTGAAGAGCCCTGACACTCCAAATGTCTTCCTCCTCCTCAGCTGTCCCAGTCAGATAAAGTTAATCGTCATTCACTGGACTCTGTTGCAGCTTAAAAGAATCCATTTAGACTCCATGGAAGCCATCATGTCTCCTTTAGTGTCTCATACGTGTCTGTATCCTTTGCTGTTTTAACAACTGAGGTTCCCAGCACACAGCTATGGAAACCTCCTTGTGAAGGAGTGAGGTTGAAACAGACCCTCGCTCTCCTGCGTAATGTTACTCTCACACGGCTGTTTCATGTTAGTCTGAAGAGCTTCATGCTGGAATGGTGAGCACCTCCATGCAATTTCCTCACAAGGGCCTCATAGATTCATGGAACCTTCCAAGTGATGATGGCAGCTCACTTCCAATGTCGTCCTCTGGGGAAAACTGCATACCTGCAGCGGAAAGTTCTGGCCATTGTCAAGCTATCTGAAGCTCCGCCACTGGGGCCACCACAGTGAGGGACACCGTCTCCGGCCACCAGTTTCAAATGTTTACAGTAGAAAGAAAGATAACTGAATGACATCTTTACTATCTACATACTTAATATAAACCTTTTCCAAACCAAATCCAAACATAGACCCTCATTCCGCATTTCCAGCATAAATTGTGAGAATATACAGTAAAGTAAAATGTTTCTTTTGCCGTTTCAGTTGTTGCTTATAATTTTTACCCCAGCTGTCACTGAACAAGCTTAAAGTCATTAACTGGGAGGCATAAATAGCGGTTGAAAAATGACCGAACCACGTGATATATGTAAATATGTCAAAACACTGGAATGTCACACGAGGACAAGCGTCACTACGGAAATATTTTGCAAAGTTCTCCTTTTTTCGCCCATCGTTGCTGGGTTTTTCTTTTTGGTTGCCCTTTAACTCCCTGCTTCCAGGCCGCTCGACGTTTCCGAATTTCAGTTCTGATGAGACACGTTCTGCTTATTTTGGTAAGTTCTGCTCTAGATCATTCTCTTTGTTACCAAGGCGCTGGACATTTTGGACGCTCCTTTTCAGAAAATTCGAACGAAGTACTCAGCCGTCTGGGGATCTCGCATCGTATTGACATGCCGTCACCATTAAACAGAGACGCGTAGATTTTGGGTCACAAAATAGCAATTGTGGCATGGCCAGGAATAGATCTCCGCAGGGGACCGGCAAGAACGAGAACCTCAAGAACGCAAGCGAGGAGCTGACATGGAAATCCAGAACAAACGTGATTTGCTGTATCACGTTACTGCAACCAAATGGAACTTTGCACACAACTCAGACCTCCATCAGTTACAACACGGGGGGGAGCGAACGGAGAAAACTGAACACCTAAAGGCCCCCAGAAAATAAACACCTTCCGTGACAAAACTTGCCATACAGAATTTGCACGAACGAGCCCAAAACATCCAGCGTTCATTTTTTAGAAGAACAGTTTTAGAAGAAATACGCAGGGAAAAAAGCTAAATATACTTATTTAAATATAAGGAAACTACCAGAAGAAACGTAGCTTCTCATGTCTCTTCTCTCAGTTTCCACCAGTACGGTTCTGTGCCACCAGGGACTAGGAGGTCATGAATGAGCGGGGAAGACGGAGGGCAGCTCTTAACCGGAATATTATAATATGCAATATTTAAGCTTCATTTCTTGATGTTGTGAGGAGCAATGAGGAAAAATAGCTTTTCTTTAATATCCACTGAAACAGTCATATGTAATACTCACCCACACAATTACACACTCATAAATCTTCATGTGGAGGAAAAAGTAGGCGGATACCCATATGGAAGAACTTAAGACGGGATCTGAGCAGGGAGGGAGGATATTGCAAGATGGATGTTGTGACAAAAAGAGGGATTACATGAGCCCCATTCGCTTGAAAGTGAACCCTCGCTGCTGGTGCACTTTCGAGAGTTCAGGACACCAGTGGAAACATATAGAGAGGAGCAGGAACTAGAAAGAAAAACGACGGACGGAACCTTCGCGGATCAGGAGTAGCCGAAGGGGGGCAGTGATCACTTGACTCGTGGACCTACTGCCTCAGAGCGGCTTCCAGCTGAAGGAAGACAGGGAAGGTTGAGCTAAGGGGTTGAGGGACATCGGGAGGAGTGTTGAGGTCAGCAGAAAAGGAGGAGATAAGAAGAAGAATGCAATGAGGCAGAGGAAAGGTGCAGGCAAGAGCACCCCTGCCTCTCGGCCCGTGTGTCACGGGCTGTGATTAATGACCCAGAGGCCTTGGCCTCGCTTCCTTCCTCCCTGCTGATGTCACCCATGCTGCTCCACACCGGCCTAACGCACAGGGGTGGCGGTGCGAGGTCACTTCGCCCGCCCCTCTGATGCACTCGCAGCACCGCCCCCCCGCAAAGCCCCGCGTTCAGGTGCGACCGCACATTGGCCATCACGCAGCTGGGACGGCGCGGAAATGGGAGCCTCCTTTAAGTACAACTAAGCGTGAGCATCCAGGCAAGCGTGGGGGCGAGCACTCCATACATGTGTGCCATTTCCCAGCCTGTCGGGTGGGGGGGGGGCGCTGTCAGACTGTGATTTATGGTCCTGGGACTCCAAGTGGTTGCCTCTGCCAGTTTGGTATTGTTGCAACTGACAGCTAATGAGGCCAGACGTGGACTGAGCAGTGACCTTAACAGGGCTTCCGTCTCGCCCAGTCAGGACCAGTCCTACTCCCTTCCCTTCATCTTCCCTTCTCGCAGCCCAAGTGCATCGCTTGGAGCTCCCGGGACACGAGAGCCTTCTCACGCACACACGGTCAGGCGAAACAGTCTCTGGCCGGCCTTCAGAAGCTGCCTCAGAGTGACCAACAGGAGCTTCCTGCACCAACCGGTCTACAAATACAAGTGGATAAATTAATTAAGGGTTGCATTTCGATCGCTAAAATCTCCGCCGAGCTTAAAGTGTAATTATCGCTCCGTTGATTTGGTGTGTCTTAAGTAGAAAAATGTTGCGGTGAAGCCTCCGTGTGCTTCTCCCTCTGTCCGTGGGCCAGGTTCCTTAATCACTTCCAGACTCGCTGGCAGCTACCACCCCCCCCCGAAGCCGAGCTCCTTGTCAGCGGTGATTAATGGCGCTGAGGGCCCGCGCCGCCTCTGCGGCCAGCTTAAGCCGCACTCCCTTGATACTTAATGAACTCTGACAGCCTTTTCCACCACTTTTTGCTCATTCTTGTTCTTTTTTAAATAATTGCCCCCCTGAAACCTGCTGCGGCGGAAAGTATTTAGCACATTTAGCATGTAACTGCGATCAATGACTGAAGCCACCAGCTATCTGAGGCCAGTTAACGTTGTGTCCTGTTTGCTTCTCAGATGAAACACAGGTGAAGGAGACTGTCGCGCAGGAACGTCAGCTACCAGCAGGTTCTGGCAGTATGAAGTTTCCAACAAATGACAACAAACAAAAATGAGGAAACCAGACGGTTTCCAAACGGTTATCGCAGGACGACGTCTGTTGTACTAATACCTGCTATTAGGTAGGTCCTCGTTTGTTTTGAATTCTAGTTATTAGATATTTATGTATTTGTGAGTAGGATACATGTAAAACACACAGATATTACAAAAAAGTTCTGTCCCTAGACGACGTGGAGATTCTGGACTCATTTCACTGTCTGTGCTGCCCTCTGGCGCTCAGTCTGAGAAGTGCACTTCATACAGTACAACACATTAAGATTCACTATAGTGCAGTAAAATACACTACGCTACAGGAAAGGCCAGGAAAATAAACTGCAGTACAACACCGTACACTTCAGTAAAACACAGAGGAGTACAGTATAACACAATACAGTACAGTGCAGTACACTACAGTAAAATGTAGATGAGTACAGTACAGTACAGTACAACACAGTATAGTACAGTACAGTACAGTAGATTACAGTACACTACCTTAGATTGTGGTACAGTAGAGTACAGTAGATTGCAGTACAGTCGAGTACAGTAAGGAGAGTAAAACTATTCTATCATTTCCCCAGCATGTTATGCAGCACACGTGGTGTGTGAAGCCTGTTCTTGTCCTCAGAACTAGTTCAGTTCCTGGAGATGCTCTTCAAACTAGCAGATGTGCTGGAGGTGCTCGGCTTGCAGAGGCGGTTCTGTTCCCCCACAAGGTCTCCAGCCTTCACACGTTCCTCACAAATTCAGCACGTAAGATGGAAGCCAATGCTGCAAGAGTCATGCCATGTTTAGAGTCTGACGTCGAGGTTTGTCTGTCGATGTATGAGAAGCCGAGGCCACGTCACTTGGTTTAAATCCCGCCAAATGATACTTCTCTTCCTACAGACACCGGAGGTCACTCCCCTTTCTTTTGCCAGGACAACACGACTGAGTACTCCAGAAGGGAAACTACTGCTGTCAGGTTTCCTTGACGGACGTGGGGGTCCAACCCACCTCGTGTTTTCCGGCAGTTTGCTTTCTTTGCCGTACTGGGAGGTGCTCTTCTCACCACTACCAGTGGTCCAGGATTTCACCTCTTGCCGCCCTCCATTAACCTCCTGCAAGGGTGAACAGGTGAGGGATGGAGCAAGGAACCGAGGGGGTGCGGTGCGCTGCGCGTGGTCCAACCTTGCGGAGGACAGCAGAAAGTTACAACGTCCGTTTCCCCTGCAGCAAACGGATCAAGTAGAAAAGCGTGCCTCACAGCACAGTGTAGGACGGAGGAGTAACATGTAACAAAATCTAACATCTAAATCACTTTAAATGCAGAATCTTTCAACTGATAAACTTTGAAAGCAGGGTCCTCGTGAACACAATTAGAAAAGGTTTGTTTGAAAATGCAGAGTCCCTTTAACCACTACGCCTTAGTATTTAAAGCTGGGCTCACGTGGGGGTGATCTGGTCTGGGAGGGTCCACCGGAACCATCTGTGTCCACTAAAGTGTCAGTATACAGTCTGCGCATCTCATACGAGCAAGAGAGATTCAGCAGAGATCAAAAGTAATTCATATGGAGCAACTAATTTGCTGAGGTCAGCGAGGGGGCTGAATGATGCAGTTCCTGCATTGCTGATATTTTTTTAAAAGGACGTGCAGAGAAAAAGCCACTTGCTGATAAAGACTGTGGGTGAGTGTGATGAAGGGCGTCAAAACCAGAACTTAGATATTTGAAATGTCTCTAGCACAGGGTGGCTGTAAGAGGGAGCAGGAACCTGGCCTTATATAACAGGAGCCTCTGGTTTGAAACCATGTTGGGTGTCCCGGTGAGGACTGTTGCTTGTCATCGAGGGGGGTCACCATAATTTTTATGTGGTTTTTGCACTGTTTCACTCTTCTGCAACAGCTCAGGTAGGTGAGAACCCCAACATCGCAGCAGGACCTGATCTGCCCGAGAAGGAACAGCAGACAGACAGGAGGCAGTTTCCTTCACTTGACCTCCTGCCTGTGATGACAAAGTCTTGAGGAAAAACACTTTTTCTAGGTTCTGCCCACAGTTTTGTTCTAGCAAAGATAAACACATGATCTCCATTTTACACTTTCAGGACCTTTTCTTGGTAGCATAACAACAGCTATAAAGCCCACCAGGGTTGGTCTTCTCAGACGGTGACTCGAAACAAAAAACGTTCAGCCAAAGCAAACATCATGAAAAGTTTACTGGATGTTTAACATGTTTGTTTTCCCATGAATGTCTCACTGTGAACATTAAGATCCCTGGCTATCATCACCTTGCTTACCCACCCCCCGCTAGACCCAAATTAAAAAAATGAAACAATAAACACAGATTTACTCCTGACCACTGAAAAAGAAAACAGCATTTATGGGAATTTGTGACTTTTCTCCTCTCCTTTGAGTTCAAGGTTCTTTTTCACTCAGCTGCACAGAACCCACAGTCAAACATGCCAATAATATATTGACTTTTTCTCTCTCTTCCTGCTGCTTTTCAGCTGGACATCTGTTTGTCATCTTGTACAACCATTTCTCTGTTTCCTCCATGTCGCCCACGCCATCATCTCCATGCTTGCCCAAGCTTTTCGAGCTATTCCCAAGAACAAACGGAGGAACAATAAGATCATGTAAGATGCGTTCTCCCTCCCCCTTTTTCAGTGCTGCTGCCTGGTTGAGGTCTCTGCGAGAAAGATGTGAGACACACTGCCCAAATGGACTGTTTTTTGGGCCCCATCATGCATTGTTTCCACGACCACCGTATATGTGTGTTAATGTCAGTGCGGTTAAATTGCACATGTGCTGAGGAGAAAACAAAAAAAGCGGCTATTTCAGTTTGTTCACATCAGGCGCTAAGGTAAACAACCCCCCCGCTGCAGCTGGGCTGGCTTCAAATTGCGGCAGTTAGATTTCGACAGCGAAGAGCGAGAAACACAAAAGGCCTCTATATGTTTAATCGAGCAACACGTACAAAGGAGGTTCTGTGTGGACAGATCCTCGCCTGCATTTTTGCCGGGGGGGAGCGGCTGGAAGAAAAACGATGGGAGCAAAGGTTGGAACCAAATGCGTCGACTGGTTGTTGTGTTGTCTGCGGTGGGTGAAAAGAAAAGGCTGCTGGTTGCAGCTCAGACTGAAAAAGTAGTAGAGAAGCGAGGCCAAGGATGTAAGAACTGACTTGGACTGTAAGGAGGAGGCAGGATCATCAGCAGCAACGATGTTATAAATGACACGATCCTTCTGAGGGTTGTGCAAGTTTGTTTGAAAACCATAAACGCAAAATCCGGTCAAGATTTTCCCACTTGAATGGATCTCATTATATAATCCACTTTTTTCCTTTGGGCCGCTTTTCCTTCCTTTGATCAATAGAATATGAGAAACTGGCTCCGGTGACATAAATCAAGTTTGCTCAGTAAGTCATGGAGAAGGAACGAAAGAAAAGGATGTCAGAGATTGAAGGTTTGTAGGTGAGGTCACATTTGGCCAAGACGCTGCTATATAAGGAGGGTGTGGCTCAGGAAAGAGAACTTGGTCCTCAAAGCTGCAAGATTGAGGGCTCAAATTCAGCAGGATCTCCCACTTGAGCCAGTGAGGTGTTGGCAGAGTTTGGGCTTCCTCACCGATCTTCTCCAACAACAGCACCTGCAGGGGGATTTTGGGAGAAGGTGAAGACACTGATGACAAATCCTGCTGTCACTGCTGTTTCCGGGCCCTGGTGTCGAATTTGCTGCTGTGAAAAGTTTATTTATAATTAGGAATGTTTGACTCTTCCTGACAATTTTCATTTCATCATTATTACATTATGTTGAGTCACAAAGGAGGGGAACAGTTGTGCTCAGGAACCGCAAAATGCCTTTATATGTTCAACAGTTCAAACTAACTAATATAGTTATTTTAAAGGGCTAAATATAAACCAGCAAATTTGTTCTATGCAAATCTTTCAGATTTGGAACGGCCGAAATTTAAATTGAGCAGAAAGCGTGTTTACAAGGAGTTAAGGATGGAGGAGAAACTCATAAGAAAACAAAGAGCTCAGCTAGAAGAAAAACTTTCAGACAGAATTGGGCAACTCTGGACAGTCAGATTCTTCCCTTTTCGTCACTAACATCCTGGTTTGGTTTAGAATTCACGCATCAAAGACGTGATGGTGCAGCGCGGCTAAAATAGCAGACTGTCATGTATTGTGAATAACTAGGAAATGAACGTCCTTCCCACTTTGGGCTGACATATTTACAACCAGTTTATACGTAGCGCAGTAAATGATCAAACCACGTTGTACAGCGCAGAATCGCTGCGATATTAAATGCAAAGATGAAGCAGGGAAATTTAATGAAGCTGAAAATCTTCCCAGTGAGTTTTTTTTTTCCAGTGTCTCCATTCAGGTCTTTCAAAAACCACAGAACTGCAGCGAAACCCAAATATTTTCACTTACAAATACCTGCAAGTGGCATTTTTTACACAGTTAGAAAAGCTCACGAATCTAAGATCCATGTAGGAAAAAAGAAACTGAGCCGAAGCCAGTCTGTTGCGTTTCTGAAGTCACTTTTGGGTTCTTCTTGCGGCTGTTAAACTTTTCTCATGACTTTCTCCACTCCTTCAGCTCCTTTTCATATATTAGTTTGACCCAGCTAATGGCCTCATTCACGCTGTACAAGTTCCAGGCTCTGAAACCCTGGTTACTTTGTTTGTTTTGAATTGATTCCTCATGGGTTTTTTTTTTCATTTCTTCCTTCTCTAGATGGAGCAGCACTTGGCACACACAGCAGCTTAGGTGAGGAGGCCGGATGAAGCCTAAACCCTGTTTTACTTGGAGAGCCTGAGGTGGCAATGTTACATGGCACCATCATTATCATATCGTGTTGTCTTTCTTCGTCCTGCCACATATTGGAAGTTCCTCCTAGAGCACTCAGAGGAGATAAAGGCTGCTGCAGCCAACAGCAAGATTTTCTTTGGGAGACGCATCCCTTGTGTATTTTTGGACTTGGGACTTGGTGGGGTCATGGTCCCTGCAGACATGGATGTCCCAGAGGTCTTACTAGACTGAAGGTCTAGTGAGGTGGTCACTGAGCACCGGGTAGCAGGTGGGGCAGCCATGGGGCTTGTACTGCGAGCATGACTAACAGCTGAGTGTGTGTGTGTGTGTGTGTGTGTGTGTGTGTGTGTTTAACCCATTTCTGCTTTCAGTTTTTCTGAGTTCATTGTGCCACAGAGAATATCACAGTGGTGTGGAGGTGTGGAGGTGTGTATGCCAGGACATGGCTGTCTTTCACAACCCCTGGAATATTTCTGAGTGGAAGAGAACTCCCGCGTTGAGTGTAGATGGAATCCCCACCAAAACTTTAATTTGGTTTGTTTGTCACATCGCACGTTGTTTATTCGTATATTTTTACTTGGATACGTCCAGAGGCTTTGTAACGATGCAGAAAGGTCGGCTCCATCGATGGAAGTAACATTTATTTGCTTCAATTACTGCATTTCCAATCTGCAGACATTTAAAGTGACCTGCAGTTAATGGGCCTGCAACAGCTCCCATCCAGAAAATCTCAGTGTTTTTGGGTTTTATCCAAAAATTTAACTAGGATAAAGTATATTTAGACCAACGCTGGTCTCCCAGAAACCTTTTCAGCAGACATGAGGAGTGTGTTATCCTATCAAGAGTCTTGGGAGTTCGTGTTTCAGGTGCTTTTGGAAGTTCCAAAAATAAAATCTTGGCAGTGGAAGAAAAAAAGCCACCAAAACACGCCACTTATTGTTGCTTTGTAGTCGAGACATCCATGCCTGCGGCAAAGCAGTAAGTTAATGCAGGCTTTACTGGGGAATTGGTAATAATTTCGCCACATAAATCAGTTCACATCACAAGCGGATTCCGCACCTCCACAGGTCTTGCTGGCAGTTGTGCACGGCAGTAAACGGCAGCACAGAGCAATGATACAAGCTGAAAACAAAACATTTTATTCCTGTTTTCTTGTGTTTGTGTTGAAAGACTGGCTCTGAAGTTGGTGCTGAAAAGAAAAATGGAGAAAGTTCTGCTTTCCACAATGCGGGTGAAATACGAAGCCGCGAGGTCAGTCGCTCTGGTCACGTGTTCTCCCTGTGTCTGCATGGGTCTCCTCCACAGTCCGAAGACGTGCTTCAGGTGACTTGGGACTGACTGCGGTGTGTTTGTACACGTGGACGTCGGACGAGTGCTTAATGACAAAGGACGTATTCCATCGCTATTTTCTCGCAATTTTCAAATGATGATTTTTTTTTTTTAAAGTTGCTTCACAGTTATAACCTTTACTGTTTAGCTGCTCCCTTGTTTACACATTTAACTGGGACCAGAAATTGCTTCACTGGAACACGGAGCGAACCAGGGGGTTGTCGTTACGTTGATGTGCAGCTTCTCGTGAAATGTGTGCCAGGTGTGTGTGTGTCTGTATCTCAGTCTGTTGTGAAATGCACTTTTGTTCAAAAACAGTAAATAAATGAGCAAAATCTTCACATCTAAATATTTATTTCATACACAGTTAAAACAGCTCATTTGATCTGTTATGAAACAATTAAAAATAAATACGGACCAGCACTGGGCACCCAAGCGTTCAGTTCCTGCCACCAGCATCTTCTCCTATTCTTCGACATCATCCTGTTCTTTGTCATCAACCATCATCATTTTCTTCTCCTTTTGGTCCCATTTTTTGAATGTGGCCAGAACGGGACAGGGGGGTTCGGAGGCTGGAAGAGGGATGCACTAGTGTCACGTCTGCCAGGGTTTTTCCACTCATGCTAACTTCAGCTCCTCAGATGGATCCTGAAACTGACTCGCAATTTGTTGAGGTTGCTCACAAGATACGCCTCACGTATGGTGAGCCAATTCAAGTTTGCTGAAACGAACAGCCTGTGAATTTAACATGTTTTCACTTGAAGACAGGGAAGGGAGAGCTTCGCAAGAAATCCGATGAAAGAAGCAGATCGAGACGCCGCCCCCACGAGTGAGCACTTGAGGTCCTTCACAGTTTACTGTTAAGGTCTGAGAGAAGGAGGCTCAGTCCAGCCAGGTCTCCCGAGAAGTTTATCAGAGTGCGGAGGAGCTGCGCGTGACTGCTGAAGGTGGAGTTAAAATGTCCGTAATTTAAATAGCTTCTCTTCGGAGTTTCGGGGGCGACAGCGCGACCAGCTGAGGAGATATGATGGGCGCTCATGGAACTTTTTCCGGAAGACAACAGTGAAGCCCTGGGATCCCAAGTATCTGCTGTCATGAACGGCACCTGTGAGCTCCGTCACGCTCCCGCGGGACTCGTGCTCCAGCCCGCGTGGCGGCTCGCGCTGCGCCGGCGGGACCTGCTCTGCTCGCCTCACCTGCTGGCGGTGCTCGCGCTCGCCGCCCACCTGCTGTTCAGTGCCCCCTTCCTGGCGCTAGACGTGCTGGGGGCTCGCTGGGCCGCCGCGAGGCGCTACAGGATCTCCGAGGTGCTTTCGGAAGCCGAGTGCCTGCGGCGTTGGTTCAGGTGTCTCGGGAGGGTTCTGCTCAAGTACCTGACGGTGATTCTGCCGGCCACGGCGCTACTGCAGCGGCTCCGGAGCCCCGCGCTGCCCGCCGCCGCGCCGTCCTGCGCCCGGGCTCTGCTGGAGGTGCTGTCGTGTCTGCTGGTCTTCGACGCGCTCTTCTTCGCCTGGCACGTGCTGCTGCATCGGTGAGCCACCCTGGAAAAAAATTTTTGTTATTATTATTATTATTATTATTATTATTATTATTATTACACCAGTTTATTAGGGAGCTGGTCACCCAGTGTCCAGACAAACTTTATTTGTACATAACTCCCTTGCGTGCCATTAAAAAAGAGGACTTAAGGCTCAACACAATGGTTTCCATTATTACTATTTTGATGTTGCTGTTGTTGTTGATGCTTTTATTGCAAGGAAAAAAAAATCTTCTCGTGGTCCAGTCAATCATGAGTAAGTCATTCAAGTCATTTTTGTGCAGCTCACAGTAGCTCGTGGTTCTTGAAACCTTTGCCTATGCTGTGTATATTTGTACCTGGGCAGCATACTGTAAATAATGATATTTTTTAAATTCGCCATTTAAACGAGAGGGTCCTGCACAACGTACTGGTGGGGTCCAGAGATTCTGTGTCTTCTCTCGTTGCCAGAGTTTCCTGGCTGTTTGTGTGGGTTCACCTCCAGCATCACCACAACAGGGAGACCTTCGCCCTGGTGGCACAGGACTCCAGCGCTGTTGAGCTGCTCTCTCTCCAGGTGCTGGCTGTGTCCAGCGCCACCCTTGTGGGCTGCCACCCGCTGAGCGAGGTGCTCTTCCACCTGCTCAACATCTGGCTGGCCGTGGAGGACCACAGTGGCTACGACCTGCCCTGGGGCGTGCACCGAATCCTGCCCTGTTTTGGCGGGGCCCCCTTCCACCTGGCGCACCACCAGAGGTACAGGGGGAACTACGCACCCTACTTCCGCCACTGGGACTGGCTCTTCAGAACCTACTTGACAGAGGAACCCAGGGACACAGCTGGTGCATGAAGGCATCATACCTGACAGCCTTCTTTATAGCACAGGATATCCCTCTCCTACCACCAGCCTTTCCTTCACCTTTAAAGCAGCTTTACATCTGACTGCTGTTCACAGAACGATCACTTTTTTTTAATTCAATATTAGTGACTGAAAAGAAGTCTTAAGACTTAAGGCTCAACACCCTGCAAGGAAGCACTACTGATCACTGTGAGCCAAGTTCAAGAATTTGTAAAAGATAAAGTGCTTTTACTTCTTTTTTCTTAAGTTGCTGAGATGCACTATTGATAATTGATGCCACTTAGAAATAATGGTTTCCACTTAAGTCTGTGATTCGGGGTAATCTGATAAACATTTGGCTTAAATGGACAATATCTTGCTTCAGCACAAAGTTTCGCAGAGATGAAACCAAGTGGTGAACAAGAGAGCGGTTTTCTGTGTGGATCTACATTTACCACCAAAACATCGTTTTACTGGCGATGTGTAATTGTGTAAAATGCAATGACTGTACGGCTTTTTGGCAGCTATCTGTTAAAAGAGAAGCAGTTTGCACATCCACTTTGTAATTTTCTGTGAATTTAGAAAAAAAGCATTGTTCTGTAAATATGCACAGCGGTTTGTCGTCCTCTTTATAGAAAAGCTTGCAAATGGCACTTTCATCCTTTTTCCACGATTGGATGCTCTGTTAGATTAAATGGTTTTGCAAGCACTTGTGGTTTCTAATGTTTCTCTGTCTGTCTTGCATGATATGTTTATTCCAGTTTCTGTGAATCATGTTAAACTGTCAGGTTAACACTGCACTTCAGGTTCAATGTTATGACCAGAAAGCTGCTTGCTGATGTCCAGCAAGGGTTTGCGTAAAGTAACGCAATAAAAGATGTTTTATTTTTGCTGAAGTGATACATGCTGTCAGTCAGTGCCGATGTTCCAGCTTTGATCTTGTCATCGTTTCTACTGCCCTTTCGAACCTCTCTCCCTACACAGTAAAGACCTGCATTCTTTTGGGAATCTGAGCTCTGTCTGGCCGTTTCGGCCAGTTTTCACGTCCCTCCGTAGTACAGATGTTATTGATGTCAAAGTCCAGCACGACCTTTTACTGGTTGCTGGATATAATCTCCTTTCCCATCTCGTTGGCGGTGGATTTGTGGTGGAATTAGTAAATTGGTGACGACAAAACTGACAACGCCTCTTAGCTAGTAATCTGGAGAACTACTAAATTGAACGGGTTGAGATGGGGAAAAAGGTCTGATATAACGTTCCATTAACACATGGTGTCCTGTAATAATCTCTGCTACTTTTGAACGTTTTCTTAGTCTCTGTTGAAATTCTGTCTGTAGCTATCATGCAAATAACACTAATATTGTTATGTGTTGGATATGGTATTTGATTGAACACGTCGATTGCGAACAACAGACATATGTCATATTTATGGGACTTTAAGGAAACACCCCCCCCGCTTGTGATTTTTGTTCTTTTAATTTGGACCCGAGCTGCTAAAACCCCCATAACTAATACTTGCAGAGAATAATTGAATTCACACCAGGTTGTTAAATATAGAACATAAAAGGGAGGTGAAGTTGCCCCCAGTGCACAAAATGAAGTGCCAGTTAAACTGGAAAACAAAGGGTGGTGCTTTTAGAGGCCAAAGTGAGTCATGTGTGTCCCCTTGAACAATCTGACAACCTTCTCTGAAAATATGCAGCTCCATAATGAAGGGAGTTTTTACACCACATTAGTCTGATGACCCAAATATAATAAAGTCCTTTGTAGCTGTAAGAGGGCCCACATCTCCCTCCCCCTCGAGTTTTTGCTGTCGCTTTATTCCTTGGGGAGGGGGGGGGTGTAACCATACGATTTCCCGTCTGAAGGAGGTCATGGGAGTCATGCTGCCTGCTTCCTGTGCAAAAGCACGGTTGGCCTTGACCCAACGGCCTGGTCCCTGTCTCCTCCAGAAATGTTGTGTCATGTGCTGATGAGCTACATTAGGTTTGTTTCCATTATTGCCCCTCCAAAACTCTGACGACTTTTGGTGTATGTTGGAAAATGAAAATGAAAAATGAAAATGAAGGAATTAAAAGGGTGATTTTGTCCATTAAAAAAAACAGAATGTTGAGCACCACCAGAATCCACTCTCTTCAGTGTCACTCACTGGCACAGAATAGCTAGACAAATTTTCCCAGACAGATTCCTGGATTTGTCCCAAGTGCTGGACCCCTTCTGCCTGCTGCCTTGACAAGGAGACACCAAACAAGCTGATGTGCTCCTCACACTTCTGCACGTGCCTTCGGTGGCATTGAGTAATAATGTAAAATGTAAAAGAGAAATAACTGAAGCCACAGGCAACTGCCAACGTTTCCAAAGACCTGAAACGGGAAAGAATCCCTATGTGACACAAGGAATGGAAGGAAAGCTCAAGAAAACAGAGAAAGGCACGGAAACAGTGAAGCAGAATGTCATGGAACACGAGGGATGCTGCTCATATCAGCTCCTGCGCCAGGAAGTTAAAAATAAACTCATTTATTCACCTGTTCAGGTCAAGAACATCTGAGTTTGTAGCCGGGGGTAGAGTTTCATGCAGAAGAAAAGTCAAGATTCTCTTATTGTTCCACCACACCACCAGGGAAGTATATTTTGCGTAATTGATCAAATGAGTATTTCACCACTCTACATTTTGAATAGTATTAATAGAATACACTTCAGGAGCACAAAAAAACACTGAAAAACTGTGATTTTTTTTTTTTGAGTGTCCGCATGGTAATCTGTTCACTTTTTAAGGTCACAGGGAGAGTAAGTCTGTTTCTATTGTGAAACATTCTACACCAGCATCTGAAACAGACCGATCTGTGCGGATGATTCTCTAAGGTTTGCTTTATTGTATGGAACTAATAACGTAGAAGAGGTTTGATAAAACATGCATAGGACCACGACAAGCTCCATTATAAGCTGTAGACATTTCTGTTTATATGACGATATGAGAGGTGAGTTTCTTCTCCCTGTGCTCGCTTTGGTTTCGGTCACTCCGGTTGCCTCCCACACTCCTGCATTTCAGGTTAACTGGCGAGTCTAAATAGTGTGGAACTGTGATTGAACAAACTGCAATAAAGTGGCGTAAGCAATACTCTGCTTAACCATACTCTACAAACCAGCACTCTGATTTGGAGAAACCAGTTAAAAACAGAGTAAGTGATTCTGGCCTCATGTTAAACACTTACTGAAACTGTCAATACATTAGTGGCTGTTAAGTATGGCTGTGGAAAAATAGTGACGTCATCGTTTACTTTGTGTGGTTATTTTACACATAAGTTTTTTTGAACCCATTAATGATGTTACAGTGCAGTAAAAATAGTGTAAATTATCCACAAGGTGGCCTCCTTGGACCAGGACTGGCTACTAACCCTTTAGGTGACATATAACACCATGTAATAACTTAACACAGGGGGTATAAATGTCTTGAGGAAATGTTTATTTGGGTAGAACATGTACCTCCAAGAACACTTACTGAATTAACGGTCTATTTCAGTCAAACTGTGTGAAGCCCTTTGGTAACAGAACCCTGAGGTCTGGGGTGTCTTCACCATTATCTTCCTTTTTTTTTCAATAAATTAGTTTCAGAACTCTTAATGCGTTCAGATGCACGCCCAATGCCCAAACTTGCAGGAAAACAGAAAACTTTTGCCAAATATGTGACGCTGAGCTTGATTCTCATTCAAAGGCAAGTATATGACTGCAGTGCTTGACCTTTGATGGAAAATAATTTGTACATTTTTACAGAATGAAATTATTTCAGCGCTCAAATGGATTTTGGCAAACAATCTCGCAGTGTCGTACACTCATGCAGTAATTCAAACATCTTCACAAGTATTATCCAGCTTACACTGGCCACACATTTTTACAAAATCACCATCTTAGATAGAGGGATTATTTTACCTTATATATCAGGTTTTAGCAGTGATATAAAGGCCATTTCCAGTGTTAGGGTGGGACAAATGGGCCGTTATCATTTTATTCATGCCAGTGATGTGCTCTTTCACTTGAGGAACATTGAAGCATCAGTTCTACTACTTTCAAAGGTGATGTCCTATCACTGTGAAATTTTGGGTTAGAAAATGAGTCTGTAAGGTAGCGGAACGCAGCACTGTCCCACTGAACCGGAAGAACCAGGTTTTAGCTGCCGGGAATTTTTGTCACTTCTGATCTTCATCAGTTGCCAGATGCAAACTATTTACCACCGATGAGAAGGTTACAGAGGATCTGGCTGCTTGGGCCTCCATACACATCAGGGAGAATTATGGTTTTAGAGTGAATATTGTGTTTGTTTCCTTCATTTATAATTTGCTTAGTTATTTCTTCGCTGGGTTCTTGCCTTGATTTCTACACCTACTTGGAATGACAAAAAGCCCAGAATTAAAATTTGCAGGTTTTCCCCACAAAAGGAATGTGTGAAGCTTTTTTTGCTGAATAAGAGATTTTAATACTGGGTTGTGCAAATTGAGAAAATGATGAGTTGATTCCCAGGTAGAATCACTTCTTTGTTGGTTACCCAAGATTGTTTGTATCTTCACCCTTCTTTCAGAAATTTCCTAAGGTTCCCTAGTTATGTGAAAAGACTTTTTTAGTCTGGACAGATGCCAGGAGGGGGTCTAGGGGTCCCAGTCAGACTGTCACCAGGGTCCCTTATGGCTCTTCACCCAGGTCTGTGTCATAAGGTTGGCAAATATACCATATTCTGGAGGAGATGAAACACTGGCCAACTGTGACTATCTCAGAAGCAATGGTCAGTTGGTTGCCAGCTACTATAAACACTTACAACTGCCGCATTTTATTATAGGCCTAGAAAAAGAAAACAGAGTTTAGCTAAAGCTGAAAAACAGCTCATCTGCCTGTTCAGTTGCAGCAGTCGGCTGCTGTCTTACTTACTGGAACAGTGATTGTTCAGGTAGGAAATAACAAAACATACGACTTGCTAACCTTCTCTAATCCTGTTCAGTCATGCGGCAAATTCAGTTTAAAAAAATAATATTGAATATAGGTTTATTGTTGTCTCATGTACGACAAATGAATTTAACACAATGGGCTGGATCAGATCTTCCCAGCATTAATATCATGGTTTGATCAAGTTCTGACTCAAGTTTTTCCATTGACATGTCCAACCTATACGATCATGATAAGTCCCTGTGACTAGGCACTTGTGACTGAGCAAAGCGTCCCTTCAAGATGGAATGTTTTCATTTTGTTCTGATCTACATTTACAATCTAGCTTCCAGCTCTTTTGTTTAACATCTCAGTATTTTCCTTTGGAATTTTTTTTTGTTTCCAGAGGGACATCGCAGTTGTGCAGAGGACAACAGAGATGGGACATCCCTTAGGACCTGGGAGACCTACGTGCAAAACAGCCACATCTCAGCCCAGCAGGAGCCCTGTGGGGCTTCTCACCTGTGGGGTTCACTGGATGTGTGCTCCATCGATGGGCAGACGGGATGACCTCAGCAGGAGCTCTGCGCTCCCCATTAAACATAGTTATCATTTCCCCCCAGGGTAAAAAAACCTACTTACATCACTCTTCCTCTCTGTCTATCCATCCGGACTGTACTCTTTCACCTTTTCCCCACATCTCCCTGTTCATTGCTCTGTTGCCACAGCATGTGCATAAACACATCACACTTTTTGCTTGTCTTTTCCCTTTGATTTGCTAGTTATTGTTTTGTGGGCTGAATTTGTCTAGTCTTGTCTTATTATTATTATTATTATTATTATTATTATTATTATTATTATAGAAAGCAGCTCACAATTTTCAATGGTTTTACACAACTAGATGTATAGATTGTGCGCAGTTGTGTGTTTGGGGGGGGGGGGCAGCATGAACTCACACAGCAGACAGCTGCTCACAGAGTCCTACAGAAGGAGAGATTTGCACTACTGGCCCAAATAAATACTGATGCAAAACATTTGCTTGCACCAATAAATAAGATCTTTTGGTAAATTCCGGGAGCCGAAAAGAGAGGAAAAATGACCTCGCGTTTAGAAAACCTCCTTAGTGTTTAAGATTATGAAATGTGCAATAATAGGTGTGTAAAAAATAATGAAATTAGAATTTGATTGAAAGAAATCAGGCCTGATTTGGTCCAGTCCATCATACTATTCAGCTTCCGCTTAAGCCATCACTGGGGGAAACCTGGTAAACAGAGGCTCGAGTAGATGTATCACGCCAATGTCAGGAAATTTCTAGACAATGTCTAGGAAAAAATGAAGCTTTTTCAGTTTGGACAAGGTCACGTAGCCTTCTTAAGGCTCTGAACCTCAGTGGACCCATGGTACTTATCAAATGTACAATTTCATCAGTGGTGTCTCTCCAAGCAAGGCAGAAACCCAGAACTTAAACCCCACATTTTCAGGGCAGAAGCTGCTGTTGGCTAAAAAGAAAATGAAAGGACATCTACAGGTTTCCAAAAAGCTCCTGCATGTCTCTCAAGAATATTGCACGGACTGATGAGTAAGAAGTAGAACTTTTTTTGAAGGTGGAAAACACCAGCATTTCAGAGTAAGAAACCTTCCACCAGCAGTCATGTTTGAAGTGCGATGGTCTGGGGAGTGATTTCTATCACAGGACCTGGGTGCTTTGCCATCCTTGAAGGAACCATAAATGCTTCTTTGTTTTAGAAGATTTCAGGCCGTTACTGCATCAGCTGAAGCTGAAGCACAGCTGAGTCATGTAGCAAGACAATTATCTCCAATATACAACAAGGTCAATATGAGGATTGCTGAAAAAAATCAAAATTAAAACTATGGAATGACCTTGTCAAAGTTCTTATTTGAATTCAGTTAATTGGTCTGGTAGGACCTGAAAACAGCTGTTTGAGCTTGCAAACCTGTGGATGTTGCTAATCTAAAGTAGTTTTGGTGAACAGGCCAGAGCTTCTCCACAGCGAGGTGAGAACCTGCTTCACAGCCACTGGAAGTTGCGGTCATTGCAGATAAAGGTGGCACAACCAGTTGTTGACAGTAAAAATACTTTTTCCACTCATTTCATTACACATTTTATTATAGGACGGTAATCATATCAAAACAGTGCTGCTGTCGCATTGTCTCTCATTTTTAAACTGCTGCAAATTTGAATTAAGACGAGCTCAGTTTGGTAAGTTTTGTGATAGGTTAAAAAAAACAAAGCTCCTTTCGGCTTTGCTTCTTGGTGTTTCTTTAGGATGACGATGGCCAGACATGACAGTTGTGTAAATATTCAATTAGCAAGTTTCTGTTCCTGATTCTTGTGTGGCAACCCTCGGACCTCCGAGGAGAGGTCAGGGTCCTTACCCTCTCTTGTGTTGCTACATTTAGCAGCAGCGACCACTTTCCATCTCATTAGATATACAAAGAATTTCAAAAAGGAAAAACTCAAGAGGAAGTCAGTGTCGTGGTAACTGTACAAAACATTGTGTCTTAGGCATTCTTGGCGTCTTCGATGTGCCAGTATATCGCTTGGATGAGCCAGTCAAAACATTTACATTTTTCTACACACACAGTTGAATTCAAGTTGTATCGCCGAGCAAGTCCACGTCTCTGTTCACTGCTCCTACAGAAGGCGATTCTTTTCGAGTGATACTTTAAAAAAAGACTTAAAATCTTCTGTCATCTGAGAGTACTTGTGCACCAACTGGTCTCACCCGGATTTACTTCTTTAGCAAATAAGTCCATATAAGAGTGTAATTCACTGTACTGTGTAGCTACACGGGTTCCACATGAATTTCTTATTTTAACTGATGGCAGGAAATGCCGAATTCTCTCAACTCGTGTTACCCTGTCAGTGTATGAGGGTGTTGCTGATGTTTCACTGTCAGACACGTTGGTCACCAGAGGAGAGGACAGGCTGCGGTTGAGAGTCACCAGCAGGTCGGCAGAGAGCAAACAGCTCCTCCATGTTCCCGCTCCTGCTCAAGGGTCCCTACGGGGTGGGGGGGGTGCTGACAGGGGAGACGAGCCGAACGTGTGTGTTCCCTTGCTGTTATGTTCCTGCTGGTGTCTATGGCAACAGGCCGGATAAGACCAGCCGGTGCCTCGTGTCACTTGAGTTGGGGTTAGAAGGGCCACGGAATGGTTCGGAAGTCAAAGTTTGAGTGATTTGCAATGCTGATGTCTGCGTTTCCACCAGAAAATTTGAGGGCTGCTACCTGCTGCCATCCGTCGTGTTGACCCGCGGCCTCGTGTGTCACTCACTGCTGCTGATTCCTCCCGGTATAATCCGGCCTGTTATGTTCTACAGCTTCTGGCTTTTGATAAGCCGCACAGAAAAATCACAAATTCCCCATGAATAAAAGTTATACACGTGACAAAATGTTTAAAAAAAAAAAACATGTAGTGTTATTCTTTGGCAATCCCAGAAGTCTGACATTGATTTTTGTCACTGCAGGTTGCAGCACAAGCGATGACATTAATGTGGTATCACACTGGCACCAGTTCAGTAACACATAGTGATGGTGGAAAGTGTTGTACCGCGCAAGAGCCATGAGCTGTACAGAGATACAAGAAACATTTGTCAAGTGTCCTGTCTGATTAGATATTTCCAGTTCAAACGTGCAGGTCAGACGAATAGCTTATTGCGGGTGGTTCCGAAAGATTCCGATGGTACGTACAGTGCTGTGCAAAAGTGTTAGGCATGCATCTTCAATGTGAGTTGAAAAGTACAGGTAGATTCTTATCTACCATCAGGGAGGTTTCTCATTGGTCCCAAATTCATTCTGCAGCCTGAGAATGATCTCAAACACCCAATTTCAGTCATACACAACTATCTTGAGCAAAAAGAAGGAATCCTGCAACAGATGGTATGGTCCCCACAGAGCCCTGATCTCAACATGATCAAGTCAGTCTAGGAGGACATGCAGAGACAGTCAAAGTCTGCAGAAGGACTGTGGCCAGTTCCTCAAAATGTTTGGAAGAACCTATCAAACTTGACCTTAAACTGCATGCAAGTTTGCATAGTAGAACTGATGGTGTTTTAAAGGCAAAGGGTGGTCCCACCAAATATTGATTTGATTGAGGTTTTTTTGTCTACTGCACTTTTTAGAAGGTTTATTGATTAATAAGTATTCATGGCATTATTTCTGGAACCATCCTCACTTTATAGCATTTTTCCCACAGGTGCCTAAGACTTGTGCACAGTACTGTAAAGGAAGTTTTTCTCGCGTTTGAAGCAGTGTCTTTAATATGTGGAAATTGTTCGGACGCACCAGCCTTTCCTATTTCGTCGGATGCTCCAAAATCACTGCAGTAGAACAGTGGTGTCTGCGGCTGCTCATTGCCTGATGTTTCAAGTAAATATGAAATTGTTCAAAAGAGCTGAGATCAGGCTTCTTGAGAATGACACAGAGACACGGGGGGGCAGTTCAGTTTCGCTTGTATTTTTATTACAAAGGACAACAATACATTAACTGCCATAAATAGGAAAACATCTTTTGTGTGTGTGTGTGTGTGTGTGTGTGTGTGTGTGTGTGTGTGTGCGTGTGTGTTTTTTTACAGTGCTATGCTATGTATATTCTACATATGATGTTTTACATATGCACCTATTTGTCACAATTAATCAATAAATTAATCAATAAATAGGATCTTTATCCACTGAAGCAGCACAGGAACAGCAAGGTTGGCAACTCAGAATCNTGTGTGTTTTTTTACAGCGCTATGCTATGTATATTCTACATATGATGTTTTACATATGCACCTATTTGTCACAATTAATCAATAAATTAATCAATAAATAGGATCTTTATCCACTGAAGCAGCACAGGAACAGCAAGGTTGGCAACTCAGAATCTGTATTTCAGGAACAGCAAAAAAAAAAAAAAAACAAAAAAACAAAACATGTGTGTGACAGAAACACAACAGGAGTTCCAAAGACAGTATTTGTCCGTGAATCCAAGTGAAATATAATAAGTCACAGTACATGCTGCAGGGACGTTTCGATGGCACTTTTCACGATGGCCGCAGGGTTGGACACAGCTGTGGGGGAACTTTACCATAAAAGCTGAGGGCAGCGGAGAGAAGGACAAAGGGGGGGAGGGGCAAAAGGCCAGCGTGGCTTTGAGAGATCGGGGCACAGAGGTCTCCACAGAGCACATTGGGTGGGATCGGTGTGTTTAGCCAGCAGGGTCCATTGCCGTTAGAGTCCAGGAATCTTGACAGGCTTCTCTCCCACCCTGCTGACCCCCCACCTCAGAATGGCATCAGGTCTCAGGTGACTGTGCGCATGTTTCTCAGCTCCAACACCTCCTTATCGTTGCGCCATGGACTGGCTCGCTCGGCATGTAACAAACCAAGGGTCGGGGGCCCGGAGGCCAAGGAAGATAACTCAGAAAAACAAGAGCCGGAGAAGTCCAGTTCGACTCAGGTGGCGTTTTCTCGCGCCGCTACCGCTGAGCGCTATGGCTGCAGCTGGCATTGCAACGTATTGATCTGTGCTCTGCTCCGTGCTTGGCAATAATACCCAGGGAGCAAACGAACGAAGCCGTCTGCGCTGGCACAGCAAAGCCGTTCTCCTGGTGAGGCCTTTGCACCTTCGGTCGACCCCAGGTCACTGCTGGGGGGTGTTCAGCTGTACTCAGTCCATTTGCCCGTTTCAGCTTATCGTCGAAGAGGCCCAGAGACCCTTTAAAACTGGGACAGGGAACCTTGTCCAAGTAGTTTACTCCCCAAAAAAAGTTTGTGGGCATCTTTGCACCCCTTGCAGGTTTGCACAGATTGTTGCCAAGCAACTTCAGATTTGTGCTCAAACGTTAAACAGTCCAACAGGACGAGAGTGAATACCTCCAGTAACAGCTGCGTTTCTCGCCCAGAAAGAAAAAGGGAACCATTTCTACTTTTCTGAGATAGAAGTACCACAGCCTCAGTGGTGTTTGAAATCCTCTGCCATCAGCAGCTTTTGCCACCTGTGTGACAGTCCCACTGATGCATGTTTTGTCAGGTGACCTCCCCCCCATCAGTCCCGCAACCTCCTGATTGTTCGTCTGTGGAAGTTCCCTCCATTGCTGATGCTGAAACACAGGCCTCTGGGAACAGAAAACGTTTCGCTAACTTGGCGTTTTAAACCTCTGCTGTATAGGTAGAGGTTTCGAAATCCACTATAACAGTTGTGTTTTGTTCTCGAATTTTGCACATTGGCCACACGCTTAGAATGATTATTGCAATTAATATATTTTTTCCATTATGTACATGTGCTCCCTACTTATGCTTATTTATATGCTATTCGCTGTGGCGCTATTCTCGGTTTTCTGGGTTTTTTTTTTCTTGTCGACAGGTATATGATATTAACAACAATGTACTGTACATCATAATTAAATATTCTCTTTCCTGAAATACAAAATATACACATTTACAAACAGTAAACACACACAAGGTCTTTACATAAATAAACATTTAAACTCCGCGCCAGTCGTGTCCGTGTAAAGTAGGTCCCAACTTCATCCCTCTATTCCCTCACGATCCCAAAATCCCCCAGATCCTCGCACTTCCGTGAACGGTCGATTAGATTTTCAGGATGAACTGAGTTAAAACAAACACTTGAATAATAAAGGATTTTTGACTCTGTATCAAAGTGAAAATTTTTTCGATGCTTCTACACTTCTTGGTGTTGGGACGGGCAGCTTTGAGTCAGGATTTCGCTTTAGTGTCAATGAGTTTATTGCTGAGGTCTTCAACCCCTACCTCCACCTGTCTCAGCAGTTCTTGTGTTTTTCTCTCTGTTGTCTGTCCAGGCAGCAGGACTATCTGCAGCCACACTCTGCTACGACCATGCCCTCGTACTTGTACTTGTATGTGACCACACCCGTGTCGTCAAGGTACAGCAGAGAGATGGGATCCAGCTTGGTGGGCACGCAGCAGGCGCCAGACACCTTCTGGGGGCTCTTCATGTTGACCAGCGTCTGTACAATGGCGTGCTTGGTGGGTGTGACGTGCTTGGTCAGCGGGTAGGAACACACCCCGCTGCACTCGTAGGCCTCGTACCCATTGGGAGCCAGGATCCAGCTGTCCCACCCAATGTCCTTGAACTCTACGTAGAGGGAGGTCTTTTTGCACTGATTTCCCTTGGCATTTCGGCGGATCCTGGAGGCCGTATCGTAAATCAGGTTTGACCGCATTTGGATCAGGGCCTCTTCATCCTGGTCCTCTTCAAACTCACCATCCCCTTCTTCCCACAAGCTATTGAACCCTACCCCAGGGTTGTTTTGATGTTCTGCCCCTTGGTTTTCATGGCCAATCATTTCATTTAACTCCCTTTTGTCTCCGCGGTGATCTCCACTCCGGTCATCTGAGAACACAATAAGCAAGGGTTTGTGCCTGGTTTCTGAGCTCATGTCGAT
Source organism: Arapaima gigas (assembly GCA_900497675.1). NCBI lineage: Eukaryota > Metazoa > Chordata > Actinopteri > Osteoglossiformes > Osteoglossidae > Arapaima > Arapaima gigas. The sequence continues at coordinate 963,007 of UFQX01000011.1, forward strand.
GTCCATGTCTCCTCCCACTGTCCTCACATTTTCATCTTCTCTTGCCTCATCCTGTCCTGCTTCGTCCTCACTATTTAGGCTTGCAATGTGCACCTCCAGTCTGTGTGTGGTGCTGTATTCCATTTTGTGCCACTGAAGGACAGCTGCAGTTAGATCAAAAGACTCCCAGCCACTGTCTGTGCCATAAATCGGCCTGGATGCCAGCTCCACCCATTCTAGGTGGTCCTCTTCCTCCTTTTCTTCAGTTCCTTCTGGTTCCCTCCTCACGGGGCCATTGGGTGGTTCATACTGCCTTTCCCGTATCTCAAAGATGGTAACTTTGCGGTCAATACCGGTGTACAGGTGCCGGTCCCTCTGAACCAGTGTGTAGAGGCGCAGTTCAGCTGTAATAACGCGCTCGTGGTGAGGGATGGACACGTTGAACAGCAGCGGGTGTTTCCTCACTCCCCCAGCACCTACACTGTGAGGAGAAGAGTCTGAGGGAGGAAAAGCCAACAAAGATAGAGCCAGCGTCATTAGTTCATCACTCATTCCATGTATGTTTTTTAGGTAAGAAAGACACAGAGGAGGCACCTACGCAATATTCTGACAAAACATACTCCATATGTATCCCACACCTCACAGCGATATACACATCACAGACAAACTTCTTTGTCCGTTCCTCACTGGCCACACCCACTCCCCACACAGAACTGTCACGGGTGAACAGGTAACAGCTACCAGTTCAAAGCAGCAGTTAATCAAACGTTCTGTTTATACTTTTAAATTCAAAAGGGCGAAGTCAAAAGTGCAATTGCTCTAAAATGATAAAACGTTTTCATACATTTCATACCTTGTGCATGTATGCCAATCACATCCAGTGAGATGTTATGCTACACTATATAGCGAGAAGTATGTGGACGCTCCTACACCCAGCTACACCCATCACTATCAGGTAAGTAAAGTGAAGCAACCGTTCAACCGTGCAGTCTTCTCAAACATCTGCTGTAGAATGAGTTGCCCTAAAGACCGCACTGACTTTCCATGTGGCATGGTCACATGATGCCACCTTTCTGGCAAATCAGGTCATCAAATTTCTGCCCTGCCAGACCTGCGATGGTCAACCATCTCTGTTAGTTTCTGTTATTGTGAAGCAGAAACACCCAGGAGCAACAACAGCCACAAAGCAGGAAGCCTCACAAGCTCACAGATCAGGACCACCAAGTGCTGAAATGTGCTACATGTAAACATTGTATATCCTCGGTTGCAACACTCACCACCCAGTTCCAAACTGCCTCTGGAAGCAACATCTGGAACGTTTGTTGTGAGCTTCAGTAGAATTCAACTGGGTCTCGGTGGCCGGGTAGCTATAAACAAACATAAGATCACCATGCACAATGCCAAGTGTCGTCTGGAGTGGCATAAAGAACACCACCATTGAACTCTGGAGCAGTAGACACGTGCTCTCTATAGTGATGGATCCTGCTTTGTCATCTGCCAGTCTGAGGGATGAATCTGGGTTTGGCAGAAGCCAGGAGGTGCTACCTGCCTGCCTGCATAGTGCCAGCTGTAAAGTGTGATGGTGGTGGAGGAATAATGATCTGGGGCTGTTTCTCATGGTTTGAGCCTCTTACTTTCAGTTGAGGGAAACCTTAATGCTACAGAGTACCATGACATTCAGGAGAATTGTGAGCTTCCAACTTTGTGGCAACAGTTTAGAGATGGAGAACTTTTTCTATTTCAGCATAACAATGTCCCTGTGCACAAAGTGAGGTGCATAAAGAAGCCATTTCCTGAGTCTGGGGTGGAAGAACTCAACTGACCTACACAGAGCCCAGAACTGAACCTAATTACCTTTGGGGTGAACTGGAATTCCAGCTGTGAGCCAGACCCCACCACCCAACATCAGCTTGACCTCACTGATGCTCTTGTGCCTGAATGGGAGCAAATCTCTGCAGTCGAGTTCCGAAATGTACCGGAAAGTCTCCCCAGAAGAGTGGGGGCAGTTATAGCAACAAAGGAGGGACCGACTCCAAATTAATGCCCATAAATTTTAAAGAAAATTTTCAACAAACCCATATGGGTGTGGTGTTCGTGCGTCCACAAACTTTTGGCCATGTAGTGCACCTACCACTGATAAATTCTGTAGAAAACAAGCTGCATTAATTGTGCTCACAAATGCTTTAGACATATGCTCACCTGAAATAATTTTTGTATGTTACAGAGGCCATGTGTTTAAATAAAGAAAATTCAGCAAAAAAATGAAATGATCATCTTCTTTTTTCACAAAATTTGATGATCACCCGAATTTGACCCGGGGTGGTACGGTTGTTAACCAACTATCCCTCCATCTGTCCATTATTGTATTCACTTGATCCTGAGGAGGGTTGGAGTTTTTTAGAACATTGTCAACCAACTAGTTATATAAAATTTATACGTCAAATTTTAATGACACACGTTTACTTTTTCAAATATTTTTTACAATTTTGGAAGACAGTGTAAAAACTAGCCATTAACTTGCATCAGCTTCGGAAGATACTGTCTTTCTTGTTTTTGAAAATATTACAAGGAAAAAATATTATTACAGTTGCAAATAGAGAAAAATACCGATGTGACTTAATGTTATATTTATATATCCTCAAGAAACTGTCATCCCAGCAAGACATGCTTCAAACATCTATTCTTTAGAGTCCTTATCCCTTCCAGACCTGGGACATGTCACTGACTCCACTGAAATCCCTCAGACTTTATTTTCTGAAATGCTGAACATGTGAGCACAACTCATTTGATCAGAACGTGAAACATGACAGTGACACTCGTGCACTTGAAGACTCAAAATGTCATTTTTCAAGCCCATACAGGAATCTAAATCTGACCTTCAGATCCAAACCTGACCTTCAGTCTCTGTTCGCGCTGTTCAGATTTTCCCATTCAATTTCCGCCTGTTTAAAAATTGCATTTATTGATTTTGCAGGTGCTTTTTTAAAGATGACTATGATCTAATTCATACATTTTAATACACTTGAAACATTACATTACAAACACACAGAAATCTCTCTCATCCTGAATGCCTATGTCATCTGTCAGCAGTGAGGTTCAGTTACTCCGCTGTTTAGTACTGGGTCTAGTTTTCACTCTAGATACAACCTGTCTGTAAGTTACATTTATTCACTGAGCTCATGCTTTCCTCGAAAGTGACTCACAGTGTTCAGCTGCTTCGAATTCTTGACCTGTTTAAACACCTGGGTGGTTTTTTTAATCGCACAGTTTGGCACCAGAATTAGAGAAGATGGGGTTTTGAATCTGCAGGTGCCCACGCATCAGGTAACCATCTTTAAACACTATGCTACTGGTCGCCCCTATACTGCAGTGTTGGTTAGAACGGGTTATGGCACACGGTTAGGAGTAGCCGCTAGCGCTACTGAAGCGTGAGATCCAACAGCATGCAGAATCTCTCTAGTTGAGTGCAGTGCGGCCGCACAGCAACAAGTCAGCAAGTACCTTCGTTCTTGAAGCTGCGAACAATGTTGGAAGAGGGCATGGCAGTGTGGTCGTTGGCAAAGCGGTTGTACAACTCCATCATATACTCTGGTGGCTCAACACGCGGTGCCCCGGGCTGCGTTGCTGGGCCCAGGCCTGTCAAGTTGAAGGTATGTAGAAGTTGCCCACGCAGAGTTTCAAGGAGGCCCTGCATGTCCAAGTTGGCATCTTGCTCCAACAGCGAGGGGTCCCCAAAGTTCCCTCGGCCATCCGGCTCCTCCGGCGCAGTGATGGGGCCACAGTAGCATGTGTGGGGCTGCAGAACGACCAGGGAGACCAGGGCTAGGAGAATCGGGATGCACATACTCCCGAGTCTGGAGACCCCAGCAGAAGGCATGGCTGGAGGAGAACACTGTCTAGGTCACTTGTTCTCCGTATGGGGTTCAGGTGCAGCTCGAAGAAGAACTACGGCACAAATGTAGCAGAACCTTAGTGCCTGTGAATGTTGCACGCTGTCCTCAGGACGCTCTTCACTGTAACGCTCCTCAGGGTGAAGAACAGGTTTGCCCCTGCGGACTCTGTGATCCACTGCAACGGATGGCAACCCTTCCGCTGATAAGTCGGTGAAGTTTGCTCCTCTGCGCCCCTCTTATTCTCTCCCTGTCTGTTGACTCATCTGAAAACTTTTATCTGTCCTCAATGGCCCATCCGTGCCCCTTGAAGTATTCTTTTGTAAACTTTAGGTTCTGGCAGGAGGGTGGCCAGCTTCAACCCGCTGTGGCATCTCTCGTCTTGACTTTTTTCTTCCCTGTCTGTCTCTCTCCCCCCCTTTCTTTCGCTCTCTTATCTCTGAAATGGGAAGCGCTGCATTTTTTCTATGTCTCTTGTTATCAGCTTTTTCCCTTAATGAGGATTTTGTAAACATGGATTGGATTCAGGCAGCACTAGCTTCCTAGCCAGGGTGCTTTCAGCTCGAGTGGGAGACATGAGGTTCTTGTTTGTATGTTTATTTACTTTGCAAACGAGCTATTTGGAAGGGTGGCTTCTTGCGCTGTTGACGTTTTTCTTGACGTTCTTGTGAAAGAGGCCTGGATGCCACGATGTGAACACCAAGTGGGTTGAGTGGATATAGACTTCAAAAAATGAAATCATAAGGACGTGTGAGACTTTGAGCTCATGCTTTGTGCTCGGAATGTAGGGAGCATGAGGATGAAGCGTTGCTGGTAAATAAAACAAAAAATGTAAACGTTTGCAGGTCCACCTGGTTTTGAATTCAAGAGAGTTTCATAATGAATTTGGTCTGTGTGACTAAACTGAGGCTGTAAAAAGTCTATGTTCCTCTCAAGAGGTGTAACAAATTTCAAGCTACCCAGAGACACCAGTTCCTAACTCAACATTAAAGGAAGTATACATGGTCTCCGACAGTAGGTGGTGGAAACAGGGATCTGTGAAGTTCTACACACACTTTGCAGATTTACACCTGACTGTGAAAGAGTGATCCAGCCACTAGAATGATCTTCAAGACCTGGATCACACCAGATGCCATCTCTCTGGATATTCTTCTCCATGGCCAGCCCAATATGGTCTCGAATGCCCAGTGGGGGGCCTCCAAAATAGCGGCCACGAGAGGCCACGACCTTCTAGTGGGTGTGGAGAGTGTGAGCATGATAATTCTGGCAGCCAAGAGCAGGCCATGGACACAAGTGGATAACACTGTCCTACTGACCAGCAGTCATGTGCTTCTTGCCTTGTTAGAGATATAAAAGAAAGAATACGTGAACTTCACAAGGTTGTCATCAAGAGCCCTTCGCAGGGATTATGAATGCATAGTGTCCATGCCAGTGCTGATCTTCTGGAACACGTGGGAAAGAATATAATCCTCCCTTTTCCTGCCAGTCACCAGTCATTCTGACATTTGACAGACATGCTACTATCTTTTCTGGAGTGTCTTATGTAATGCTGGCGTCTAATGAGCTGATTCTCCTCTGCTTGTTTGGGACTGAACGATAACAGTTTCATCCACACACACACACACACACACACACACACACACACACACACACACACATAAATACACAAACGAGCTCCCAAATGAGTTCTGTGGCCACACCATCTAATGGCATTCCTGCCATTGCTTTCCTGACTTTACCAATGCTTTATCTGCCCTGACACTTTAACACCACCCTGCCCCCCACGCACAGGGATGTCTCTTCATCACTCCAGTGTGCCTACCCTCGCCATCCTGCATCACAGAGCAGATTTGCTCAAATGATGCAGTCATACTTTGTGTGCCAATAAGCACCATTTGGGACTGAACTTGGAAAACAGTTACAGTATGACAGGAACTGGGGCTTCCGCAGGGTGAAGATTTCACATCTGCATTGTAAATTTGTTCCTCCTGTTTTGATTGCATAAGCAGGAGCAAACAGCAGTGCTGATAGATGTGGTGATTCCAAGTGATAGAAACATCAGGAAGAAGGAATATGTGAAGCTGGAGAAATACCAGGAATTGAGAGAGGAACTGGAGGGAATGTGGAAGGTGAAAATCAAGGTAGTTCCAGTGATAGGAGGACTTGGCGCTGTGACCCCCTAAGGTTCAGGAGTGACTCCAGCAGATCCCAGGAATGACGACATCGGAGCACAATTGTAGGAACAGGAAAATTACTGCACCAAACCCTCAAACTCCCAGGCCTCTGGTAGGAGGCCCAAGTCTGAGGAAAGTCGTCCTAGTTGTTTGTTCGTTTGTTCTTTATGTATGGTTTTGTTTTTCAAGCCATAGACTTGAAATTTGGCATAAAGGTAGTTCTTACTGACGGATTTTTGCATCGTCAAGTTCATTCAGCAGCAAAAAGGCTGCTTGGTATTTTGAAAGTTTTAAATTCAGACTCTGACAAGACTAGGAAATGCAGGACTAGTGACGTCACAAACAGCACGTAGTAACATGACATGCAGAAAGTATGTAAAGACTGTGATCTCACACACACACACACACACACACACACACACACACACAAAACCCTGCACACATTAGTGATGTAAGAGTCATGAAGTTTCCTGATGTATATTTTGTGTTTTTTCCCTTTCCACTCTTTGTGAGGCCTGCCTGTCTGACAGTACAAATAATACTTATCTGCCAAATGCCACCACTTTAGTGGTAAAACAGTTTGGTGCTTTTTTAATATCTTATTACTGTTCAACTCTGCACCGCTACACCTTTCTGACCTGCATATCTCAGCCAGGCAGCAATGAAATGGATGCAATGTTAACGTGTTTCATAACATTCTGAAAACAAACACCCTTCAGTTCAGAAGACAATGAAGCTTGTATTTTATTCAGAATATCATTTGAGAAAGGGCACCATTGTCTTACTGGCGGAGTGTATATTTATCTGGTTTACAGAAAAGGTCTCCCACCTGATGCCGAAAGCGAACAGAAATTATGGAGCCAAAGGAGCACAAATAGGCAACCGAATTAAGATCTAAGCACAGTAGTTACTAAGAAGGTCAATAAAGCTTATGGATGTGACAATTTCATAACCTGACTTTGTGACCAGCACTGGTTTTGAGGTAAGTTTTCCAGAGGTGAGCAAAGCAAGCCTGAGAAACATCCAGAAAAACAGGAATGAGCAACCAGGCCATACAATAGGAAACATTACATATAAATACACCACTGGCCTAATTTGTACAACAAAGCAAGACCTTAATATTCACACAGAGAAGAACATGCAGAAAACACTTTCAAGCATAAACGAATGACATTTAGCAGCAAGGTCATAAACCCATGAACACATTTCACCTGTGTTTGCATCCTGCCTTGTTCTGAGTCCTGCTCCTCACAGGGCAGGTGAAAGGTTCAGTAGGAGAACATCTGCCTCCACAATGCTGCAAACAGCACAGACAAATGTAGACAAGGTTCTCCGGGATGCTTGAGTTAAAAAAAAAAAAAGTTTTAGGGATCCAGAAATTTTAACCCACTACGTTCAGGGGACCCCGAAACTGATCTGAGTCCTCCACAGAAAGGTCTACATTAGGATCTGGAAATAAACTCCTGGATCTCTCGGTCCAACTCGCGGTTGCGCTTGAGGGCCTCATCCCTGCTGCTCTCAGCATCGCGCAACTGAATCTTCAACACCGACATGCGACGCCTCTCCGCTTCCAGCTCTGACTGCAGCTTGGCCACCGTGGCTGAGAGCTCGCTGTTCTTCTGCAGCAAGCTGTGGGGGGGTGGCAAGACACAACAGTATGGATGAGCAGGTAGGCATTCTCACGTCTACCAACTTGCCTTCAGACAATCTCTTTTTGCAAAAAAAAAAAAAACACAAAACCAGTTCAACAACAAACAGTTCTGCTAGGTACGCTGGTACGTTGACTTACTGTGCTTCCCCAACTCTAGAGTTCTCCTCCACTTACGCTTGTTCTACCCAGAGAACAAAGAGTGTGATGGCCAGAACTAATACACACCTCTGAATGCATTCTTCAGAAGATCCTCGCTCGCTGTTTGGTTTCCCGCTGGGGTGTCTTTGGTTGAGCGTGGAGAGAGATGTAGTTGCAGCATTCTTCTTCTGGTCTGCTCCCACATCCGCAATCTCCTCCTGGGACGATGGAGAACGAAACAGAGGGCTGCCAGTGCTTCCACTGCTGCTGCTGCTGCTGCTCCCGCACCTGGGCTTAGGTGGGTGGTTCTGGTCAGCTGAAGAATTGCTGCCTCTCCTTTCCGGACCGCGGAGTCCCCCCTCGGATTCTGAATCCATCCTCCGTGTCCCAGTGAACAGCGGAACCCTCTGCAGGTCAAGGATTTTGAAGATGTCCTCTGACAAAGTTCCCTTCTGGTCATCAGTCTCCAGCCTGAGCGTTGGGCTTGGCAGCATCACCTCCAACAACCCTCCTGACATCTTCTCCGTCACATCCACCTCACGGCCCCCTCTGCCTGGGTGGGGGCAGCTCAGTGCAGGGAGCGTCTGTGTGCGCTTCCGTGGACTCCCTGTCCATGGGTCTTCAGTTGAGGAAGAGGACGAGAAGATGCAGGAAGACTGTGGGTCAGCCATGGCTCCTGAGCCCTCTCTTTCCTCACTCTTCAGGCCTCCAAAGTCATCTTCCTCCACAAACTCAGACAGAGGTGACATTTCAGTCTAGAGGGGAAGCAGAAACCAGCAGCTCACAGTACTGGATCCATGTCTTACTGGCACAGCTCTGACTGAGCCTCTTGCTCAAGGGCACCACAGAGGTAGCAGAGAGTGGGATTTGAACCAGCAGATCCTGCTGCCACACACGGGGTGACCTGCACATGTTCACATTTGTGCCATAAAAGGTATTTTTTGTGCACATACACAAACGTATAGACTGTGACACTGTGTGCAGGTCACGCGATTTTATATCTGACGGTCCACGCAGGAAATGCTGCAGCCGGAACTGCCGCCTTGCAGCCAACACAGGTTCAAGTCCCACCTCTTGCTGCAGTGCCCCTGATCAAAGCATAAGTGTTGACAGGACAGCTTATAAACTACTACTTATAAGCTACTTTTTTAAATCCCTTTGGAGAAACGCATGAGGTAAATAAACGAATAATGATGTGAACAGCGGTGACGATGGGCCTGCGTGTATGAAGACACGTGCAAGCTGTACGCTTACGGAGGTGGCGCTGACGTCCGTTGACGCCACATCCCATCCCACGAAGCTGCGGGGGGCGGTGGACTTGCTGTCATTCTTTTTGCAGGGCGGAGATGTGGCCTCATCCTTAGAGGGAGGGAAGAGGTGCTCGTGCTGCCGGATCATAAACGTCATGAGCTTCTGAATCTGCGGCGTCCCTGCAGGACGGGTAGAGAATTCAGCTGCTTTACAAGCAAACCTTCTCAATGAGTGTGAGGTAGTTGTGAGAGTTTACACCTCTAGTTTGGTTCTACCCTGCGGCGCCCTTTTGAGAAGAGGTGCCTAGCAAATAGACGGAAGTATACTCGATTAAAATATATGATATCACTATTTGACCGCAAAGCAAAGCCAAAAGAAAAACTGATGGCAAAAATAATCTCTACAGTAATGACCAACTTAACTGATCTGATCATCTGATTGATTTTGTGTTTTTTTGGGTTATTAAAGCTGTTTTGTTCTTGAGACGTGAGAGATATGCAAGTCGAAGATGGGGGTGGGGGGGTGGTCACACTTCACCTTTCATCATGGTGACAGGGTCCTCGATCTGGGGCTTAAACAGGTTGACCCCAATGACGGTAGCCAGGTTCTCCACGTTCATTTTGTTCACCTTGGAGTTCTGCTGCACCTCATACAGGAATCTGTCCCCGGGCAAAATGTACAAATCCATCGTCAGGGAGATGAGTTGTTGACAGAGCAGCCGATCGGGGGGGTGGTTATACTTTTGGAAACTCACCAGTTTACCATAACTCCTTTCAAAGGCTGTATCGTGTTATGTTTGAGATGTGATCTGAACAGTAGCTACAAGTTTAGGTTAAAAACTGTTACCTGCAGATGTAGCTGAGAAGGTTATAGTTGGCTCTCGGGAGAAGGGAGATCTGCACGTCCAGCTTGTCTCGCCCCTGAGATTAGATTCATTCACAAAGGTGTGCGGCTGTCAGTAGCACATTAATGCAGTCGTTTCAGCAGCGAACTCATAGAGAAATGACAGAAAGACAAGCTAAGATGGAACAGCACACTGAGTGTCAATATACTATATTATAATTCCACACTACTCATATTTTAGGGAAAACAAGAAATATACAGTACTGTGCACAAGTTTTAGGCACCTGTAGGAAAAATGCTATAAAGTGAGGATGGTTCCAGAAATAATGCCATGAATATTTAATTTTCTAAAAAGTGCAGTAGACAAAAAAATCTCAATCAAATCAATATTTGGTGGGACCACCTTTTGCCTTTAAAACAGCATCAATTCTCTTATGCAAACTTGCATGCAGTTTAAGGTAGAGGTTGGTAGGTTCTTCCAAACATTTTGAGGAATTGGCCACAGTTCTTCTGCAGACTTTGACTGTCTCTGCATGTCCTCCCAGAGTGACTCGATCATGTTGAGATCAGGGCTCTGTGGGGACCATACCATCTGTTGCAGGATTCCTTCTTTTTGCTCAAGATGTTCTGTATGACTGAGATTGGGTGTTTGAGGTCATTCTCAGGCTGCAGAATGAATTTGGAACCAATGAGAAACCTCCCTGATGGTAGATAAGAATCTACCTGTACTTCTCAACACACATTCAAGTTGCATGGCTAACACTTTTGCACAGTACTGTATGCAGTTTATTTTCGAGAGCAGGCAGCTGCAAGGCCTGCAGTCGCCACCAAAGGGAGACGATGGCTTACGGCACCAGAACGCTATTCGGGGACCAGCGCAAGCGACGTGTGTCTCGGGTTTGATGACTGCAGAACACACCGGTGGACCTCGGGCTGCGGCCGGCGGGTCCAATAATACCATTCAAATAAATAAATAACCTCAGACGACCCACACTTCTATCAAAAGGTTTGCGAGTGTTGCACTTTCCCTACACATTCCATCTGTTTGGTGCCTTTTTTTTTAAAGAATATTATATTTAAAATATTGCCGCAACACTAAAAACTGTGTTGTCTCACAGATCAGCCATGTTAATGCAACGGGCTGCTTATATTCATCAAGTAGACTTATATTAATACTGAAAAACAGTATATGAATTTATTTTGAAATATTAAACATTTGTTAATAAATATATAACAAATGAATTTACTACAAATATTAATATATTTGCACTTATTGTGTATTCTATGTTAAGTAAAGAAAATTAATTTCTAATAATTTATTATATATTAATTTGTTTAGAAAAACCATTTCTTTTGAAACTTTGATTATAATGCCTCAAATTAATTATTATTACTTAAAATCGGTATCGCATATCTTGCAGGTGATCTTAGCATTTTCTTGAAATGTGTCCTCATTATGAAGTGTAGCTGCAAAATTTAAGTGCCACTCCCTTCTTTGTTATCTTTATTCTTGCAGTCTGTTAAACTCTAGATACTGCAGAGTGAAATAAATCCCCACACAGATCTGTGTTTCTCTGCTTTTGGCAGCAGGTTGGGTTGAGTTTGGGATGATTTAGACACTAGAAAGGCAGCGAGTTGAGCTAAAATACGGAAATAATCGGCAGCTGGAAGTGCAGGAATAGCTCCTACCACCAAACTGTTGGGGTCAAGATATTTGCTGCACTCCAGGAAATCCTGGTACTGCGCCCAGGGCACCACCGGTTCAGGCAGCTCCCGCAGGTACAGCTTGAACAACGACGCCACTGTGTGGACATCCGTGTCCCTGCAGGGCAGGAAGAAGAGATACAGAGGAGGTTACCCAGTCAGTGCTCCCCAAAGAACCTTTTCTAGGTGGGCAACGCTATTTTCAGGCCCCCTTTCACAGGACTGCAGTGCCGGATACAGTCTCTCTGCTGGTTTCAGCTCAGCTCCGGTCGGCCTCAAAGGGAATGGAGACGAAATGAACACGCAGCGCTGCGAGTCAGCAGGTCCCCCTCCCCCCCGCTGCAGTGTGACAGCCAAAAACCTCGTCTCTGTCAGATGAGACGGGATGTGGTTTGAGCTGTAGAGCAGGGCAACGGGGCACAGAGATAGCGGTTCCTCTCTGCATCCACCCTTGCTGCACATTTGTATGTCAGTGTGTGTTTGCAGGCCTCTGTGCCAGTTAACAGAAGGCCACGTGGTGACGGCCAGGGCCCACCACTGGAGCTCAGTGTAGTTTCAAAGCCGCATTTGAAATAATACTTATCGCGCGCTGCCATCCAAATCAGTAGAGAAGTAGAGAAGGACAGCGTTCTCGCGATGGAAACAACCCACTTCCAGCATCTGGTTTCGAGGACACCGAGCCACTGTTTTCCCACAGTGCCATAATAGAGAATTCGGCCTCGCTGGGATTTTCACTTAATGCCTCAACTTCAGCTTAAGGGGAGTTTTATTTTTCTCATTCCCCGGGCCAGAATTTGGATTTCACACACCTTCTAAAAGCACAGCTTTTTGCGCAGCTAGTTTGGGTCAATTGAGGTCGTTCTGTGTAAAGTTCTCAACCTCCTTCGCCGCTCATATGCTAGTTTCACCTATTATAATATTAGTAATCGGTGGCAGCATCAATGACTATTCAAATGATGTCAGCTTTGCATTGTTTTCATTTATTTTCACGTTATATTTTGCTTTTTGCATTAATACTTTAATGAATACAGAAACACTGAGTATCATGTACTTATGTATTGTTTGTGAGTACTTTTTAAGTGCATGGGAATGATAATAATGGTACAATAAAAGTGTGCGGTAATAATAAAAGCTACTAAAGAGCAGAAGAACAGCAGTTAGACAGCATTATAGCGTAAAGAGTGAAGGCAAACTGCTTTGTTATGTTAAGTCTTAACTGAAGTCGTTGTGTCCATTTTAATTGGATTTGGTGACACTTTCAGCACAGATTTTCCATCTCAAAGATGCCTGGAAAATTTTTCACATTTACGGTAATGAAGTGTTCGATTTATGAGAATTCACCTTAAAACAGCTTTTCAGGACAGAAGGTGGGGAAAGGCTGTCTTGTAATATTAGGGTTAGTGTATCTGAAGAGTTGGTGACGTTGCACAGAAGGAAGGCAAGAGAGAGGATTGTCCGGCACCCTGGAAAGGTGACAAGTGATTCACCTGGGGAAGGACGGCCGCTCGCCGGCATCGAAGGTGTCTCGGAAGTGCTTCACTTGGTTGTCTTGGCCCGGCAGGCGGAAAATGCCCTCCTCGGTCAGGCCATGTTCACGGATGAACTCTGCACACTTCTGCACCAGGATGGGCACCTGCTGTGGGCCAAGTCTCTGCTCATACATGATGATGTCGGCCAGGCTCCTGCCAAACACAGCTGGAGAGGGAGGGAGGGAAGAGCACAAAGATGCGTGTGGGACCTGCAGCCCTGAGTCCTGCTGGGGTGAAGCTTCTGAAGAGACCCTCAAGACATCACACATGGAATAGTCTGGTTCGGCCACAAAGTGCAAAAGTGCATGTTACATTCCCCCTTTTTCTGCTTCTTCTTCTTCTTCTTCTTCTTCTTCTTCTTATTATTATTATTATTATTATTATTATAATTATTATTATTATTATTATTAACCTCGAGCAAGGTATATTCCCTAAACTTGCTGCAAAGTTGCCCAGCTGTACAAATGCTGAGAAAAGCATCAGCTAAATAAATAGAGCATTTTTAAGTAAATTTGATTAATTTCTGTCAAAAGCAACTTAAAACCTCAGTAGAACTTAACAAGACTTGTGTGTTAGGTGACTTACGACAGGTTACCCATTTATACAGCGGGGCAATTTTCCTGAAGCAATTGAGGGGAAGCATCTTCATCAGTGGTGCTGCAGCAGGAGCAGGCAAGCCAGCAGCTCTAATCACTATGCCCCCAATTGTCCCTCAGATGCATACCTCCTCCAGAGGGCAGCCCGATGACCCTGCGAATGGCCCGAACCCACTCCTCCATCTCATTCTGAGAGTTGGCCATTAGCACGCAGGAGTCACGTTCGCGGTCCCCGTTGCTCCCTGCCAAACAGGGACATTCCGATGTCACTCAAGCGCCTCCCACCCCCATTGACCTGCAGCCCGTACTTTGGGGGAGGTCTCACTTCCTGCAATGTGGAATCTTAGACAGATAGAAACTAAGGGACAAACAAAAAAAAAGTTTGGCGCTCACCTGGAATGATCTCAAAAAGGAATTTTCCAGGTTCGTCGGGGTTTGAAGGCAACTCCTTAACTTGACTTGACTTTATAGAAATAAAGCCCTGTGAAGCAGAGTGGAGGACTTACTAACCTCACAGCTTTAGCTCAACGCCAAAATTGCAGCCGGTGAGAAACTCTGGACAGCTGGTTCGAACCGCCACATCTGAACTTTTGTTCTCGCGCACAGGGGGTCTCCGCCTTTACCGCGCATAACCAGAACGCGAGCTGTATCCTCAGATCGCGCCGATGGGGAAACAGCTTAGTCACTCGGCCGCGTGGCAAAAGGCCAAAAAAAAAATTGAAAAGCAACATCACCCTCAAACAACAAAAGAGCCTCAAACGTCTCCAGGTTTTTTCAAAACTGATATTTAATGATCCCTGGAGCCCCTGGTTCCGCAGCGTCTGTCTGCACGCTCAGCGTGTCTGTAATGCGGCTTTATTTACAGCAGTGAAACACAGTATCTAAACCTGGTCTTTGCACCAGGAGAAAATGCAGAATGGTATACAGAAACAGACGTTTAAAGTTTCAGCGACAGTTCAGTGACAAAACTAAAAAACACAGTATTTGTATTTTACTTGAGCCTCAGTGCAAACAAGCAGTGGAGTTAGAGGGAGATTGCGAGTGAACCTTCAGCGGCACAGTTTCCCCCCAAAAAGTCGCACGTCCCCCCCTCCCCACCTCCTCACCTGATAGGCTGCCTCCTTGTCATCCTTGTGGTAGTACAACTTGTTGGCTCTCAGCACAAAGTAGCGCATCTGCCAGTTCTTCACGATGGACCTCTGCTTCTTCAGCCATCCGGTCTTCAGAGGCTGGTCCAGGGTCCTCTGTGAGCCAAGCCGGCAGGACCCTGGGCTTCCCTCCCCTGGCATCACGCTCTTGGATCGTGCTGTCCCAGCATATACCCAGGGTCCAAGCGATGGAGCGCGCAGGGCGGGAAAAGCCAAGAGGAAACACAGACAGGAAGAAGATACACACCGGGGAACCGGACGTCTGCAGTTGAAACGGCGGCAAATCACAATAACTCCTGGAACAGCTTTGACTCCGGCAGCATTTTCATAAACAAACACATTCGCTGGCGGCTGAACTGCAGCTGTGTGCAAACTAAGCAGAGGCAGCAGGAGCGGAAGTAGCCAAAGGCGGCTTGACCCCACAAGCTTCCTGTCTACCACAATCGGTTCAGATCAGTTGTTCTGCAGCAGGGAAACTGAGATGCTGTTGCTTTGAGCATCGTGGAGACAGAGAGACGACGTGAGCAAGCTCGATGCGGCGCAGGCAACATTTAACATGAAAAGCTGGGATTTTACCCACAAGCATTTCGCAGGTGGAACGTTTACTGAGATCCAGTCTCCTACTGGTTATAACTAGAAAGGGCACCTGCCCGCTGCTGAATGTTCGGCATCTTCTCGTGGAATAGTTAACCGGGGTAGTTTACAGACTGCCTGGGCCTGAATCCTCACTGAGAACCACTGATATCGCAGCCTCATCGGCTTGTGCCACAGGGGTCAATTTAAAGTTCATTCCTGGTAAAAAAGGAAGGAAGTAGAGTTATGTGATGATGATCAAAGGCGGATAGTTGGGGACTTTCAGCGAATGAGGCACCAGGGGTTAGCGGGTGACGATGTGGACAGCTGAAGAGTCAGACTAGGCCGAAAGTGAGACAGGTGTGCGGAGACGGTGCTAAGACGATGGGGGGGTGGGGGGTGTTTGCATTAGTTTAGGCTAGAAGATGAAAGGAAAGATGAGGGTGATCTCCTCTGTGGAGTAAACAGGAAGGAACGGCATCTTTCCCTACAGGGAACCCAACCCCTGAGCTTTTTCCTTTGGTTTGACCCAGGGGGGCCCACACACTGTGCTCATGCAGCGATGCCAGGGAGGACCCCTTATCAGAAGGGCACGTAGAACTGCGATGGCTCTTCAAATGAGCTCATGCAGCTGGTGGAGGGGGGGACCTCTACAACCGAGCCCTGAATTCCCCCAAGAGGCTTCCGAGACACTTTCATTTTTCCCCCTCGAGCAAAATGATCAGGTAAGGATGGATCCCGCCGACCCCTGGAACACAAGGGAGTTGATGCTGCAAGCCGGTCTATCCCCTCAAGTCACACACAGCTCGTTCACCCCGTTTGCACCAGTCAAAAAGATCCCCCCTTAGATGTATCGTGCAAACGTCACTGACAATCGTTTCCAGTTACACTTTTTTAATTCGTTCGCCTGAGTTCCCCTCTAAATTGAAACCCAGGCAACTCCTTTCAGACCTCTTTTATTTCCGCCATTTAAATTCAACTTTGTGCTCACATCTGCCCTCAGGCACAGAGGGGGAAATGCAGCCAATCTTCCGCTGGCACCTTATATATCTAAACCATATTTTGACTACTTTTATTATCGTATTTATTTATTTTAACATTACGCGACATTCAGTACGCTGGATAATCGAGATGATGCGTGTGTAGCAGGAACTGTGACGTGGCGCCGAAGGCGTAGCGATTCAGCTCCATGAAAGGCCCTGTTTTCAAACCCGACGGCAGAAAACCATCCTGTTTTGAAATGCAGAATATGTGGCCCCTGCTGGTGTGTTTGACTCTGTGAGAAACTCCCCAGGAAACCAGTGCATGGGCGTGATCGCAGTGTCTAGCGGAACAAAGAAAAAAAAATGAACGTTTGTTACCGGGGATGTTTTCAGTAACTTGGTCGTATCGCGCTTCCCAGCGTTTCAGACTCCACGTTTATCGGTTCCCCGGAACCTGAGGCGCTTAGATACCTGTGGAGTTACGAGAACTGGCTTGGATGTCTGAGGAGTAAAACCTGAGTTATGTTCCAGGATATCTGCCTGTCCTAAAAAATGCAGTTTTGATGATACTACCCTGTTTTTACACCATTACCCAGGAACCTAAGAGGCTCTTCACGCGAAAACTGCAGGGGTGTTGGAACATAACTCAGGTTTTCTTCCTCAGACGTCTAAGCCAGTTGATACATCACCTGCTGCTATTTGTGCACTTCTGCGGGATTTTCTCAAACCAGCTGTAAAATAAGGACTAGCTGATTTGGAAATTTGATTAGATCACTTCTTATTAGATGTTTACAAATAAGGGCTGAGAAGCTCTGGTACCTTATATTGTACCAAAGTTCATTCACTTGAGGATGAAGAGTTAAATATTTCAGGTTATCATCTCAGGTTTACCTCACACTCGGAGTTGCCTGGAGTGTGTGACTGTGCGTGCGTGTGTGAATCGGTGTGTGACGTCACTATACGATGGACCGGCTTTCCATCCAGGAGCATTTTCGTGGCCGACCACCCTATGATTCCAGGATAGGCTCCGGACCACCACAGCCCTACTGGGGATAAACGCTCAATGGACATGGATGGATGGATGGATATTTCAGCTCGTTTTGAAAGATTGGCACAGCGGGGCCACATCAGTAATTCGGCTACACAGGTGCAGGTCTGAATCCAGCTCAGTCTGTGTGAAATTTGAACTCGCTGCCAGAGTCTGAGTGGCTTTTCTCCCCGAGTCCACAGACATGTGTTTCAGGTTAGCAGTAGACTCCACTGGAAAGAGTGTGTGCGCATTTATGTGTTGGTGTGTTAGTGTCTGTGTTAGTGTGTGTTAGTGTGTGCCTGTGTGTGTTAATGTGTGTGTTAGTGTGTCCCTGTGTATGTTAGTGTGTGTTAGTGTGTGTCTGTGTGTGTTAATGAGTGTGTTAGTGTGTGTCTGTGTGTGCCTGTGTGTTAGTGTGTTAGTGTGAGCCTGTGTATGTTAGTGTGTGTCTGTGTGTGTTAGTGTGTGATGGACTGTCACCCTGCCCGGGGAGCCCCCCACCCACTCAGCCCAGCACCCAGTGAGTCCAGGATAGGATCTGGACCACAATGACAAGCAGTTTATGTGATTGAGTGACATGTATGTGAATTGTTCTTAAATTTGTTTTAATTACTCTGTTCAGCAGGAAAAGGCGATCGTGAATAAAACAGCATTCATGTCATGTAGATTCTTGGAAATGGAAATAAAAATAGTCTGGAACATTCAGAAAGTCAGTCAGAGTGGGAAGTGGAAACACAAAGCCTGTTTCTTCTGTGCTTGTTCTGAAAAAGTTTTTATAAAACGAACCGTCATCAGCCAACCAAACACCCACAATCCTGTAGCAGTGTGTCCAGTTTAACTTAAAAAAACTATTTCTTCACATCTTTTGCTCACTGAGTTTATTTTCTTTAGTACATAAACTCAAGGAATTTAAGGAGCTGGTTTCAGCTACAGAGGAGAGCCTGACAGAAGTGTGAGAAGTCGGATAAAAACAACAGAGCAGGGCACCTTCTAAAGGGGGAGGGGGGGTGAGAACAACAAACTGTGGAGTACATCTTCCAGCAGTAACCTTCAGCTACCATGTATGAGCTTCCCTGACAGCAGGGGTTTGAATCATTTGCCTAACCACACAGACAATCGAACGTTATCAGCACTTCTCAGGTACACGTGGCCTGTAAGACGTGAGCTAAACGTACCCAGCTTAACCAATGCCAGCCAACCATCTCTCCTCATTTTACCACTAATGTGTGGTGATTCTACAGAACAAAACCACATTTTCCCTCTATGCTTGAGACTTGTAACGATATGTATTACCGCCACACAGGCACACGAAGGAGGCCTGAAGGATCGCGTGTATGATGAACACACCTATCTTGCGGCTTACAGGTTTCTACAAAGAGCAGCAGATGTCGGAAGGACGGGCACTGGTGACGCACCGCGTCCGCATGACCGGCGAGGGCTTCGCTACCTCAGTCACTTAGTGCCCCTCAGTGCCTCCCAGAGAGATTGCAGAAGACAAGACTCTGCTCTCCCATCCAGACCCACGCAAGCTCTCGGTGGCAGCCGAACGGAACTAGTCCCTTGCCTCTTATGGCAATTTTCGACAGCTTCCGGTGAAAGCGGCCTAATAACGTGAAGAAATCAGATACAGAAAGTCAAGAGTTTCAGGCCTTGTTTCTGATTAATACGTGTTTTGTATTTGGACTCGCTTTGAAGCATGTGAAAGTTCCGGCATTTGGGAGGGGTGAAAGACATCTGTGGCAGATCACAGCGGTTTAGGTGCAACAGCTGCTGGTGCACAATTCATGTGCTCTTGGAGGGCAGCTTCTGAGTCTCCCACGGATATGAGAATAATTGAGCAAACACCATGAGGTTGCTTCTAAATACGTTACACAAGGCTTTCCAAGCATAGGGCAATGTATTATTATGAGCAGAAGTTAAAAAAACTAACTAAAAACACGTTTCATCATCGGAGATTTTGTAAACCGCTGGTTTTAACACGGCACCGTTTGCTCAGAAAGAAAAAAAGAAAAGACAAAACAGGGCTAAGATAAGGGTACGTGGTGCCAGTCTGGTGCAACGACGGCCTCCTTCAAATCGTGATTGTAAAAAAAAAGTGTCACAAAACACGTTACTTTCATCAGGGGTTGTCTTTGACACTTTAGGGAGAATTCTCACAAAAAACCACCGATGAGCCACTTCTGCCGCACAGCAAGCCAGGGCGCAAAAGAACAGACACGTTTCTGACTTGAGGAGAACAGTCCTTATTTTACAGAGAAATCCGCATCACAGCAACACACGGTGTTTACAGCGTGAAGCTCTGGGCTAATAAGCATCCTAGTGCCTTGATGGAGAGCTAAGTCTCAACACGTGCTTGTTGTTCCAACGTTCAAATAAAGACATCCCTGAGATTTTATGATATGCAAATGGTTTTCTGTGATTTGCAGCGCGTAAGGAAAAAGCCGCCATTCGTGCCCTCATTTAGTCAATAAAATCAGCCAGAGTTGTGCTTTAAATAAATGTCACTAGGACATATAGTCAGAAACCGCTTGAGACCACACTGGTGGCTGAGGTTTTTACTGTGCTCCTTATTAATGCTGCAAGGATGAATTCACATGCTAATACAGGACCTCTGGCCAACCTAAAGTGCAAAGGGCTACTGAACATGGTGTGGCCACCATCACCATCCTCTTACCTATTCTTGCAGTGTCGGCCCTGAGGCCACCAAAATCCCAGGTCCGAGGCAGCTTCAGAGACATTATTGTCATGGGTTAAGGCCGGTCCCCATATGCACACACATACACACACATACACACGCGCTATCTGTACATTGTGCCGCTGTCTCTTGCGCTCTCTCTCTGTCAGGCGTACACCGTACCATCTCCCTCTCTCCGCCTCACTTCCTTCTTCCTGTTCGCAGATCTTCTCGTCTTTTTTCATATTTCTGAGCACGTTCATTCTTGCCCACTCCCTTTGCCTAAGGCCACTATATTTTGGTTCTGCGTGTTCGGATGACGGCTGGTTTTACATCGACGTTGTGTGAGAGCGGTGGGGCATTTTTTTTTTTTAATATTTCGGGACCACAGCCTGGCATCAAACCTCAGACCCCCATTACATCTGCTGTTCCCTCAGCTGCTGCCGTGACCGCCTACCTACTGAACTCTCCGAACATCAGGTTCACTTACTTTTATTTGTATGTTTGTCATTTATCAGCTTCCTTTAGCATTAAAGTGTGACAGAGCCTTTTTGTAGCAGCCAGAACTTCCCGTTTTATTATCTGCACACCCCAACTTCTCTGTTGTCTGTGACACATATTCACTGGCTAAACATCACATCATGAATTTTATTTACACACACACACACACCAAACCTAACAAAAATAAATTGTTTCACGGGATTTTTGCATTTATTCTGCCAACAGCATGATTTTAATGTCAGTTGATTTAGCAAACTTAGTTTCACTCATCGCTATTGGTTTCACTGACCCTGAAAATGCCAATATTTGAAAAAGTGTGTCAGTTAACTATGACATTTAACTTTGCCTTTTCATTGTATATTTTTGTGTCCTTTAATACACCTTCATGTTTCACACCCAATGGGGGAGGGAGAGAAAAAGCTGCAGAAGAAAAGACAGGCCAGAAAAACAGAAGTTGGACATTTGGGAAAAAAAGAAATAAATTAGCTAAAAAAAGGG
The DNA here is from genome assembly GCA_900497675.1 of Arapaima gigas. Classification (NCBI taxonomy): domain Eukaryota; kingdom Metazoa; phylum Chordata; class Actinopteri; order Osteoglossiformes; family Osteoglossidae; genus Arapaima; species Arapaima gigas. The sequence continues at coordinate 984,169 of UFQX01000011.1, forward strand.
TCATTTTTAGTTTTTAATTTACCATTAACAAATCAGCACAGCACTTACTTCAGGCGAGAGCACTGTTTAAAGACTTTCAGAAAGGCAATACAAAAAAACCTCACACGTTTAATGTAGAACAATATACAATAAATAAGAATATAGGACTTTTTATATACGATTAATGAGCAGAGACACTGAGCTTTGTATTCAGAGCGGTAACTTGAATTGGTAGTTTTCTGTTAAACTGCGGCTTGCAGCAGTCTATCTGACCAGATCATTTGGAACATCCAGCACATATTGACGTATCTTTAATCTTGTTGCCCATGCATCACATTTTAAGGAAGATAAAACATCAGCTTTGCCAAATCATTTGACTGGCTTTGCTCATTTACTGTCAACTTCCAACCAAAACCGATGAACTGGTGGTTGAACGGGATGGAGCTCGATGTCAAGTCAGCCAAACGGCTACAAACGTAGACAGAGACCCTAAGCAGGCAAGGGTAAAATTTAGAAAACATTATTGCTATGATAATGACTGAAAAAATTACTCTGAGACAGCAAATATGGCCAGCAAATATTATCAGGATGCAAAGCTGTATAATACAGGAGTTGGCGGCATCTGGTGGCGTGCTGGAGGCCAGGAAGGTGTGTCGAGATCAGAGAAACTCCTGAATTCACAACAGCTCAAAGCTACTAAACTGTCCCTCCTCTTCACTTGCGACAATGTCTCTGCACAAGTTTTATAATGATATTAACTGTACAATTTCACAAAATTGGTTCTGTATCCCTTTGGCTTTCATGCCAAAAAAAAAAAAAAAAAATTTCCACTGATTGAAAATGGCAACACAAACTATAGCTTCAATTAACGCACCAAACTACCACATCGATATTTTAAAATAGCAATCTTATAATTAAATCTGTTCATATTGATAATCTTTAAATAACGACCTTTACAGTTCTAGTACAAAATTAGTACATAAACTCAAGGAATTTATGTAACAATTAAAAAAAAACAAATAGGTACAATTCTAATAGCAGGATTTTTTAAAGTAACAATAAATGCAATCACACTGAATAACACAAGTGTGTAGTATCTGTCCTACAAGTAAGCTTACATAGTAAGGGTTCAAAAAAAAAAAAAAAAAAAAAAAAAAAAAAGAAAAATAGATGCAGTTTTATTACAGAAACTACCATGTACATATATTCATGTCNAAAAAAAAAAAAAAAAAAAAAAAAAAAAGAGAAAAATAGATGCAGTTTTATTACAGAAACTACCATGTACATATATTCATGTCCTGCGTGAAGATAGAGTAAAAGTGAACAATGACATGGATGGGTCTGCAACACACTTTGCTTTGCACTGATTGTCTTCGGCCCACAATGACAAACACACAAGCAGGAGGATGGTGGAGCTAGACATTCACAAGTTGATCTGACAATGCGAAGGCAGTATGGAAGTTTCCCTTGGAATTCGACATCAGTGAAGAGTCTGACCATGGAAGGGAAGGGCTGGGAGGACTGGGGAGATTTCATGGGGCTCCTGCTACACAACATAAGATATTCGTGACACTTCTGTACGAGGTCAGTGCAAAACAGAGCCACACTTCAAACGGCCTGACAATAAATAGTACAAAGGTGTGATTAATGGCTGCTTTTCAACACAATGCACATCTTCAGCAGTGAAGACAGAAGAACATACTGCTTGATTTCCAAGTGTCCCTCCCAAACCAGACGGGCTGTAGAATGTTGCACTTAACCAGCATTCATCTTTTTCAACCTGATCAACAAATACAAATTCTATTCTCATATATCCATCTACAAGGCTTTAATGTGGCCTTTGATCAGATCAGTGCCAATAACCTATTCAGTTTCTAAATGGCAGCTTTCAACACACTGTTCTGTTTTTATGGCATTTGGCTATATGCAAATAAGGTAATAACCATGTAAAGCATGACCTCCTTATAAACAAGAACCTGATGTTAATAGGGGATCAAAATAAAATTCAGTTGAATTCTGGTTTTCTTTTATCGTTCCGACCAGCAGAAAGCAGACCAGGGGGACGTCTGACACCACTCATTGGAGGAATATTATTTCCACAAAAAAAAAAAAAAAAAAAAAAAAACTAACAGACTAACTTGTCTAAAACAGCACAAAAGAATCAATCACCAGGCAGCAACCTTACTGCTAAATCTGATGAAAAACAAACATTTATATTGGGCCATTTCCAGCCAAGATCCAGTGGGCATTTGCAACGGCACCAAATCACCATGTTACACCATGTTAAAGAACAAGTAACTCCATAAACTAAAAAAGTATTTAAATCCACACTGTATGATGAAGCTGAAATGTACATATGATTTACAGGAAAACAGTTCAGCACTTAACAGTACAGAGAAATACAACTTTGTAACAAATACTTGAAATTGAATTGAAATAGAAAACCAAAAAAAAAAAAAGTTGTAGGTTTAAAAGCTAATCAAATACCAACTGATCTATTATTTTCTTCAAGTCTATTTTTTGCATTTATAACCACGTTTAACTTGTCCCACTGAAATACCTAGATATGGGAAGTACCTATCTAGGGATTCTTGACCTATGTCCATCTCCTGGTTCGAGTAGGAAGAAGCCGTGGCTCACAAAAGTCCTTACTGGACACAGAGCATAATGGATCTTTTCACTAACTTTCCATGACAGAGCAGCCATTGTCTGCAGACATGAACTGAAATGGGAGCAAACTACAAATGGACCATATGTACAAAATTTACACACAGGACAGGTAAAATATATTGAGAGCAATTATGTGAATCAAAACTCAGAGGTCCACAAGAGATTGCTAGCAAAGAGAAAACAGTTAAAACTGGAATTAAAACAATATTTGCTGTTGTAGGTAGTAGTTATTGGACATAATATTGAAATGTGGCTTGGCTAGCAGTCAGGTCAAATTATTATGTCAATATTTCTTTGGGCATAAAGAAAAATTTGTAAATTCTTGACTCAAAAGACAAATGAAAAATGTTATTTTCCCATCATCAGACCTGACACATTACAATACAAACTAGTAAAAGTAACAAAAAAGTGGATCTAAGGTACGGTAATGTTATACGTTATATTCTATAACTGAAGAAAAAAAAAAAGCATGGACACATATCCAAATATAAACACTCAATGTACTGCGTCACTGGGTGGTTCTCTAACTTCTTTAATGTGTCAGTCTATTCTATATATAATTTTAACCTGAAAAGCCTTCAGTACAGCAATTCATTGCCCATTTCCTTCAAAACAAGGTTTCATTTGGGGAGGCAAACAAATGTACAGGTTTTCCGCAACTGGTAGCTGATCTCCAACTACAGAGAGAGAATGCAAACCCCCCAACCTATGTCCCTAATCCACAACGTCAAACAAGAAGAACACGACTGCCAATTACATCTTCGCCTACTTTCTACAGGCATAAATCTCGATCCCCAAACACAGCCAACTGTGACTACACTTAATGAAACCATGTTACATCAAACTATTTCATCTGATATAATAATACATGTGTGCTTCACAAAGGAATTTAAAGTAAACATACGCTGTTACAATGGCTGGATTACTGCTGTTCTAGATGAGAAACAAAAAACACATATAATATTATATCTAAAATGCATATATATAATAACATAATATGAATACAAAGCATTATGTTTCAAATAAGGCTTCAGCTAATTCTATACTTGAATAATATCCTAAACGAAACTTCATCGCTAATATATAAATATATTAAACACAACAATTAAACAGAAGCCACACATGGGTGAAGCTACAGTGTAAATGTGTTATACAGTGCATTAAAATGGAAAAAAGTACCATAAAACATTCACACATACTGTTGTCTATTCTTGGTACTATAAATAGCTGACAGCACAACAATCATGGAATCGGTAAGTGTTATCACTGTGTCTGTAAACATTATGGCTGATGTGAAAGGAGGATAAGTAACTCAGAAATGCAGTTAAACAGACAACACACGTGTATATATAAGCCTGTGTGCGAGACACAAAAAATGGAATGAGCCAAGGCTATAGTTGAATTTGTTCTGTGGTTCCTGCTCAGACAAGCACTGCTTGACTCCCTGTTCCAAAACAAATATGCTGCCTGTCGGCTTCCATCCAGCACCGTCCGAGTGGCGAAGCCTATGCTACCTCCTCGCTGGCTGGCAGCAGCCCCCTTTCAGTCAGGTGTGCCTTGAGGGAGTTGAATATATGAAGCTGTTGGTCCAGCCGCAGAGCCAAGAGCTGCTGGATCACTTTGGTGGGGTTTGGGCCTCTGGACAGGTCAAAGGCAGAAAGAGAGGGACGGAGTAGGAAAAAAGGAATGGAAGATATGACGGAGAGTTGAGAGAAATAAGAGATTTATATATACACAAACTATTGTACATCAGTAAATTCATTACAGCTAGATTAACAAAGAGGATACAGCTCACTTCCTCACTTTTATTATAAAGCAGAATAACTGGTAGGCACAGATTTGGTTGTTTTCAGGTTATTTTTTCCCTCCAGGAAGGAATCTGCTCAATCATGCAAATTAACTATTTCAGTTTCTTTTGCCAGCAAAATATAGCAGTACAGCACAGCGTTGTACCTGATAAAGCTGGCAATGTAAACATTGACAAACGTGGCCATGAGATACTGGCAGTCAAAGCGATCCATGATACCGCCGTGCCCTGGAATTGTGTTGGCAAAGTCCTGGAAAACAGAGCAGCAGTGAGGAAAGCAGCAGGACTCCAATTAAACTGATGCAATCTGACACAGGACTCCACAAACCATCACTCATGTACACATTTAACAGTCTTTCCATAATTCTTTCTGAAGGGCAGTAGTAAAACTATGTAGAAACGTATGCACGTGTTCTTTTTATGGAAACCATCTAAGCAAGTGTGGGGAACTGCTGCAAACAAAAGAAAAAACGTGTGCTGGTTTTCCAGAAAGTACAATTATGTGCTCTTGCTGTCATGATGAAGCTGCACAAATATAAAGGAGAGTTCAGAACTGGGTGTTTCAGCAGTAGAAAAGTACAGCAGATCCACTACAGAGAACTGGTAGTGAGATCTCCACCTGTTGCCTGCTGCTACCCTAAAGGCTGGTGAATTGCACCACGAAGCTTGCACCCACCTTGATCTTAAAAGCCCTCTTGAAGCCACTGGCAAAGAATCCACCAAAAGGACCCATAATGGAGGCAAAGGCAGAGAGAGCAATGCTGTGGATTTGGAAGGGGTACATACGAACTGTGGTCTGCAGGGAGGAACAGAGAAATGAGGACTGGTCTTCAGAGCCACACATGACTAGTACCAGCATCTGACTTCATTCCTCGCACAAATTGTGAGGCATAACCCAAAATAAATAAATAAATAAATAAATAAATAAATAAATAAATAAATAAATAAATAAATAAATAAATAACACATTTTCACAGGAACACTGTTCACGCATATGAAGATATAATGGGAGCAACTACATGGCAGACACACTCATTACAGCCCTTACCCAGCCGGTGAGGGACTCAAGGGCTGCTGGCAGGCTATAGTCCTGTAGCTGGAAGAGTTCAGATGGCTCACAGTCTACGGTGAAGCTGTTCGAGTCACTGTTAAATTCCACCGGACAGACAAAGTACCGGTACCCTGCCATTACGTAGGACAGCTGTGGAAAGACCGTTGCAATGATAAGAGGCAACAGAGCGAGGCATGTGTAATCAGAACATTTTAAATCATATACATTGTGTGTTTTACTTGGTATGCAAAGTTTTTTTGTTATCAAAATCTGTGTCTCAGTTACAGTAAATGTGTGTGTTATTTGTCATTTACCAGTATCCCAAAGACTACAGTTGAAAAAAATCCTCCTATAAAGCCTTCCCAGGTCTTCTTTGGAGAGAGCTGTTATTACAGAGCACAGAAAAAACCATTAGCACAAACAGACTACAGTTCACCACAACATTGTTTTGCAAAAATGTATTCAAATGTATTCAATGTTTAAGCTATATAATAAATTTAAGTAATAAATATACTGATTGTAACAATTAAAACTTAATATGACATAATATGAAGTTAAAATCAAAACTGTGTGGATGCACAAACAGAGAGTACATTGCAATATATTAACCATGTACTAGCAAACAGAATTTGACATTTTACACATTTTTAATTTGCCAGCATCAATAAAACTAGAGAGAATACCTTAATAAGAGGGGTGCGGCCAAAAAAGAAGCCAAACATGTAGGCCATGATGTCATTGCAGATCACACAGGAGATAGGGACAATGAACCTAAAGAGAAAACATATTTACTCACTCACACTAACTGTCAAGAATCAACAATTATTTTTTGTCAAACACCCAGCAGGTATACAAGGGAGCACAAAATGAAGATCCCTGGGTCCATGGTCCATTGAACAGAGGGAAAGAAAAAATGAGGAAAAAATATTGAAGGATAACACAAATATAGGATATAACAAATAAATCTAAATATATGTATACGCACACGCGCGCATGCGCGCACACAATCTATTTATGTATGCATACATACATAGGTAAATGTCAATAACCACTTATCCTAAGGCAGGGCCTCACTTCAGCAGAAGAAAATTCTGTATTGCAGAGCACGTTAACTAACACAGTAATATATTTTTATACATTTTTATAATTTGCAGAACAGAGTGTTTCAAAGCCTTGATGTGGATCTGGTCAGCATATGCACTATGTTCATATTCCACTGAAGAAATACAGTAGGGATTTGGCTGCAAGCAAAGAGGAACATGACATTTGGCCTGACCATTTGCTCAGGGCACAATATGTATAATATTTCTTACCAAATCATTCCCTCAAAGAGATTGTGAATGATGAGGTGGGACTGTGTCACAACGATCAGCAGTGTCACATGGGTCCAGCCAAACTAAAAAGAGCGCAAACAGGGTAAAAAGAAGAAGTCATATTTTACATGATATTTTTGCCTCGTGTCCCCTAATCCATCACTGCTGTTCGTCATCCATTCTCCCATTATTCATAGTCATTTACTTACAGAAAAAACAGGCTACGTCTAGCCTGATCAAGTCCTGGACTGAACCAGGCACAGCTACAGATTGACTCAGTCCTTACAAGGCATAAACAGATGAAAAATACAAAGGAACTGAAGCAGCACATCCGCACTCACCATGTAGAACTGCAGCCGGTAGTGTTTCTTCACCAGACTCAGCACAAACATGCAGAACCCTGCACAATAGAAAAGCCCACAGCGTCAAAAGTGTTACCAACAGCACCATAACAGCACAGCACTCAACCCTTCCCTGCATTTCATTAATCTGTACTCATCACTTCGGCCATTTACCAAAAATTGTTTTCATCCCCTAACTGCTTTTTCCGCCTTAGAAAAATGGAACCGCTCATTGGCAAAACTACAGCAAACTGTATGGATTTTGAAGTGAAGAGCACAAGAAGAAAACGGTCTTTGCAAAAGAGAAAACAGACACAAGCTGCGAGATATGGCCTCAGTATAAATACATAATATTCAATAAAGGCATCAAATGCCAGATCATAGTAATGATGACAATAAGAGCTGACAATGCGGTTTTAGTGAAATGGCAAGAGCAGTTAATCTCTGTCTCACATGTTACAGAATTCTGCATTTGTGGGAAAGTACTTGAACAAGAACTTAACTCAAACAACAAAAGGAACAGGTAATATGCAGAGAATGAAGCACAAAAACACAAATGCCTGAAAAACAGTTTGAATGAAGTACCAGTTGAACAGAAAGTCAGCTTTACCACTTCCTGTTCAAAGGTTCAAACAGGAACTCTGTTTCATGATGTTAACGTTTTCTGACACTACCTGACTAACCGCAGAACAAAACTATAAGAAGCCAAGTGGTTGGAAATAATGTGTGTACATCTAACAGGGCCCAAGTCTGGTAAGAAACGTACTTTTTACAGTATGAAATCTGTTCATTAATCGAATAAGTTCAATGATACAATCTTCACTTTCTAATGAAAGTAGTAAATAAAACCTACAGAAGAATTCATTTGTTATCAATTGCTTTGGAACAGCAAAGTAAAGAGAAAAATGACCATTGATGCAGGATACAGAGCAAGTCTGAAACTAAAGGGTGAACAGGGATGCATGTTCTATGGCAAAGGATTAGCAAGATGGGTAACAACAGCCTCTCACCTGTGAGGTAAAGGGCAAAGGATATAAAGCGATGGTACTTGCTGAGAATACGCAATGGCTCCTCCCTCTGAACCAGAGTGAAAAAGTAATCAGTCACTGTCTCGCCGTAGAAAAAGTAGTTGACACAAAGCAGGAAGTACCTGAAACAGGCAGGAGGACAAATAACATCTCAGTTACTTTACCAAGTAAAAGGAAACTACAGCTAACATACTAAGACACTACACTCTCACTTTGCTCTTACCAATGTGACAAACATTTGATTTTTTACAGGATTTTATTAGCTGTTAGTTTAGCCAACTGGGAACTTTCTAATAATTCAAATATAGCAGCAAGGTATCTACATATTCGTGATCTACCTACTTGTGTAACTACTTAACTGCACATCTACATGAAGAGGATACATTTCATTATGTTTTGCTCACTCACGTGACGACAAAACTACTACTGTATAGCACCGCACTCTGACCAGTCTGCAATGGAATACAGTATGATAAGAAAGTGTCAAGGAGAACTTAAAAATACTGGCCAAATTTATCTTTACAGACAAGAAGCAGCATAAGCAAGTATAAACAAACAAACAAAAAAAAAAAATCTGTTTATGACTTCCAAATAGTTAAACGGAAAAGACAAAAAATGAGGCCATTCAACAGAAAAAATCACATTGGCTCCAAAGTAAGAAAAAACACTAAAAAACTGAGTCAGACATTCTGACAGCAAGGGACACTCACCAGCTTAATGTTCGAAACCAGGGCAGGTGGTAAGAGTGGTAGACGCTGTAGCCAATGGTGATGATTTCATGGAAGCATTTGATCTGTACACACAGCACCTGAGAGGGGGGGAAGACAACTATGATTTCACTGAATTACTGAGCTCCACAAAAAAAAAAAAAAAAAAAAAACCATTTTGAGGATTCTGGTGATGTTTAATAAGTAACCTTTACTGTTATACCAACTGTTCCTTGTTAACAGTTATAACTGTTAATATGTGATCGGTTGTATTTATTAAGGTCTTGGATATTAAATAAAAATACCCAGAATGGGCAGTTTTTTGGGGAATCTTCATAGAGAGGCCTGTTTCATCATCCTCACCAAATACTGCAACCATTTGCCTTTGGGTTGTATTATGTGCATGTACATATTTGCATTAATTATGTCTCTACATTCAATTCTGATCCATTTTTTAAAAAATATCTAGAACAGAAAGCAGAAGCTGTACAACATCATTGTACCATATCACACACATAATGCTTAACCCTGTAAAAGTGGTACAAAAAAAGGAGAAATATTTTCACCAAATCAGAATATATACTGACTGTATCAAGCTATTTTAGCATAATGGATACAAAGAAAGGTTGTTATATGACAGATATTTGCTGAAATTCTAAAAACCACACAGTTTTGAAAATTTCTTTTAATTAAAAATGGATTCAAAAATATGGTCAGACTGAATGTAAAAAATGCGTTGTAAAAGCTACCAAATAAAGGCAGCCAGGGACCTCTTTCACTTGGAAAGGCTGGTAATGATGAGGGGGGTAGCAGCTGGGCAGCTATTCCTGACTCACTTAAACTGTACAATGCAGGGAAATAGAAAATAGAAAAAATATGTACCGCTTCAGCTCTGGAAAAAAAAAAATAACATGTATACTCACAGTCACCATGGTTTCTCCCTAAAATGTTGTTAGGCTATAGAAGTACAACCACAGCTTCAAATTCTGACACATTTCCACCATGTATGTGCTGATGAATAAAGTACCGCTGACTTTTTAGAAAATGTTGGCTTTATGGTGTAAAATGTAGCCCGTGCAAGCAGCCTAGGACTTCTTAAGACATTTAAAGCATGCAGTCCTCCCCTTTCACCTCTTTATTGACTTCCACCAACGATCCTCACAGCAACGGAAAAAAAAAGCACTGTAATCTACAAACCCACTCACCTCTCAACCAATGGTTGGTTGTTTTTATAGGAAAAAACTGTATTAATGTTTTTTTTGAGGTTGTTTCAACATTATATTACATAATAGCATGTATACAAGGTTGCAACGTCAGCAGAAAGAGGGAACTTACAATCATCATGAGCACCATGGGACCTAGGTAAATAATGATGAAGAAAAAAAAGATCATGGCAAGAGTGAGGATTCCCCGGACCCACCAGTTCTTCCAGCTGAAAGACCAAAAGACCACAGTAAGAACATAGGCTTACAGTATTGTATAGTTTATAGTTGGAGGTGAAGATAGAAATTTTAAATGTGTCGACTATGACCTTAAGGGGAAGGTGCATTTTGTAAGTCAGTCTCATGACTAGCTGACTGACAGATTCAAATATCAAAATAGGCAGTTAAAGATGGACAGCTTATCCGAATATTAAAATAGATCCATACACAAACTGACAACTGGATGTTTTCAAACCAATGTCAAATAATTCATTCAGTTAGGCTACCAATGAATCTAGTATATTCACTCAAAAATTAAGCAAATATAACTAATACATTGAAACAGAATTAAACAATCACCTAAACAGAAACACTTAAAAGTGAGGCATTTCTTTTCATTTGTTTTGCGTTACCGTGATGATAGTCCAGACAAGGCTTTATTGAGGACCTCTGGGGTATCGTCTGGGGGGACAGGAACATCTTGGAGCCCTGAATCCAACTTGGACTCATTGTCAGAGGGGACTTCTCCATCTGTCCTGCTCTCTCGGTCTGAACCCTGGCACAGAAACAGAGACAGGAGAAACAAACTTCAATGATCCATAAGGCGTACAAAGAAAAGGAGGGCTGCAGAGTAAATCTGAAGTTTTATTTAGATATTTCAACTTTTACTGTTCTTTTCACCAACAACCCTAAAAACTATTTAAAAAGTGTAAAGAGTATAGGAAAACCTAGGAATTTAAATTGCTGTTCTCAAATTTGTCACATTTACACATGATGCCATTGCTCTAAACATTATAACTCACTGAATGCCTAATTTTTAGTACCCAAAATGACTTCTCAAAAACTTATATGGAAAAAAGAAGCAATTTCATTTTTCCTTCAAAAAAAACTTATAAAATCTAACGAAACTGCATGTTGGAATAAACAGGAAAAAAAGCAGTGGATAAGTTCAATAAACTGCAGCAGCTTTATTAAGTGTTCACATGTGCACACATCGCAATGTATTATGCATAGTCAGAGCCAGTCAATGTTAAACAAAAACTACAGAAATGCCCTGAGAGTCCGATAACGTTCATTCTCGCTTACAATATGTCTTCATTAGAAGACAGCAATTGCTGTGGCCTCTGAGGATTTGCCAGCCCAGCCTTTATTTCCATCTCTCTCCCATCCAAGTGAATCAGTGATACAACAGTCACAGATAGAACCATAAACTAAACAGACACAGCCTGTTAACTCCCTATCTGTGAATGAACACACATACAGAAACTGAATGAGGACACCTCCAGGCTCTGGTGTTGCCATGGAGACCACATCCTGTCAGTCAGGATGTCTGGATTAAAAACAAACCCTAAAAAAAGCCAAGACTATTTTCGAACTCTAAAGGGAAGCACACTTCCTGCAACAAGGAGAGAAAAAAAAAAAAAACAACTAATAATTATCAACAGCAAAACACTCTAAATAACTGCTCTACATCTAGGTTTGCGATGTGTCGCTAAGCAGTTTCATCATTACACATCTGTCTCATCTACAAATGCACAAGTGCACATGCCGATCTATTTCGAGAACAATATTAGAAACATACTGTTCAATTAGGCATCCAGCTTCTAACCACCCTACCATTCTCAACTAGGCATTAACTATCAGCCTTTCAATGGCATCCACCCTAAAATCAGCAGGATTCGGGAGATGTAGTTAAAGTGAACCCTCATGATACAGAGACAGACTTGAGGTGAAGCTCTGTGAGAGAAAAAAAACATTTTAATTCTCAGCCATGCTAAGTTTTTCTTTTGAAAGGAGATGCTTCTCAATTTGTTAAACAAAACAAATACTGCACTGCACTCGAATGGGAGGCTGGAATCCCCATCTCTGGTTTTAGCGTCTATCCTTTCATGCTTTGCCACCAGCTGATATTCCTATTTTGAATGTCTAATTGCACATATTTGATGTCTCCTTTGTTTCCATCACACCTGTGTGCACATCAGCTAATGTATAACGCATCTCATGCACACACACAGTTCTGAACCTTTTTGGACTGTCATTTCACTATTCTAGCACATCACAGCTATAATGATAAGCTGTGTTTTTTTGTGCATCATGTGGATGACCTGTGCCTTCAGTGGCAGGGAGCTCGGCCAGAACTCAGTAGACTACATAAATAATTTACCCAGAGGAGTGTTTATCCAGGCAGGCCGGCTAACTTCTGTCAATATGCTAAATGCATTAAAACGCAAATAACTGTTCCAATATAAGAATATGCATTATGTGAACATTATGTTTTTAATATTTCCTGCTCCCTAACCCTACTAATATTATGACCTTACTTTAGCAAAATAACATTAATAAAATGCAGAGAATAAGACAGCAAGCAAATTATCATTTTTGCTGCTGCATCTTTCTGAATAAAGCTGGTGAAAGAACATTACCAATTAAACATTTTCCTCAGTGAGGGAAGAGCACTAAAATAACAAGTGCATTACACTAGACTACAGGGTCCTCCAGAGGGCTTGCAGAATCTACAAGAGGGAGGACATTTTAACTGAATGAGAATGTCATCATTCCCAGTCTCAGCACTCCCCTCCCTTTATTGAGCAGCGCAAAACAAGGTGTCAAGCAAATGGACAAACTTAATATATATTTTGTTTTGCTAATTTCATTGAACTGCTTGGAAACAGGAAATACTGCATTAAAAATAAGAAGGCTCCTTACAGAGCACCACAGGACAACATAAAACAATTAAAGCTTCTTCTGTTCATTTGTATATTTTAATGGACGATACTGATTTTTGCCACTTTAACATTATACACTTTCAAGAAAGAATTGAGGAGCATCCAGATATATTAACCACATGTACAATCCTACCAAGAGTTAAACCTTTCCTAACTGGGAGAGCAGCCATGACAAAATCTTTGCTCTACAAAGCTTAACAATCTGGAATTCACTTTCAGCTCCCCTGAGGTGGAGAAATTATGATGAAGCACGGAGTCCGTGTAGGAAAACCTGCACCTGAAAAAAGGAGAACTTCTGACATGAGCCTCACCAGTATCACGCATTTTGTTTTTAGCCTGCATTTATTTTCTAATCAATACGTAATGCTTTGGGGTCGGGTTCTGAGAGCTCAGGCTAACTGGACACCGTTCTGCTTGTTTAATACAGAATTGCACGGTGACATTAACGCAGATGCTGAGGTGTTTTAGAGGGACAGGGGACTGCTGTGCGAGAGACGGCCTGAAGGAGGAAGGACAGGGCTCTTCATCTTTCCAACCCAACCACCCAGAGCTCAGAGTCCATCTGCAGATGCAAATATCAGCACTCGCTTCATGCTTATTAATACAACTATTATTATTAGTACTAATAGTATTAACATTATTGTTATTATTAATACAACCTGTATGTAATACCAGCATTATCCAAAACATAAAACGCAATACTATAGGAGCAAAACTTTTTTTAACAATTTACGATACATTTAAAAGCCGCAGGAAGGAGCTAAAACCTTCGGGAAACTGCAAAATAACGCGAGGAAACATAGTGATATATTAGGTTCATGTGCAGGAGCGGTATGTACAGCAGTAAAGCAGTTCGGTGCATTTCATGTCATCCCAGGTAGTGAAGATCAGCAGCCAGCTGCAGGTCAGAAACGTGAAAAATAATCGACTGCTGGTTTGGAAAAAAGGTCACACAGGTGACGCTAGCCCAGCCGGGGGTTTCAGTCCCAGTGAAAAGCAGTGGAAATGAGTGGGGAGGCGGGCCGACCTTGTCCTCGGAGTGGAAGTCGCTGTCGGTCGTCCCACGGTGCCGCAGTTCTGTCATCGCAGCCGGCTCCCTGTGGCAGCAGAAGCTGTGCTCCTAAGTTACCGTTAAGCTGACTACCCGTTTATAGCGCGAGAGGAGGTGGGCAGCTTACGGCGTGTTCCTGCGGGTCTCACGCTGGTATTGACTCCCGCACCGTTACTCACGTCGCCCGAGATACTCAGTACCACCCCGGAAGCTTTCCTGTTTACTCGAGCGATAACCAGCTAGCTTTCTAAAATGGTATTTATGGTGGCAGCACGGAAGCTCTCGCGAGAACTGCAGTTTCGGCAAAGGGAATGCCGTATCTCGTGTCAACACAAGCAGATCTCGCGATATCGGTGCACTTAAGCTTCGTGAGGTTCTCGCGAGATGTGCCAATTGGAACTCGGAGAGTTCCCGAGGCGCGCGCCACAGAATGTCGCCCCCGCGCGGTTCATACTGGATGCAAGGGACTGCGTCATCCGTCGGGTTTCCTGTTGAGGTACTGGCGTGACACAAACATTATTCGAATTTAACATGGAAGAATACAACACATTATGTAAAAAGTCTCTCATAATGAACACAAATGTATGTGGGGTCTTAAACTTCCTTGCCTTTCCCGCATTGAACAACACCTTCAAAGTTAATTGGCTTAAACAATTTCTTAATTCTCCATCTGTTTGGAATTTGGCCCCTCAAGTAGGCGGTCTTTGATTTATTTTACTGTGTAATTATAATCATATTTTGTTGGCATCTCAAATTGACAAATTAAAATGGACAACTCGTGAATTATGGCAAATTTCTGATGAAATACAAAAATACCTGTTTCCCCCAATGGAATTTGCTATAGTTTTTGATGCCACAATCTTCAGGTACTCTTAATGCTTCTCACAAGCCAACAGTCTTCTGCAACCCCTGTTATTTCTGATATGGGTCCATACATCCCTGCTGTGGGGAAAATCTGCTACTCACCCAGCTCCTTAAAAGATAATAAAGCAGCCAGGGCTTTTTTCAGCGTAATATTATCACATATCAATATCTCGTATGTAGTTTCATACTGGAATGGTTTTTTTGATGAAATCACTTTATAGTTACTATATAATCAACCTTCTGTTTCTGTTAACCAAATACTTTATGCCTAAGTACAAATTCAATAATAAAAAACCTTTTTCCCTCTATTTGTATTGGAGACAAATCAATGCAAGAATGCAAGCAAAATTTTGGAAAACCTGCCAAAGCTGTGCTCCTCTTCACATCATATCACATATCAGATGTATAATATAGTTTGTATTTCCCCTTTTATCTTTGGTGTAATCTCGCTGGGATTGTTGTAAAAAATAACTCTATTTTATATTTGCTGTGCTGTTGACAAGCTTAACAAAGTTCAATGAAAAAACAGTCTCCTTTGAACTGATATGAAACAGTGTGGGAATCAGACAGCAGAGGTCAGCAAACCTGTACAAACGTCCCAGGTGACCGTTAACCTGTACAACTGCAGTGGAGCTCCAACCAGGAGACGTTAAGGTCCGTTGGATGACAGTTAATATGTTTATTTAGTGATACTGGTCTGGCACCAGACCACTGCCACCCTGCTCAGTTTTAAGCATAATGGATAAATGGACTGATAAACTGATAAAAGATTTTGTGTAATAATATATTTTCAATCTATTAAAACTGATTTTTACAAGTTCATAAACATTGGCTGAATAACAACCTGAACCTTTGTTATTTATACAGTCGGGGCCAAAATTATCAGCATCTGGGCACGTTTTTCAAATGATGCAGCATTTCTTCTGGAAAATTGTTGAAATTAAATTTAATGGTCTCTACATCTGTACTTCTTTAGTTTGCAGTGGAATAAAACAAAAAATCTGAGCTTATTCTAAAGAAAAATGTGTGGAATGATGTTTTCTTGGAATAACGTGGGAAACAATGGTCTGGGCAGTAGTACAAAGCAGTTAGAAATAATTAGATTTCAAGGAGATTATTCTGTTTTGGAAATGAAATTACACATGGTGAGTTGAAAGTCCCTGCAATATAAAAATCCGTCATTCAAACAGTCGAGGCTTGCAGTCAAGCCTTAAAAATCTCAGCCTCAAGGCTGCAAGTCCATCTCTAGAAACCTTGATGTTTCTGTTTCCACTGTGGATAATGTCGTCAAGAAGCGTGATGCCCATAGCGTTGTGTCCAACCTTGCTGGACGCGGCTCCAAGACGAATACTGAGCAAAAATTGAAGCAAAGGATGGTCCGAACTGTGGAGAAGGCACCTCAGTCAACAGCCACACAGATTCAAGCTGACCTTGACACACAAGGTGCAGCACTTTCAACTCACACACCCTGTCATCAGCTCAGTGAAAGAGCTTTTATAGCAGGAGACCCATGAGGACCCCCTGCAGAGAGACATAAGAAAGCCCAAACACAATTTGCTAAAACATGCCTGAACCAGCCAAAATAGAGAATGCACAACAGAAGGGACCAATTTATAGCTTTTTAGTAAAGCACAACATCGCTGTGTTGGAAATCAAAACAAAACCCTTAAAACAGAACATCTTTCCCGTAGGAAGATCACCGATGGGCATAGGAAGTTATCGGGAGCAAAGGCTGCGCTGCCAAATGCTGAGGCTGACGTCCGTAATTTTGTCAATTTCTTGTCTGCTTCGAAAGGGCACGCTGAGCTCTGAATCAAAATCTTCTGATTGATGGTGTAATGTTAACAATGTAATAAAGAATTATGCAAATTAGATACTTTGGTCAATTGTAGCATATTTTTAGAAAAAGACTGTTTTTTAGGCCAAAACTGTGAGGTTTCCAATATTTTTGTCCATAACTGTACTGTTGGCTTAACAAGAATATTTGAATAAACTTAAAAATATCTTATTACTTCTTGCTTCACAATACTGCCAAATTACATAAATATTGTGCTGAATGAAAACACTTGACAGTTTTGAATAAAGCTTCAGAAATATGAGTAGAGAGAGACAGAGAAAGAGTGTTTCTGTGTGTGTGTGTGTGTGTGTGTGTGTGTGTGTGTGTGTGTGTGTGTGTGTGTGAGAGAGAGAGAGAGAGAGAGAGTGTGTGTGTGTGTGTGTGTGTGTGTGTGTGTGTGTGTGTGTGTGTGTGTGTGTGTGTGTAAGAGAGAGAGAGTTGAATGCTGTGTTCTGCCAGGAGAACCACCATCAATTCTTGAAGCCCCTCCCGCAGTGTAATTCCAAGGGTCAAATACTGCAGAAAAATAGTTCTGCTCCTTTTTCTCCTTTGTTGCTGTCAGCTAGAGACTGAACCCTTGATCCCACAGAATTATTCTAATTGATATTTGAACAGGATAATATGGCTGAAACAACACAGCAGCATTTGTCAGTACTGATGTGGAATCTCAAACCTACAGAACATGGATGTGATACAGGAAACAAAAACTGTAGAGTGATGCTTAGGGCCTCAGTTGACACATCATTTATTTCTACCTAAATTATATTTTACACTGCATTATTTAATATAAATACATATTCAAAATAAATTGCATTGCATGCATCTCAAATAGAGAATTCACTTTCTTGCATCTGGGGAAATTGTATGTACTCTGTAAATTGTTGGTGTTTTTTTAATTTCAATGCCGACAACAACTATTTCCAATTGTCTAATTTCAACTGTGTTCAGTTTTTAAAAACTGAAGTTCTATATTGTCATTTTTACAAAAAGAGACTCTCCTTCCACTGCTCCCTTTTCCAGTTCTATGTTGACATGTGCTCAGTGGGAATCAAACAAGAAAATACATATTTCATTACATGCAAAAATGTTTTTTTTCCCTCTACAGAAAAGACAATGATTGAACAATGTAAAGAAATTCACCTAGAAAAATGAAAATTTATGACCAAAAGCTTTTTTTTGGTCACAGTAATATACATACAAACAGAGACTGTTCACTGAGACAAAAGCTTTTGAAAACAGTTTTTAACACTATTTTTTTCAAGGTATATTTTGGTTGCACTGTATATATATAAACGTAAATCTTAAAAGAAATTTGGAGCAAGCAACAAAATAATTTAAAATGTAGTACCTGATAAAGGTGTGTTTGCTCACCAGGTGTCTGTATTTTGGAGTTTTTCCATTAGTTGTTTGTTGGGTTTGAACACCCTGTCTACCTTGCCAGGCTTCCGATAATGTATTCTGTTGTCTATGGTAGTTAGGCTAATTAACTGACTAATCTTTCAATTATAGATCACCTTTATTAAAAAAAATAACATTGTGGGCTGTTTCAGTCACATATAATTTCCACCCTTCTTGAATTAAGGAGCTGAATATTACATAACATGTAACTGTCTCATACAGTCATCTCAAACACATGTTTTGTAACTGACAGCCTCTTAAAATTATTTTGAACTGTTTCTGATTCACACTATTAAGTAGGCCAAGTTTACCAATTGCTAGTCAAGATTTACACTCCATGACATTAACTTTTGGGCTCACAGGCTTCATAGGTTCCTTAAATATTTAGATATGTAACCTAGGCTGTGTTTTCTAGTTAAATTTGCATCCAAAGTTCCTTTTTAAAATGACTGTCGACTGAACATTGTGAGAGGAAATTTTGTAGTGGGTATTTTGGGGGTTGGGTTTGAGGTGTCGGACGCTGTGACCATCGTGGTCATTGTGGGTTGTGCTGTGCCACTTTGGTGACAAAGGGGGAAGTGGAGGTGAATGGCTCCCGAGCCCCAGGTGCACAGCAGGGCCCACACCAAAAGGGGAAATGATAATGTCCTGACAGAGCACCCTGACATGAAAGTGTTTGTGAAGGAGCTGTGAAGCTCTGTTTCCTTATGGGAGGTGGATTAGAGGATAGGTGTGAAAGGAGGAAAGGTAGGAAGTCAACAAGTACAAAGGGAAGTTAAGGGTCACACATATGTCTGTACTAGAACTATGCAGCAGAATGTGGGAAGTGACCATATATGGAAACTGTTGGTGTACCTGCAAACCTACAAAACTGTGCTGAATCCTTTGTTTGGGAGGACTCTCCTTTGGAGGCTCATCCATGCGCATGAACACCAAGTAAAGACTCCTGCAACCATGAAACGGTCTTAGTCGTTCCTGGAAATTTCTACGACAACATCCCTTGTCAGCAGCACACAGTTGATCTGTAGATGGCCTTTCAGTGCTTGTTACCAGGTGAGTTTATGACACCAGTGTGTTTTTGCAGACACACACGAGCTAAACTTCAAATGCAGGCAAACAGTAGCGGACGCTGTGTGACCGGTGTGACCTGCTGCAGCTCCCCGCTGCCCGTCACCACCCGGTGAACGCACACCTCTGTCTGCCTGACAGATCGGTGGTATCTGCGCTCGCAGCTGCCCTGTGTCCCGGAACGGCTCTGGGGTGTCGGATGCAGCCATTTTCGTGCGACTGCAGGGCTGTGAGCTGTGGGACATCTGCAATGCAGAAACCTATATATAGCAGTAGAGGTGAGTGGTGCCGTGCAGAGGGAGAAGATGTCTGGTGAGGAGACTGAGGAAAATTAGAAAAGGAGATGGATGTTAGAATGATCATTAGGGGGTTATGGTGTCGAAAGAAAAGGATAGTGAGACAAAGAGGGAAATAAACATGGCTGAAATCCAGAGGATTTTGGGGTGGGGAGGGGAGGGGGGGATGTGCAGAGAAGCCAGAAATAAATGAAAGATGAAAGAAAGAAGTACAAAGACTGTGAAAACTTTTAGTCACTGTGTCACGTTGCTTAGAGTCTTGATTTTGACAAGGAAATTGTGCTTATTTTTACAAGTGATCCTTTGTCTTCTTCTGAACAGAGGAGTGGATGGTAGGTGTCTTGCACTCAGGACACCTTGGTTTGAAAGGAATTTTAAGGTCAGGCCTGATGAGTTGCTTCCTCTGTTGGAAAGGCAGGCAGTGTAGCCTGGGTGATAAAAGCAGCCTGGGTAACATGGTGTGGTGTCCAGTACCCATGAAACGGCTCAGAATACCGTGTTTCTGGAATTATGTCTGTAAAAGGACAAATCTTCCATCAAGCTGCAAAGTATTTCTTTGTTGCTCAGACATTTTCACAAAATGGACAATTTCATACAAATACCCAGCTGGGTTTTTGCTTGAGCGTTAAGATTAGGGTTCAGGTTAAATAGTTTGTTCCTGGGAAGTATAACTCAACACCTTAGAATTTGAAGTAGAAAATCTGGTCCTTAATTGGGAAACAAGAAGTAAAAGAATATTGTAAAGTTTATTCAGTTATACCTGCTGCTTGAGCTGGTTTAGTGAGTCAAAATTTCTTCATGTTTAATGGAAATAAGTGGCCTTTGTTAAGTCTCTCTTTCTTCTCAGTTTTCCCCGCTTGCTGAGCGTCTATCTGGTGCTGCTTTTATGTGCTTTTGTCAAGGTTCACAGCCCCGCAGCTGCCAAATTTATCAGTGTTTACATGCTGTTACATCCCTGTGTGTTTTTCTTTGTGTTTTGTCTCTTACAATGTTTTCGGGATTGAGATCGTTGTCACTCATGAGCCCATTCAAGAGGTAACGGGTCACAGGATTGAAGCTCCAGCGTGAACCAAGAAAACCAGTCAGTCTTGGAGTGGGAGGAGCCTGGCTAACATGAGGACATTTTGAGAGAGAATTCAAGCTTTTGATTTCTGCTTCTTTTGGTTCTGTATGTGTAGAAAAACCCTTTGTATGAGTATTTGCTTTATGTCAAGTCTTACATGTGTCCTGTTCTTCCCATGTCCTGTCTCTACCCTATGAATACGTAATGCATGTATAAGGAAATGTAGCAGGTGATAAGATGCTCGCTCGCACACTTTCCACATGCAGGTGAACTACTGTTAGACACACTAGGTAAGAGGGCAAGTGCCAACCCTGTACTTTTGACTTTGGTAGGTTAGTTCAGTGTACTCAGGTTTTTCTTTTTGTGTGGTTCATTTGCATAGCTAGGAGAATACCACCAGGTGTGTTCTGTTGTGCTTTGTTCATTTCTTGAGCACCGTCCAGGCTCGTTTCCGTAATAGCACTTCCGTTTGTGTTGTCCCATTGTCCATTCCTGCATTCCATACTGTTTGGTGTGGAAGCAATAAAAACGTTTTATTAATTAGCAGCATATCCAGGCTGTCTTTTGTTTCATTGGTGGTTTACTGTGCATCAGTATCATACACCCAAACCTTTATAGTAACTTATGTTATTGACCCAAACCTTATCCCCTAGACTTGGGCCAGGGTCATAACACATACAGAGAGGCTGAAAATTTCACTATATACAGTACTGTGCAAAAGTGTTAGGCACCTGTGGGGAAAAATGCTATAAAGTGAGGTTGGTTCCAAAAATAATTCCATGAATATTTATTAATCAATAAACCTTCTAAAAAGTGCAGTAGACAAAAAAAACCTCAATCAAATCAATATTTGGTGTGACCACCCTTTGCCTTTAAAACACCATCAATTCTACTATGCAAACTTGCATGCAGTTTAAGGTCGAGGTTGGTAGGTTCTTCCAAACATTTCGAGGAACTGGCCACAGTTCTTCTGCACATGTTGACTGTCTCTGCATGTCCTCCCAGACTGACTTGATCATGTTGAGATCAGGACTCTGTGGGGACCATACCATCTGTTGCAGGATTCCTTCTTTTTGCTGAAGATAGTTCTGTATGACTGAGATTGGGTGTTTGAGGTCATTCTCAGGCTGCAGAATGAATTTNTTCTGTATGACTGAGATTGGGTGTTTGAGATCATTCTCAGGCTACAGAATGAATTTGGGACCAATGAGAAACCTCCCTGATGGTAGATAAGAATCTACCTGTACTTCTCAACACTGAAGTTGTATGTACTTTTGCACAGTACTGTATAAAGTATAACAAATTAGCTATGGTGCTCAGACATGTATTTTCATCATATTTTGAAGTTTCAGTGATGCAGCTGATCAGAAGCAGACTCCCATTTTCACATTTATGGGGCTTGGAATTTGATCAGTGAAATTAAAAAGCATTTCATAAATTTAACATGACACAAATCTCAGTTCAGATGTGTTTTAAAATAGAACTTAAATGTTTTTGAAAATGCTCCTCCTTGTTTTGTGTTAGCCAAAAAAGTGATGCATGTGAATGGTGGTCACTGAAGTTTTTAATTTTTTTTTTACATCTATTATACTGAGGGCCTGTTAGAGGTGTCCATTACTCACCAGAGAGTAAAGATTACTGTGTTCCAAAGCACAGAGTATCTACAAGGCCATTGCCCTTCAAACACATGAGCACAGAAACTTCTGGAAGGGTGCATGGAGGGTCAGGAGCATGAGGACGTGTAAGACAGAGTGTAGGTCCATTCTGTCTTGCAGCTGTGAATCTGAAAAAGGAGACGAAAAGTACCCATTTACTGAAGGTTAGGAAATGCGATTGGTGCAGCAAGGGTGTTTCCATTTGAAGAAGCAGGTCTCCATTCGCCTGGCCGGATGGGGTGATCCTTCGTCAGCAAATTTGCTCTTCTAGAAACGCATGCATAACTGAGCAGAGCACTCCTGCATCCCCCTACACACAAAGGCCCGCAATAATAAAGCCATAAATCTATGGCTGACTACAGAAGTCAAGCTCTAATGCTTCTCATGTTGATGGCTGTTCTGCAAACAGTAATTACATTTACCCTTAAAGGGTGAATTAATAATAATAAACTGGCAAGCAAATAGCATCCCCCATCTGCCTGGAGCTGATCCACCACAGTGGGAGCATTAAGGAATTAATACAGGGACAGTCATATATTCTGGAAACATCATATCAACTCAAGTCGCATTCATTTTCGAAGCTATAAGTAGATAGGTGGCAATAGCAATGAAAACAGAGACTCCTTTATCTTGCTATTGTTCTATGCTGGTGTAAGAGAGCTTAGAGTTTTCACACGCTTTGTTTGTCGCATGTTTTTCAGCTCAATATATTTCCATAGCTTTGCTTTGGTTTTAATTATGATCCATCACACTGCCATTGACAAAACTCCCGTAGCGCTCAAAAAAGCAGGTGGTACCTGTCTTATTCTGTTTGTTGAGCTGTCGGTCTGATATGAGGGATCCGATCATTATCCTGTGTCATTGATTATATGTCCTTAGATGGTACTGAGCACTTTGCAGCTCCTCATCGAGACAATTTTTATGCTCTTCAGTTAACCCTGAGTCAGTGAGCAGGGATGTGGGGCAGGAGCACAACACGCCGATGAGCCGCTCACAAAAAGAAGCAAAAACACAGTATGAAACGTGGACACAATCAGCTGTTCAAGTGAAACCAGTCAAATTTGGTTCCTCTTTCACCTTTTTGCTTCGGAAGTGCACAACTTGTCACGATTATTATTGCCATGCAGGCGTGGTGTGTGAAGACATGAGGTCGTTACTCTTTCACACTTGGCTATGCTATGCAAAATACGATCAAACCATGTGATCTCTGGATACTATGGTAAGAATCTTCGAACCACCTCTGCGAACCACTTGGCTGCTATTGATTCATGAATAAGGGGTATTGTATTTCCAACAGCCAGACAGCAATCGAGCAGTCACTACTGTTGATCATTCTCATGTAGGTAGAGAGAGAAGAACTTTGTTAATGGCAAAAGAAATGAGATTTATACATTCAACGGCCAGTTTATTAGGAACACCAGTACGCCTGCTTGTTTACGCAATTATCTAATCAGCCAATCATATGGCAGCATCACAGTTCATAAAATCACACAGGCATGGGTTGTGAGCTTCAGCGGATGTTTATATCAAACTTCAGTATGGGGGAAAAATCTGATCTAACGGACTCTGACTGTGGTGTGGTTGTTGGTACCAGGCAAGGTGGTTTGAGTATTTCAGAAACTGTTGCTCTCCTGGGATTTTCATGCACAACAGTCTCCACAGACTGGTGCAAAAAGCAAAAAACGTTCACTGAGCAGCAGTTCTGTGGGTGGGAGAGGCCAGAGGAGAGTGGCCAAACTGGTTCAAGCTGACAGGAAGTATATAGTAGCTCCGATAACCACTCTTTACAACAGTGGTGGGCAGAAAAGCATCTCTGAATGTACGACATGTCAAACCTTGAGTCAGATGAGCAGCAACAGCTGCAGCCCACATCAAGTTCCACTCCTGTCAGCGAAGAACAGGAAGCTGAGGCTACAGTGGGCACCAGCTCATCAAAACTGGACAGTTGAACATTGTAAAAACATGGCCTTTTCTGATGAACCTTGATTTGGCATAAATGGCATGAAGTCATGGACTCATCCTGCCTTGTGTCAGCAGTTCAGGCTGGTGGTGGAGGTGTAATGGTGTGGGGGATNCCTGCTGCAACACCTAGATGGTAGGTCAGAATTTGGCATAAATGGCATGAAGTCATGGACTCATCCTGCCTTGTGTCAGCAGTTCAGGCTGGTGGTGGAGGTGTAATGGTGTGGGGGATGTTTTATTGGCACATATTGGTCGCCTTAATACCAATATAGTATTAGCCTCAAATTGGCCACAATTTACCCATCTTCTAACTTCTAATGGCTACTTCCAGCATGATAATGCACCATGTCACAAAGCACAAGTGATTTCAGACTAGTTCCATGAACATAACTTCAATGGCCCTCTCAGTCACCAGATACTATTACAACTATAGCACAGCTTTGGGATGTGGTAGAATGGTAGCGTGAATGTGCCATTCTACCACATCCAAGGGGTGTGTTTTTGGAGGTGCTGCACTGAAAAATGAAAACATCATTCGAAATTAAACAGCAAACAAATGGAGCAAGAGTTTGGTTAACAGATGGCTTTATTTGGTTTTGGGAGGAATACCACCGCATGAGTTGCAGCACACAGTCACAGTAATTGACCTTTTACGGCCAGTGAAGTGCCAGCAATCCTAGACCACTTCTCGGCATGTCGATCTAAGTGAAGACCATCTTATCGTTTCAGTTCATGGTTAAGGCAATCACATCATTACAATCAACCAGCAGTTCCATCCCATTCTTTCAAGCTCTCAAGCTCCGAGAATCAGGCCATGCATACGCTGCTTTTCGATTGATTCACCCATCAAGGAACACCAAAGAAACTCTGTTTGTATCCCTAGAGAGAGCACATAGTGGAGGCCAACCCTGTTTCTCATCCGTTACCCACGTCTATATCCACATCCTGTGCTATAAATCCTAAAGCTGGTAAACTGGCCAAATCTTATTGGGAATACAGCTGTTGTGACCTGTGCTTTACTGTATTAAGCCAGTTCTTGGTTCCAGAAAACTCTTTGGCACCTGTCTCTCCTTTCAAAACACTGTTAACTCCATTTTCTCTTTTCTTGTCCTCATTCATAGTTCAGTCTACCATTTGTTTGTAAGGCCTGGGTGCTTCTTACCAGTTCGGGCAGCACGGCAGCATGAATGGAGCGTGTAAGTGGTTCCATCTAACACAGCCACAGCTTTATGAGGATTGCTTCAGTAAACGTAGATCAGGGAAGGGATGCCCATAGGCCCAATGACTTCCAGTCTTTCCAGAGCAAAACATGCGCTTCAGTCCATCGTCTCAAAGTGGGAGGACCCAGGGCCACTAGCTGTCTGCA
This sequence comes from Arapaima gigas, assembly GCA_900497675.1. NCBI lineage: Eukaryota > Metazoa > Chordata > Actinopteri > Osteoglossiformes > Osteoglossidae > Arapaima > Arapaima gigas. Next base: position 1,009,772 of record UFQX01000011.1, read on the forward strand.
GCATGAGGTGCAGAACTGCAGCATCCAGCATTCAGCTTCCCATGGCCCTCTCAGGATTTCTCTACAGATAATAACTCAACATAGCATCAGTTTTCTCAGGTACAGAAAGCTAAGGTTGAAACTGTGCTCACAGCCACATGATGGTACAAGATAATATAAGTGATAAGTGAATCAATCAAGAAGGAGCACTTAACTTAAACTCAAAAGGTACAATACAATATAGAGCAGTAATTTTAATGTCATTTCTACATTCTCATTCCTGGACATTGTTTTTTCTCCTCCAGGGAGGTGCTGCTTCATCTTCTGCCATTACTCCCGAAGAGAAATTCTTGATAAAACAATTTAATTCAGCTTTGCCTTTTTTTGCCGTGCTACTGTGATCAAGGCAGTGAGAGAGAATGAAAGATGGATGGAACGTTATGCCTCTTTGAAAAGGTTGCCATTTGTCATGCTTGTGTAGAGAAATGGCTAAAGACAAAGGTGCGAGTAAAACATTCGATATTTGAATCGTGTGGAATGACGGAAGGAAAGTGCATCTATTTGTGATCAACATTAGCAGCCTTGTCATGTTCTCCTTAGTGTGTATGTCTATAATAATAACTGACCATCCAGACAAGCATTTTCCACACAAACCAAATTCTTTCCTTTGAGTGTTTTTATTTACCTCTCAATCTTTTTTCAATGACGTCAAATAGCACCTTAGAAGCGAAACTGGTAAAGCAGCTCTGTTGGACCATACGCACCGTATCACTTCCTCAACTGTAACTGGGTGCTATCGACAAAGAATGCAGTCTTCTTTGCATTATTCACATTCAGACATCAACGAAAGCAAAAACTCCACAGAAGACAGGACATTTTGGGATAAGAATGAAAATTCTTCTGTCATCTTTCCTTGTTCCTCTGACAGAATCGTGTGGCTCAGCTCTGTGCTCTGTAATGTGCAGCACCATTATTATACTAATATTATACCCCATCCTGAACTCTGTGGAAATTTTTATTAGTACATGTTCACAAAATGCCTCATAATCCTGCAGAACATTTGTGACATTATTACTGTTTGGACTTATTGTTTGCTATTGAGTTGTTTTGTGAAGTTTATAGAGTACATTCCTTATGGCCTTGTGTGAGTTACTTGTTGCCGACTGTGTCCAGAAGTGCAGAGGCAGTAGGGCTTCTGGAACGTGCTTGTTTTTCCTTGTGCGTGTGTGTGTGTGTGGCTGTGTGTGTGTGTGTGTGTGTGTGTGTGTGTGTGTGTGTGTGAAACAGGAATGACAAGAGGGATGGAAAGGAGGTATGGAAAGGAGGTATGGAATGTGAATGAGAAACAGAGTGTGTCGGGGAAGAAACAATGCAGGCTCTTTGATTAGCTGTTTAGCTTTTTAGCTGTTTAGCTCTTGCTGCCCTTGGTGGCAGAAGCATTCTTCTTCTTATCTTCTTCTTTCTCTTCTTCCTGCTCTTGCTCTTCTTCTTCCTCTCCTTCCTCTTGCTCCTCACCTTCTTCTCCCTCTTCCTCCTCCTCTGCACCTTCTTCCTCCTCTCCCTCTGCCTCTTCTTCCTTCTCTTCCTCCTCCTCTCCTTCCTCCTCCTCCTCCTCCTCAGCCTCCTCTGGCTTCGCACTGGTCTTCCTGTAGGCACCAGTGGTGCTCAGGGTGTAGGACCGAGTAGCAGAGTAGGACAATCCAGGATAGCCTGACTGGATCATGGCTCCGCCTACAGCACTCATGCGGCATTCTTCACCCTCCAGCAACTTCCTGCAAAAAGACAAGAAGCCAGAGAAGGAGGGAGTAAGTGACACAAAGGTCTGTGAACACATACATATATTTCTTGCATTTTCATCAGACTTTGTCATTTTGTACACTTCCCCAGCAGTCAGCTCAGTATCACCCACAGTATAGAACATAAGTAAATAAGCTGCATCTCCAATTCAGGGCACTTCAGCCATTTTATTGAGCCTGCCCTGCTCTCTCTCCACCCCCTGGCACCACCTGCATCACAAACCTGTAAGCAGCAATCTCGATGTCCAGGGCCATCTTGACATTGAGGAGGTCCTGGTACTCACGCAGGTGGCGGGACATCTCTCCCTTTGTACTGCGCAGAGCAGACTCCAGCTGCTGGATGGTATCCTTTTGGACAGAGGCATCAACATGGGTCACATACAGCACCAGAAAGAACAGCTCATCATGGGCACCACAACACAGTCTGCCCCTCACAGTCCTGGGCAACATCTCCTCTAGATTCAGCTTCAAACTCAAACCATAAAATGTCCGCAACCAGCTTATGCAAAATCCCATGTCTTCCTACTGTCTTAAAGGTACATTGTACAATATAAAAGCAGCACACCTAGGAAAATCCTACTGTCCTCTTACACCCCCACCATTGCCCCCAAGCGTTACATACCTGCAGCTCTCCAATATCTCTGCCGTGGCGATCCTCCATTTCAGCCAGCTGTCTCTCCAGGGCCTCGTTGTGGCCCCTAAGGGCCTCAACTTCCAGCGTGCGGGCCTGCACCTGCCTCCGGTACTCACTCAGCTCCTCCTTGGTCTGTTTGACGACATCTGAATTGCGTGCTGCAGCCTCCGTCACGCTGGCAAACTTGGAGCGGTACCACTCCTCTGCCTGCTGCTGGTTCCGGGCAGACAGCATCTCATACTGAGCCCGGATGTCCTTCAGTGCCACCGCCAAGTCGGGCTTGGTCACATCCATCTCCACAGACACCTGCAAAGTGTGAGGGAAAAAGAATTTAAGGTCAAAATGTGTTTCACGTGAACGTTTGAAGCTCAGTGTATGCCCCAGGAGAACTGCTAAAACCAAACCCAGCACAAACTTGCATTTTAAAAACAAAAGTGCAGCTTTTCCTTTTTACTTGTTGTATGGTAGTAAATGCATTCTAAATAGCAATTATTTGAATGAGTTGCACTGAAAACAATCGCTAATGACCTGATTAGAGAATATTTTTGACATTTCAGATTTATTTATTGCTCAGCTGCACGGCAAGCAGGGGTGACTATGTCTCCTCCCCATTCGGAAAGGAACCTGTAAAGGTTTGCTGGAGTGATAAATGGACCACTGAGTCAGCATCCTGCTCCAGAAGACAGATTGCAGTGGTTGTGCTGATGGCCAACAACAGATTGTGACACTCTGCAATGCAAACCCCACTTCTTCACTACAGATGATCAGCTACACCGCACAGTTGACTCCACTGGTCACGCACACTTTTGTGTGTTTATGTTTTGATATTGCAGTTTGAAAATGATGATCAGCTGTCAGAGAATAAAATATATTATCAGTCATTTCCAGTTTACTTTGTGGATGTATTCATTCTCAGCAGAGGTCAGTGTTACTCATGGAAACTTAGCATTTATGAGAATCAGACAGAATTTGAGGCAACCTCCCGAAGGTCTGCTAAAGTCCATTAAAATACCGTTTAATATATATAAAGAAATGAATTATAACAAATGAAAACATAATCACATCTGTGAAAACGCCGAGTGAAGGATGCAGGGGTGACACCACGGTTAATTAAAGTCGAGGGCTGGAGAGCAGGGCATGCGCCTTACCCCGCACCCCCCGCACGGCTCCGAGCCACACCTAGAATACTGCGCTACCATCCGTCTGCGGCGCCACGGAGACTTTTATAACACCCCCCCCCCCACCGCCACCACTGTTTCATTATTCCACCAGGACTGACGCGTGCGCGCGCCTCCACCGCACGCAAAGCTCTTCATCCAGTCATCCCGCCTCTAACGTCGCTACTCAAAAAACTATGTTGCACGCAATTTATTTTTACAGAGCAACTCCGCTCCCAAGTCGTGCGTGAGCGAACAGGAGAGGGGGGGCAGGCTGCGGACTGCGGAAAGTTACCGCGTGACCCCCCCCCCCCCCCCCGGGGGGGGGGGTCCTGCCC
>UFQX01000011.1:1013688-1111188 GCA_900497675.1 Arapaima gigas
ACCCCGTGACCCCCCCCCCCCCCCCCGGTGGGTGGGTCACTGACCGCGTGCTTGTTTTACCGCAATGGCCCCAGACGCAGCAGATCTCATACTTTTCAAGATGTCGCATATTTAAAATAATTTAAAATTTCAAATTTTTCCACGTGAAAAGAAAACTTTCAGGAGACATCAACGTCATTACTGACGTTTCTGTGGAACAATTATAACGGGTCGTACTGAGCGGTGCATCAGTACACCGCCATCACCACCAAGGACCCCCCCTCTGCACGACCGCCTGTTTCTTCTGTCTTTTGAATGTTGCCTGCATCACCAGGCTGACAGTCCCCCCATGTTCAAGCACGCATAATGTGTCCTTAATCTTTGCGCATAACTCCACTGAGTGCTATTGCTAGTAATTCTGGTCCCCCGATACCTAAGTTTTCCCGCTCCTGCTGGGGACTCATGCATCACGGTCACCTTGCTCTAGTCTAGAGGTCATGCGTGATCAGAGGTGTCATGGCAAACAGGCACCCTACATGGTATCAGTGCACGTTTCCGTGCGCGCGTGTTCATGCACGAGAGCATTCACAGCAGAACAACCGTTATGATGGATCTGCTGAGGATGAAGGTCCGGCTCCCGCACCTGTGAGGCTTGCAAGGACGCCTGCAACTCTTGCAGCTCCTCCTCGTGAACTTTTCTGAGAAAGGCGATTTCGTCCAGCAGGGACTCCACTTTCTTCTCGAGCTCCAGGCGGGAGAGGGTGGCGTCGTCCACATCCTTGCGGTACCCCTTGAGGGTGCCCTCCGCTTCCTCCCTGAGCTTCGTCTCCTCCTCGAGTTTCTCCTTGACGCGGTCTAGCGCCTCGTTCATCTGCACACAGTCGAGGTGCATCTGGCTCTTCTCGTGGGTGAGCTCCTCCACGCGCGCGCGCAGCTCGCGGATCTCCTGCTCGTACAGGTCGTGCAGGCGCGAGGGCTCCGCGTTGCGCTGCCGCAGCAGCGTGACCTCCGCCTCGAGCACCTTGTTCTGCTGCTCCAGTTGGTGCACCTTCTCGATGAAGGTAACGAAGCGGTCGTTGAGGCCCTGCAGCTGCTCCTTCTCGTTGGTGCGGATGATCTTGAGCTCGTTCGTGATGGCCGTGGACTGCGACAGGTCGATGGAGTCCGGCACGGAGGAGAAGGTGCTGCGCGCGGCGCCCAGTTTGCTGCGATACCCTGCGGAGGAAATCAGCGGGGCGCCGAAGGTGCGGTGCTGCGCGCTCGCGCTCGTGCGGTATGTGGCCGACAGGCGGGACGGGCTGCCACCCACGGACACGCGTCCCGACATTCGCGGCGAGTCGCCGAACACCCTCCGGTAGGAGCTGCTGGAGTACATGTCGCTGGAATAACTCATGCGGGCGCGGACTTGGCTCAGCGCGGAGTGCTCTGTCCTCGCCGCCGGAGTGCGAGTGGAAGTGGGAGTGGGTGTGCAGGGGTGTGTGGTAAAGACACACACGGAGAGGCAGCGTGGAGGATGCGAGTGCGGTGCAGGACGGAGCGCTGTTTATAAAGCCTGTGAGCTGCGCCGTCATCTGACGCAGTGACAGCAGCAGAGACCGGGAAAGCTGCAAGCGCGTGCGAAAAGCGGCGCGCGCGGGGAGCCGGGCTCTCCTGGGACCCCGGCTTCATTAACCCGCCCCTCTTTCTTCAAACGGAAGTCTTGGTACAAACAACTTAGTTGTGGAAAGGAGTGATTTTTTTTCCTCTCGGAACTTGTGAAGTTTTACAAGAAAGGATTTAAAAAATGAAGTGGCACCGTGAACGGAGCGCCGTTAGGGAATGCGACACTTGCGGGAATGGGTGGTACTGATCCATGTCATCGGGTGACGTTGCTTATTTAATATAACATTTTTTTGAAGAACAAGAAACGAACGTAGCAGAAAGTTTAAAAAAAACTGTTGGGGTGTCTTGCGGTGCCGTGGTGATTAGTCAGTTAACCCGAAACACTGGTCTGTAAATATGATCTATTTTGATTATATAATTTACACTCCCAAGTCTGATCTATTCATCGTCTATTATATGTAGTTTTTGTCATTTCCCATTCGTTCCCGCTGCTTAGCATCCACGTTTAGAATAAACAAATGCAACTAAAATAGTTATTGGAAATAAATGCAGTTAGAGCAGTAGCTGTCGTGCTGCCTCGCTGCGGCGCTGCGTGTGTGTGCGGGTCAGTGCGGTTCTCTGCTGTAATGCGGTCTGTCTCTTTCACGCCCAGACTCCGCAATGTCGGAATACAGAATGAGAGCTGAGGCCCGGTCTCGACAACATGACGCCGACACCCACAACACGTCTGATTTTGGTGCGGTGTGGATCTCGTCGCGGGTGAAGGACATTGAATATATTCTACAGAAGGTGTCCGTATAGGACGTCCCACTATACGTTCTGCTGCCGCTTCTTTGTACACCGTGCTTTAGATTTCTCCCCTTTATTCATCCCAAGTATTTTTAAAAGTTAATCCAAGGCATTTGTAAAAATAATGAAAAGCTGAACGGATCTACATGCGTTTCAGTCCTTTATGCCATATTGCTCCATAATTAAGTCTGTCTTTATTTAATATGGGGAAAATATGCCCGCTGTACATTGTTTTGCTCCAAGATGCTTTTTTTCGGAAAGGGGACGAGTTGCTTTCTGAAAGGCACGTCGGTGAGTCGAAAAGGTGACCCAGGGAACGTTTTAATTTACTAGTTTTAGTTTAAAGGTTGACTGACCCAGTGATTCAGCATTATGGTGATGTCTGAGGCAGATGAGGAGGAGATGGAGAGCAGCTGGGAGCTGTGGTCGCCCCGCCTTTTGGGCTCCAGCCAGCTGAAGGGTCCAGCGTCCATGGACTCTGCATCCTCCCCTCAGCATCCACGTCGTGGGATCCAGGGCGGGACTGGATTTTCAACTGTTCTGTAGCAGCTGTCAAAAGAAAATGTAAAAAAAAGTGCTTCATGATTTAAAAACACTGCGGGGGGGTGGGGGTAAAAGATACGAAATTCCTCTGCGTGTAGACGGGTGCAGGCTGCGTTATTCCCATTATTCTGACTCAATAATCGCTTCACACCTTTTAGATACATCGCTTACAGTACATGGTAGGGACGTTTAATTTTCTAAACTTTGTCATTTATCCACATTGATGAATAACATTTTGTATGATATGTAAACTGGCCAATGTGAAGCAGTTCGACGAAAGTTATTTTTTACTGATAAATACGAGAAATAACGGTGTAGATGGAGTAATACAGATTAAAGTACGTCTAAAGAAACTGTGAAAAATTGTGAAAGTAGGAGGTGAGATAACCTTGCATGAAGTCTTAATCTAAGAAATATAAATTAATTGTTTTATTCGTTTTGAATTGTGGCACGTTTTTTAACTGTTATCTGAACTTTTTTGTGGGGTAAAAAAGAACACCGGTCCAAAGTTTGTACAGCTCAAGATGAAACTTTAAAAACCTCAGCTGTGAATCACATCATTTTTCTGTTTATCAGGTGGACCGTAGTAGCATCAGTCGTACATAAGAGGGAGACAAAGTCTGCAGTTTAGGTACTTTTGCGTTTTCATAGTTCAAGTCCACAAAAAGTAAACAAGACTATCTATCATCTATTTATCTATGGCTCGGGATCGATCGATCTATCTATCTATGTTTGTCTAATTTCGAAAACAATAAAAAAGTAGTTGGGCTAGTTATAATTTATCAATTACAAAATAAATTTAAAACAAGACAAAAGATAACTAATATATGTCTATATTCTAGTTGTAATTATTCTATTAATTTAAGCACACAAGGTGTCATGCATTTTAATGTTATGCTGTGGCCTTATGAATCAGGTATGATACAATGATACAAGTTCAACTGGAAATAATTAACGTTTGAGCCTCTTCTGAATTATTTTGTTAAGGTTATTTCGTGCCTCACGTTATTTTGAAATGAAAATTAACACAAATATATGTACTGATGGAAATAAATTAGTTTTTTGTCAGGGTTACATTTAATATAACTGACTGTTATATAAGTTCTTACAATCAACTTTAGACTTTGACTTATGAACTCAGTTTGATCAGATCTGTTCCCAACTTGAACTGTTCCTAAACCCAAGATTAATACTGCATATATTCGCTGATTTTACATGGCTTTAGTCTGTAAAGAAAAAACAGGGTCAATTTTTAGTGCTGGATTCATGCTGTTCTGCACCGTTTAAAGTATCCTTGCATCTTTTTTTTTGTTTTTATAGATATTAATGATTGTTTACATGGCGCATGACGTCACTCAGGCCCCCTACAACCATTCAGAACCACATAAAACGGAGGTCATTTTATAAGAAAAACAGCACGAATCTGGCACTAACTGTGAGGGATTTCTGTTTATGCTGTTTGCAGGGGGGCAGCTTCACGAGTTACACGATTTCACGCATCATAATAACCATTACTATCTCCAAAACAAAAAAAAGATAGAAAGATGCTTTAAACGGCACAAAACATGACAAATCCTGCACTGAAAAATTCCCCCAGTTTCATGTATTGTACAGCGTGGGAGGGAGGTAAGTGATGTCACAGCCCGGAAAAAATAATTGCTTGTATCTTGAAAACAAAAATGGCACAATATTGTCTGAATTCTGAATACATTTTGATACAAACACACGTTATTTTTCTCTGAAGTAAACAAATTGTGAAAAATAGAACGGGGAGGAAAATACAATTTTAAATAAGTACACGAACCAGGAAATGTTTACATGTTTGAAAAATTGTAACGCAAAAGTAATATGAGACACCCATTAACTCTGCACAATTAGATATTAAGATATTTTAATGCACATTTCCCTGTCAGAATATTATTTGTCGACATTTGGACCTATTTTTATGTGAACTCAGTTTTCTGCGCCCGTTTTCTTCAGGCTAACAGGCCATTATGCCCCACGGCTCATTTTCGGTTTCCATCCTTTGGAAATCATCTGCACACGAAGCCATAGGAATGTTCTTGTTCTCTGGAGCGAAAGCATGAAGCAGAAGCTTGTCTAAAATAAAAATGTGCGTGAACCCGACACGCCCAGGGATTAGATGCGAAAGTCCAGACTTCCTCATTGCGAAGCGAGTCTTCTGGAAATCACCTCATTCCGACTCACCTTGAAGGAATGTACCTGATGCCACAGGTAGCTATTTTAATACCCTTTTCACAGAAACACACCATCATTTACACACATATCATTTACAACACATAAAAGACAACACTAATGTCCCGGGACCGAGTGACCATGTGGTCATGAAAGCATGAGCAGTGGGGGGGCGGGGGGGCACGTACCATTACAATAATAATGCATCACAGCTTTCTGTTTCACTTCTAGGAGCAGCAGAAAGAAATGGAAACTGTAGAATTTAGACACAGGGCTTTCGCCACATTCTGTGTTGCAAATACTGAAATGAGAATGTAATTTAAACTTATTTCTTTAACAAGACACTTTTTTCTAAATCTTCTCAGTGCAGGTGTGTAAGCAGGGATGCTGCTGAGCACACAGATGAATAACTTTATTACTAGAAATGAAGGCGCTGAAGAATTACGAATGAAGCCATTTGTGATTCTTCTGACCGGTACTGATTTTTCTTGAGAAACTTTGTAACCATGTCTGTGTCTAATAGCCTGCAGACATCTTCTTCAGAGGTCTTCCCCTGTTCCCTGTAATTCATTCTTAAGTGATCTCCCCGCTTACAGCCAATATCCATTTCAACAGTCATTAATCTTGAATTGTGCGATTTATTGTTGTTTCTCCTCAGCTCTCCTGTTCTACAGTATATGTGTAAAAATGGAGTCTGACAGAGTGCAGGTCAGACATTAAAAACAAAAAAAATTGTGGCCACACAGCATGTAAGAAGTTGCAACATCAGTGAACTTCCAGTGTTAAGACAAAACATAAGCCTCATCTTTCTGTCCACTTTTGATCATCTGCTACACCAGATCCCTCTTCTACTGCCTCTTCCTTCAGTCACTTGGCCCAGCGGGATGGTCACACACAGATTATTGTGTCTATCAGGCTGTGCACAAACTGGCGAAGCTCAGCCGTTCCTTTCCTGCAGGCTGTGCAGTTGAACTCCTTGCCAGTGAACACAATGGGGCATCACACTGATTTTTTTTTTGTTTTTATAGCAACAGCAGCAATACTGGGTCACAGCAGCATGGAAACAAAAGCAGCAACAGAGAAAAATAACAGCTACAACAATTACAGTCAGTTATACTTTGCAAAATGGATGAAGTACCATTGAACAAGTCTGTTGTCCAAAAAAATCGTGCATTTTCTATGACCTGTTATACAGATCAAATATAAACTTTATCTGGCAGAAGAATAATATATATAGAATATATAGAATAATAAATTTGACTGTGGACCACAATAGCAAAGGCTACACAGCAGAGGCCAGGATGGGGTGGAAGTTAGAGTCCAACATGGACAGTAGCTCACAACCTCTGAATCAAGTGATCACAATGAGCTCTTTTAGCCACTGGGATATTCAACTTAGGGGCATAAGAAGTGCTACTGGGGGTCCTTCTTATCAACGGCCGTCTGCCTTCATAGTCCCACACAAGAGCCTGTCAAAAATGACAGTGGATTTATGTTTATTTTCCCCTCTGGGAATCAACAAAGTTCTATCTTATTCTATCTCAAAATACAAAATTCATTTGATGTTTTACTTAACTAAAATTTAATTTGCTTACCTGTAAACAATACTTGATAATATTTATCCCTCTCCATTTGTTATCCTTGTCATAAATCAGGTTTAAGACTATGTTTTATTACTTTGCTGATCGATCTGAATGTGTATATTTGGTATAATTAGTGCATTTAGGTTCTTGTGCTCAAGTGCATTTATGGTAAGGGCCTCCGGTACCTGTGTGAATGTGACTGTGCGTGTGGGGTGGAGCGGCAGCAGAGGATGGGGTCCTAGCAGTTGCCTGTGGCGAAGGTCACAGCTGGCTGGGTGTGCATAGCTGGGATAAGCCACTGGATTGGACTAATCTGACTAAGGGGAGAAAGAGGTCAGCAGGACTGTGACCCTGGGTACGGACATCGTGCCCATTCTTATGGACACAGCTAAATTTGTCGCACCGGTTGCAAGAGTGCAACTGTTGTCAGTATTCATTTGTCAGTCTTGATGGATCACTGTTTTAAACAAGGACTTGTGGACATTTAACTACAGTGTCCTTGCAGATAAATGACCCCATATTGGTCCAGAATCGCACTGGCTGTCCAGCAAATCTACATTGGATCACAAATTCAACAACCCGTCTGATACAAGAAAGCAAATAAACGTTAGCAGAACCACACACAGGGTTGCTTGACAGATTTGGCCTGATGACACCTTTTATCTTACAGTTTTGCCACCAGCAACCTGCATAATCTACAGTAGTTCAGTTTATGATCAAATGTGAGTTTCCACAATAGTTTGCAAATAAGTACATTAATAAAACCACACTCAGTAATATATGCATTTTTTACGGGTCTCAGAGATACAGGCTGACTGGATTTTCATTTACTTAAGGATAGTCTTGAGAGTAGCTCATCGTTTTTGGAAGGGGGCAGGTGTGAGTGGGCAGATTGTGGTGGAATTTCCCAAGGCAGGATCACCACTAACAGGCATAGTGTGGGACTCTCCAGGCCATCGCGGATCCACCGCTCTCTTCCGTCCTCTCTGCACATAGGCAGTCGTCAATTGACCAGTGTTATGATTTTTCCCCATCCCCCACGAACCTCCGCCCACCTCTGTCCCTCCTCCCTCACATTCCCTTCATGTGGTTTATATTCCACCCACCAAGGATTCTGGTGGCAGATTGTGTCCTGAAAGGGGTCTTCTTCGAAGGGGGTCGCGATTATTGCAAAGCTGTCTGTATCATCGACACTTAGAAGCTACGGAGCTGTTTACATTGCTCTCATTGAGTGATGTGCACTATTTGCACCTACATTATTCTTCATGTAAATTTATACGAGTAGGTGGGACGCCTGCACCTTGGTATCAAACCAGCAACCTGATGACCTGCGCTCTTCATTAAACGGTTGGAGAACACGACCTCTTGTTAGACCCGTGACCCCGTACTGCCTTAAATCCTCCAATAACCTGTCTGTTGAACAGTCACTTATTGTGACTTTGAGGGAACTTACAATCATGTGTTATTTCTGTATTATACAAACAATCTTTGGGCAAATTTATAACAAAGTCATTACGACAAAGAAGCATGTAGGTAAACAACTTTTTATTTCTTTATTCTATTCATGTTACTGGCAAATATAAATAAACTTCCACATTTTCACAGGATTTTTTTCTCATTTTTAACATTTCTTTTAAAGTCAACATTGTCCAAATTTCCCAATTCTAAAAATAAGTGCACAAAATGTCCACCTTTTTTTGTTTGTTGGTTTGTTTGCTTGTTTAACAGAACAAGTGAAGCCTGTAAAAGGCACAGACTCTGTCCCGACTTGTGTGTGTGTGCAGGAGAGGTACACACCCAGAGACACAATGAGAAAAGGAATGACCACTGTAATGTGTGTGTGTGTGTGTGTGTGTGTGTGCCTGTGTACATTATGCAATGGGTATATACAATACACATACTGTATATACATATCCATTGCATGGCTTCTCATACAATTGTCATACATTTGTCTGTTTTAAGGCTTTAGCCACTTTGTAGATACACAAATAAACCAAACACATAAAAACTAAAGAGTGAAATCCAAGGTTCTGTCCACCTGATGTAAATGGACTGCGCAGAGAGAATGTGCAGCTCTGGTTTTTAAAACCGCAGTCTTGTTCTTAAATAATCCACACCTGCTTCCCGGCAGATGCTGAAGCACCGAGGTCGATACAAAGTGTTCCATGGAGAAGTGTGAGGGGGACATGAGGGGAAAGACAAAAAGAGAGAGGCCCCAGCAGCACCACGTCTGGCCCTCTCTCCCCGTGTCATAAGTGGCGAGGCAGCCATATTCACACCACGAGGGCAGAGGAAGTTGGGGTGGAAGACACAAACATGGTAAACAGGATGGAAAATGGACTGTTGACATGAGACACTAATGCTTAGCACATGAGATCATACAAAGTGGACTTTTTTTTTGCACCTTTCTTCCCCCCCCAGGACAAAGAAAAACAAGACAAAAAGCGCATCTATATAAATGGCTGCTTTAACAAACGGTTTAAATTCACCACCCACCCCCCTCTCTTTCTGAGGACAGCGACGAGACAAACTAACAGTGACTCATAGTACCACTATACCGGTGCCCAGCAAACTGGCCCAATCATGCTGGGCTGCATTGCAAACCACAAAACAGAACCTCACCACACAATTCCTCTCCAATTCAACTGCTGCACTTAGCATCTCAAACCATGAAATAGCAGCAATAGCAGCAGCACTGCACAAACAAACTCAGTTAAGCACCCTACTGTCTCTCATAAAGCTTTTTTTTGGTTACTTTTAGGTTTATTTTTTAGGTTTTTACTAGACGACACTTGTCATGCAGGCTGGAGCCACCGTTTGCCCTCATGCTGAGGCGGGGAAGAAGGGAAGGGGTGCTCCGTCTATCACTACATTCAGACACCCTGCTGCTCTTCTCGCTTGCTCCCGGCACCTGCCTTCATCACAGTTTACAGTACATTCTCAACAGTGTGAAAGCACACCTCCTGTCCACACAGAGTCCTGGTTTGTCTAACCTCTAAGGATTTACAGGTCTGGAGCTGGCTGCTGGGAATCGACCATGACACTGCAGGATTCCGCCCCTCCAACTGCCTGTGTATGTGGAGGAGGTGGACGGGCCAGCCTCAGTAAGGCCCACAGACAGGGGAGTGCAGCGCCATGCCTCCACAGTCTGCCTGGCTCCCTCCATTCCATGTCCGTCTACACTACTGTTGTTTTCTTTTTAACAATTTCCATGTATTTTTTTTATGTTTTTCGTTTGCATGCACAAAAGATGGCTTTTCAAATACCTAAATGTCTCATACAATGAATCATGAGCAAAACATTTAATTCCTGGAGCAACATCTCACTTTCTGGATGTACGCAAAAAGCCCACGCACTAAAGACAGCGTTAAAACCTATTCACAACGACCGACCAACTACACATTTAAACCTTGCATTTGGAAGAACAAAAAGCAAATAAAGCAATAACTATCTACTTAAATATAGAACTTTTAGCATATTTAGATCAAATATAAATTACTTTATAGATATACATATAAATACCTTTCTGTAAACTATTTACATAAAAATAGCTACATTTTGCTGAAACAACAAATACACTAGCAAGATGGCAGAGTGTGTCTGTGCAATACGGCACTCTGGCTGAAACTTTTTTCCAGATTTCTTCTTCTTCCAGAAAGCGAGACAATTCCACAACACCTGTCAGCTGTGTTTTACCTGAAGCTTCCCGTTACACTGTGCAGGCCTTCCCCTCGCATGAACTATGACGGACAGATCAGCAGGCAGTAACTCACAGTCCCTCACCAGCCTGGCCCAACTTGCTCCCTCATCGCTTCAACTTGGAATGTGCTTTTTTCTTCAGTTCATTTGGTTAGTTTTTCCCTCTCCTATAACTAATGCAAGACCAGGTTACGTCACCTAAAAATGATTAAACAAACATCAGTTAAAACAAAAAAAGAAAGGAAAAAAGGCCGCTGTCATCAGAAAGAGGAAGCAGTGTAACCAAACTATCCCAACTTCCCCTCCAGACCCACCCACCATATCAGTCTCATGCCTCACACCATTGTTTACGAAACAAAAACACAACCTATTCAATCATTTGGTGATAATAAGAACAACCCTCCAATGAACCATGGACGATAGGTGGGAGTCCACCATCGCACTGAACAAAGGTATTGCTTTGGAGGGCCTTCACCAGATTAACAATGAGGAAAATTTGGGGCCCACACCCCAGTGCGCTGTGCCCTGATCTCCCAAATGGGGAGAGCAGCGGTGTAGAAGGGGATCCCAACTCACAGACCTCTTCTAATACATTACTATAATAGCTGCAACTCTTCAGGAGACATTTTACAACAACAAAAACACCACACACCCTGGACATCCTTTCCTATCCTTCAAGTGCAAAATGACATGTTCGCACCACCACCTGATGACCAGGTAACAGAGCCCTGCCTCTTTACCACTGTCTTTGTAGGGACGGGAACGGGGCTAGGCATTAAAGTTAAAAACGATAGATGTTTGCTGCTGGCCCACCAGAGGAATCGCAGCACCAACTGGATAGGATACAGCAGGGTGGTAGTCACTGGCACTAGAGGAGGCGGTCCTTATGGATCCAACCATCTGACTGGCCCAGAACAATTGATGGGCAGTGCCTGTGAGGAATCCATCCATCTGACTGGATACATGGAAGTCAAGGGGGAGCGAGAGGGCCAAAAGAGCTCCTGGTTGTGTCTCAGTGGTGTGTAGGCCTGGGTGTGGAACAGCCAGGCTATTTGGGGGCTGGGTATGAGGATGGGTGTGATCAGTCTCTCAGCTGAGGAGCTCAGGCTTGGTCTAACCAGTCGTGCTGGGTGTCAGGTCTGAGTGACGGAGACTGGCCATAGGCGGAGGGTCTGGAGGTGGCCAGGCTAGGCGCCCTTATAGGCTGCAGCCCAGTGGTGTTACGTTTTCCTGAGGGCCAGCGAGGCGGTGCAGGCTGGCACTGGAGTAGCCCTCATCACTACAGCTGCTGCGCAAGCTGCCTCTCTCGTCTGAGTCACTCACACTGCTGGTGCTCCACTCAAGGTCCCCCAGTAGGTAGTCTGTACCTTCCACATCTACATCAAGCTCCTCTGTAAAACACATACACAGATGGGTTACTATAAATTTTACTCTTCACAGATCAACAGTATGATCCTTACCCGTGGGATGAAACCCTTCATATCTCAACATAAACTGAGGGTCAGAAGTTCAAATATAACCGATACAGAGAAAATACAGAAAGGGATTTAATTTAGTGTGAACATCAGATAAGTGTATGTACAGAACTCAATGTTAAAATGATACAATATACAGTACATATTGAGCATTAAAATGGAGACAGTTGGTAGGGTCTTACCTTGGTCCGAATCAGACTTCTCAGAGGAGACGATGGATCCCGTGCTGTCTGTGCGTGTACGCTCCACGCCCAACTGCTCCAGGCGTCGCCGCAGGTGTCTCTGCTCCCGCTGCAGCTGGTCGATGGTGTGCTGGGCCCGCCGCTCGCTCTCTTCCAGCCGCTACACACAAACACACCATCAGGCACTGTGCATACCGCCCTCCTCTTGCTACTACGCTATGGCTTGTACATACTACCTAGATAACATTCTTAAAAAAGGAACCCAGGAACATGAAGAGCTGTGATCTATCTGACGCTCTGGAATACCTTGATGTGTTCCTTGGCTTTCATCAGCAGGCTGAGGGTTGTGTGCCTGTTAGAGTCTGGTCCCAGTGGTACGAGCGACTTCAAGCGTTCCAAACACAGCCGCAGGTGTGCACGTCTGGGAAAAGAAGGGACATCCATGTCACAACTCTGTGTTCCATCTACTCCAGAGTCTGGTCTGACCAGGCATTCAATTTCTGTGCGCAAAACAGAGCAACAGGTACACTGACATAAATACAGATTATGGCCTATTCAGTCACATTCTGCTTCCATCTGCTGCATTTATCCTCTAGCACAGAGATCCACCCTGTCATGCACACAACATGATGAATACACCCAGTTTTGGCCAAGGAGTACAATCAGCTACATAAATGCATGGAACTATAAGAACTGTTTATTTCTATTAGGGCAGCAAGTAGTTTAGTGGTTAAGAACTGGCGTTTGTAATTTTAGCATTGTCCTTTGAACGCAGTAAATAACCTGAATTTATTCATCAAAATATACTCATGCCTTATAAAAATGGTTCCTGGGAAATGAAAACTACTACAAAGGCTTATGACAATACACACTTTTCCTCATACAATCATTTTTTTTTATTGTGGAGAGATATTTTTTCCCCATTATGCAGTCATTTAAGTTCCACAGTATTCTAATCTGCACAGCAGCCTCACTGCTGGCATCAGACATCATGGGACAAAGACAACATGGGTCTCCAACCTAAAAGGTTCTTGTCACACATTTTACAGATAAATCTAGTATATTATGCAATAATAAGGTGAAGGCTGCAAAGGCAAAGAAAAATATATTAAAAAGAAAAAATGTAACATGGAAAAAATTATATATATATTTCTTTTAATTATGGAACTAATTTTTCCTCATTAGAAAAAATGGAAATTCCATCTCTCAGAATGGGAATTCACCCAACTGAGTGATGTCATTTTTACAAATTAACCCTGTAATGTCATGGACAGACATATAGTCATAGAAACCATACAAGAAAACAAACACAAATAATAGCTTTAGATAAGGCAAAATAAACATATAAACAATACAGGAATTCAAAAGGCAGCTGCTATACTTTTTTAAATATCTGATTGTGTATTAGTTTTCTCTTCTGGCTTCTTTCCACACCCGCTCTATCTCCTACTTACCAGCTGCCACACACCACTTCTCACTGTCCCTCCTCCATCTGAACTGGCATTTTCACAGCTGTCCCAGTGGGGTGGGTGTCTTTGACCACATGACCTCTGTTATACAACATCACTCCATGCAGGGGTTATGACCTTTCTATTTTACTGTCTGTGTGCTTCTGAACAGTCAATCCTTCATTTCTCTCTGACAGTGTATGCATGAGTAACAAAGGTATATGAGGTGACTTTGAGCATCAAGGCAATTTGTATCCTACAACTGACTAAACCAGGCCCGAGTCCTTACTTTTAAAACTCTCTGCCAAATAAAAAGTGTTTTGCTTTTACTTTCATAATTAAAGAAAAATAAGGCCCAGGCATACTATCACCATCAACTAGCATCTACTGCATTACAAACATCTTTGGCAAGTTTTACACTCTAAAAAAATGTACACAATTTCGAAGAACCAGCTCACTAACCCTACAGAGATCAGACTTTGAATTGCAAAGCAGCATAACAAGACCCAGGAGATGAACAGGAGATAAGTTCTCCTGAAAAAAGTACTAATGGCTGAAAGGTATAAGGAAGTTTTCACCGGGTGAGCGAGTGAGTGTAAATGACTAAATGGAGACCTTTTGTCCTCCAGCACCACTCCTTCCTAATCCTCCAAACCAGTTTGAATGCCTCAAAAGGAGTTACATAAAGAAATGTATAATACTGTGCAACTATAAGGCTGACAACCTGTGACTGGTTGCACAAGGTGAATGCATGGGTCATCCTGGTTTCACACAGACCATGCAATAATGGTTAAGCAGGTTCCAGGTAAGAGGAGGCGTGTGACCTTGGGCACGCGATCCTCTGTGATGTTACCAAGGGCAACGCGACTGGTGACAAAAACAAGTTTGGCCCATGACTTCTCTTTTCCGCTAACATGTAGCTGTTTCTCAGGGAGGGCTGGATATCCCTTCCAATTTAACTCCACGCAAAGCAGCAGGTATAAGGCTTTACAAACTGTCGCACAAAACTATCATATAATACAGTACCTAGTTTGGCATTTTTAGGATCAATTGTACACTATTACCAATAAATGAATTCCTGCTGTCAGGGAAGTCATGCAAAGTAGACTATACCCTGCTCCAGGCAGAGGACACTAGTTATTTCTAGGACAGGTGGCTTAGTGATGTCTTAACTCCACTGTCCTCTCCATCTAGGTGCCTGGTGCCCTAATGGTATATACTAAAAGTCACAGCCCTTTATGCCTGTAGGAGTACATAAACTCCTACAGCCTTCTCTGACCTTAACTGTACAGTGCAGGGATCCCAATCTGGCTTCAGCCTTAATCTGAAAACCTGAAACACACGCTGGCTCTCGCAAAACGTTGCTTTAGCCACTGTAAAAAAACAGAAAGACAGAGATGCAAAGAAAGACACACACAAATGCAGTCTCCAAAGACATGCAAGAGGACACTTCTCTTTGAGATAACAATGATGTGAGGCTTAGGGACTGTGCTCTATGGGCTGCCATTGCATGTGCACCGCTACAACACAACAGTGGTACAGAACAGGTTTAATAAGCAGTCTACAGCATCAGGAATAAGGGAGGTGAGAGTGGAAGAGCAGCCCTGCTCATTGTCACAGTGAACACTAATGAAGTCAGTGTGGCCCAGACAGACCGTTATCCCAAGTACGCGGCCTCCGTACTATGCATTATTCAGGGCGTCTGCCTAGCAGTGGAGATCTCTGTCCTGACTGAGTGGGAACAACACTCAGACCTGCCAGAGGCTCAAGGAAGAGGCCGATTAAACAGCATATCCTCCTGTCGTCCAGTGTCCTATAGTGTATCTCTTGCAACACTACATGCGATCTGCTGAGTCACACACAGATGTACACAGATGCACATAATACATACACAGAGACAGACAGACAGGCAGGCAGGCAGGCAGGCAGGCAGGCAGGCAGGCAGGCAGACAGACAGACAGACAGACAGACACACACACACACACACACACACACACACACACACAGGCACTGTGGGGTACTGAAATATTTCACTATTTTGTCCTGTCATTTATCTCTGCTCTGCCACAATATACTGGTCACGTAACACTCATACTTTCACAGAGAAGAAAAATTAATTGTGAGCCTACCTGTTCTTCTCCATTTCATTGTGCGTAGACCTGTGAGAAACAGAAAGCAGACACTTGGATTAGTTAATGCACTCACCTTCGTCAGCTTTTCCCCTTTCTCTGTTTCTTCCATTCTCAATCAACGCTTCACAGTGGGTGAAGCAATAGAGCTGTAAATACAGAATGCTGTACTACGTTAGACGAGGCTACTTTTTGTACTGCTGATGCTTGTGTAGCTGCTGGAGAGGAAGGGATACTGGAAACAAACTATATGTTCTCCCCTCAGGACCAGAGGCCTAGGAAGGGTAAACTTAGCAACAGTAACTGTAAACACAGCAAAAACAGAGCTGCTTATAATACAGCACAGAGTCACTGCTTTACTGGGTCATTCACATGATACTGGGCTGTAAATCAACCACTTTCAGCGCGTGCACATATGCACGCACGCATGGACAGACATGCGAGCACACATGTGCACGCCTCCGTGCATTACAGGCTTGGCCGTGGGCGTGGGCAAGCAAGGCCCCCTGCCCACTCTCCCAGCTCACAGTGAAGCACCGTTACACAACAACCCTGGGAATGCAGTTGCGTCTCCACTGTTGGTGCGTAAAACTATCAATGCAACGATCATGACGGATCAGGGATTCTCTGAAAAGGAAAGATCTGCTGGCCTGTGAGAAAGGAGAAGTACTAGATGGACACCCTCAGCTTTTTAGAACACAAACAAATTTTTATGTAAAAGGTATAAAATAATATTATGTACATAATTGTGTAATCTAGATACAGGTTCTCTTTCATTCATATAGACATTAATATGATCTTGGATAAATCTAAGAGATTATGGATTTTTTCATTTTGATATGCACCTTTTTATATACACATTGCATAAACTAAATATTTTATTACCAAAATGGAAAATTTAAAGGAAAATCCAAGAATCTTTAAATATCCATTATTAATAACTGCTTTCCAATTCAGGGTCACAGTGGTCCAGGGTCTGCCTATCTCTCACAGACGGATGCACGCGCACACACAGACACAGACACACACAAGCCTCCAATATTATTCCAACCCTTGAAAATGATTTTAAAAATTATTTGAATAAATGTTTTCCGGATTTCCTGATTTTGTAATGACACATTGCTGTTTACCTGGACTGTTTTTACAACTTTTAAAAATTCGTCATTATCAAGGGTACCAATAATTTTGGTGTGCACATGTAGCCATTTTCTAAAAATTGCACAACACTTAACTAAAACAGTGAAAAGAAACAACTGTGAACGCAGTCTACTGTAGCATTCAAAACCAATGGTTACAGTCAACAATGCAAAAGTAATTGATTTTTTTCCAGTATTACACTGGTTTTTGCAACATATGATCAAGTCTTTCACCTTCTTTTGCACCCACTATTAATAAAGGCTCATACACAAATTGGCTTCCAAATGTTGGCATTTGCTCAGATATCACTGCGCTTACAAATTTTTGCACATAAAGAGTATAAAAGAGAAGGTCATTCTATATATTATAGTATCAGGCTGTTATTTCAACTTCAATAAAGTCATGTTATTCCACAAAACAGAAAACAACGAAATCACTAGTTGTTGCCATGATTTTATACTGCTCAAGAAAACTAACAGTCCTGTTTAAACAGTTTTATGTCTTATTGTACAAGCATACTTCATAAAGGTTATATTGTGCATAGATCTAAAGTGAAAAACATATGCCATTCCCCCACTCTGGTGCTCACTTCTGGATAAGGGGAGAAGCAGGTCTTTCAGAATGTTTTCAAAAATATCATAATTTGGAAAAATAATAACACAACCTTAATATTAGATCCTGGAGTAGCACTCATAAGTTCACCAGGTGTAAGAGAGGGAGAGGTGGAGGTTCTCCATTTCTATGACTAAGGAGGAAGAGTGACAGCGAGGGGGGATGGGTGAGGAGCCACGTTAGCACACAACAGCAACACTCCCTTCCCCCACACACCAGCAGGATGAATGCCAAGGAAACCCCAAGGATAGCAAAGATGAGGTGGCCAACAGCAGAGGCCTGTGTTCATCCATTGCCATTTACTATATGTTAGTACACATTGAACTAAAGTAAACATATTTGACTGCTACACTGATAAATTAAAACCACAAAAACTAACACATTCATATTAAATGAGCAGGCAGTTAGGCAACTCAATCCATCACTAATAAAAATAATTTCAGTATATCAATAATTGTAAGCAATTTTGGTTACCTACATTAGAAAAAAGTTAACATTTCCCTACACAGCAGACTAACCACTAAGTGGGAGGTACATGAACAAATTGAAGTAAATTCAAAGGTATTATAAAAATGGGCAAAATGTCAATTTGCTTAATTAAATACTGAAGCACTTTGAAGACCCCATAGAAAAAAATAACAAAGAATGTGTAATATTTCCAGTCTTAGTGAGCTTTTCTATAAACTGAAATGAACAGAAACAAGATATGGTTTGGATTACCTTGAACCATTAATAATTGGCTGCATTTATTATAACATATTAACTCAACAAAAAATACACCTAAAAAGGAAATCAGTTTCCAGTACTCAAAAAAATATTGCTGAAGAATATGGCCTCCGTTGTGGCACCTTCGCATCATATGGGATTTACGCACAACACATTCATAAACACCAGGGCCTGATGACTCAGGCCAACTATGTGGATGCAGGAGCTGATCGCGTGTGCAGTGGGTGGTGTGTGTGTGTGTATGAGTATACTGTAGGACAGGGCTCTGTTCAAGGCCCCCTCCACACACTAATCCACAAAAAGAGGACTCCAACATTTACTTACACATTGGGTGACTATTGGTAAGTGACACAACAACTCTTAGGGGAACTGAAAAAATAATCACGTTACAGACAACTTCTGGACTGATTTCATATTATTGTTTAAAGAATCTAACCTGGCTTTGGCTTGGCACATAAATAATAATGGCAGCCATTTTGAAAAAGTGTGAATCTCCCACACATGCACATTAATAATAAAACCTTAACAGGAACTCCAGGTTTGCAGAGCCAAGAATATTTTTGGTATTACCATTCCTATTTATTGTTTTTTTTCCTCTGTTGATATTTATCTTTGATGAGTTGTTGGCTGGACAATACTGCTATGCTAATAATCACTCATTTTTTTAAAGAGTTCCTTGCAGAAAAAGCAAAAAACATTTCATATGTTCATTTATATCACTGTACTAAAAGGCTGTGAAACACAGACATGTGAAAAAAGAGACTGAAAGTGAGGGATCACATGTGCCCACATGCATGTCCATGTGTCACAACCCACACACTCTGTGGTTATGTGCATGAGGCCCACATTAAACACCTCACAAGACATCTCCCTATTCAGTTGCCTATTTGCCTGTTTTTAAGTTGCAAACCGACACCCCTTTCAGAGTCATAATACATTTCTAAATACTTTTAAAAATCCACTGTTGAGAAATATATTAAGACTTTAGAAACAGTACAGTAGAATTGTGTGACATTAGAGAGAAATTCAAAATGCTGAATATAAAATAATTTCCATAAATCTACATTCAAGATGTTAAATTTCTTACAAGGATTTACAAATACAATACATGGACTACGGTGCACAACAAATTCAACAAAAAAAACATTTGTTCAGCTTAATAGCATTTAAAATTTAAAACTGTTAACATCTGTAACCTGAAGGTTCATTACCAGAGTCTGCCCAGCTGTGGTAATACTACAAAAAATGCCCAGTTGTGAGAAATAACAACAATAATAATAATAATAATAATAATAATAATAATAATAACTAGTAAGATCACCAAGTTAAGACATTGTAAGAGCCAGGTTTCTGGGTGAACGTCTCAGCATGTTACTCACAACCTGTACAGAGCCACACTGGGTTACCAAACAGGCGAAACCTAATATTTCAATAACATAAGGTTCTTGTTACCAGAAAAGCTTATGGTATAAATAGAAACAACCCCTCCTTTGCCCCCGTTCAGCTTTAATATCCAGTTATCTAGAGTTACAGGTCACACAGACATCCTGACACAGATTAGCAAGGTGTCTGTAACCAGTGTTTGGAATCTTCATAATCTGGATATCAACAGATACCACAGCACATGAGATACAGATTGACAGAGTCTGCATGGTTGCATACTGCAGACACCTTCAATTGACCTCCATCTGCTGTGATTCTGCTCCTGGCCAGTTTGCTGACTTCATATTGTCTCCTTGGTCTTCTACACAACCTCAGACAGGGTGTACTATAGCTGGCAGCTTTGTGTCATACAAATCTAACGCTGGCCATGTTTGCTGTACTTTACTTAATTGCTAGCTACCCATAGTGCATTTTCACAGGCAGCAGGACACATAACTCTTAAAGAGCCATACCTGGGAATAAGAGGTTGTTGGTTCATATCCTAGGTGGTGAGCTGCTTTTATACTCTTGCATCAAGCTTACTGTAATTAGTAAGCCTAGGATAAAATGCAGAAAACGTGAACAAATTTCCAGCTGTACAGTATGTATGTGGCTTTGGACAAGGGCACAGGCAAAGCGAATAAATAATGTATGTGGCTTGACAATAATCTACCCCCAAAATTATCTTGTTTAGAATGCAAAAAATGTTAGAAGAAATGATGTTTCAATGTCTTTCAAACGAGGAAAGTCTTGCCTGCCAGTTAATCTGTAACTACTCTGACACAAAACCAAAATAGAAGTATAATCAGGCTGGAAATGAAGAATTTAGATGCATACTGGAGTACAACTTTTGGCAGCAATTTTATTTCTTGAGCCGAATGGCCCAGTGTGTAGTCTGGGTTATGTACTAGATTACTGTGTTTCCTGAAGTAACTGGAAACCTTTAAAACCTGGAAACATGGAATAAATTTCTTTAACATCTTTAACAGAACTGATATTCTACATTTTCACATAAATGCTAAAAGTTTCTTAAAGCAGTCAGCATTTTCCATTTGTCTGCTACCACCTCTTTGAATGGGGGTGCAAATCTGAGAGAAGGGGTGTACTACAGGGGATGATTCTCATCATTGTTTTCAAACTAAATTCACTAAACAGACAGACAAACAAAAAGACTGATTTCACTGAAGGGAGCAGTTTGTGAAAAAAGGATTTCACCAGAAATGGCATTTGGGATTGTAGAAAATAAATAACTCCGGATGTCCAATCAGGCAAAGGTTGTCTGGCAGAATCAAGGAATCATGTCCCAAATGCTGTAGGGACATTAAGGATGAAGCATAGCACCACGCATCAAAAACTCAGCAGACCATAAACCTCATTCATCTTCATTCTGGTTCCACAAAATGCTAAAATGTAGACAGCATGCTGCACACAAAAAATGCAACTGTGTATAACTGGGGCAAATTACCTGCTGTTGGAATTTTTCTTGCTTTTACTTTTTCGTTTCAAGCTGTCCCGTTCTTTGCTGGTGTTGTAGGGCAACATGGAGGCATACCCGTGTTCTGCTTCTGCAAACAAGTCAAAGGTGTTTATAGATGCACAGCACAAATAACACATGAACAGGACAGGTAGCTGGGTGTGTAAACAGCAGACAATGAGAAGAGAAAGAGTAAAGTATTTTGCTTAAACTCAAAAACAACGATGACAATGTCAGGTTGCAACGTATCAATATACGCCACAGATTCATATGTGAGAATCAGAATCAATGATGTCATCTGAACTGGAGTAAACCCGATACCCAGATGAACCACAACAGAGAGGAGGGAGGGGGATGCACCACAACACACTTCATTACTTCATATAAATACACACATTCATACATACATACACATGCATGTATTCATATTACTTTATATATGGATAGTTTTGATTATATGATCTGTCATGATCTGGCTATATTCAAGCCTTCCTTGTGGGGGTGTACTGCTGCATAGCATTAGAATGCTAAAATTATTCTAAAGGTCATAAAAATGTAAACAGGGGTTCCATCTGAGAAAAAAATGATGTCACCAGCTATATGCATCTTGTAGGTATGTCACAGGCCTTCAACAAGAACAAAATATCAAGCGCAAAAATCAAGCAAGAAAACATGATTCCATCACAACAGCAAACCACGAGAAAATGAAAATATAACTATATAATTAATGCAGGGTCGCCTGGTTCACCTAATCCTTTTTGCAAGGGCTGTTTACACGCTGGACCCTCTGTGAGTGTGCAGGATGACACACACGCACACACACACACACACACACACACATCTATCACAGTAAAACAAATAAACATAGGAACAGTGACTGAGGATTACCGCACCTCTTTCTCTGCGCTCCAGGTACTCCGCGGCTTCGATCAACATCTGCACCATACCGATCGCCGCCATTTTCCACAATAACCGCCGATAAACGGACGATAACGCGACAGCTGCGGTCCGACACGGGCAATGGGACTGTTGGTGCTTGGCTGTCCGCTCGCTTCTCACCCACCGGTGCGGTCTTCCAGCTCAGCCCACGGCTGATCGCTCCTACAGCCCTCTGGTCACAAACACCACGATACAGACACCTTATGTATTTACGCGCCTTATTATATGGGTATAACTGGCGCGCGCCAACAGAGCCGTGTCTACCACTAGGTACGTGGGGAGAAAGAGAGAAGAGCTCGCGCACAGCGAGACCGCGCTTCTCTCGTACCCTCTGCTGACACGGGCTCGTCAGGTAGCTTTTCGTGGTTTTTCAGTATTAAACCACTGATATCGACAGCCTTTCTCTTATTATGCGGTCACAAAAACGAACAGCTATCTTGTTACTGAAGGAAATAAAGAGTTGTTTGTCAGTAATTCCCTTTCAAGTTCTCGTCACTCTCACTGCCAGCAGGTTGGCCAGCTACCCGGAACAGGCGCGGAACGAAGATATAAGAAAATAAAATATTTGTTTTCGCTGAAATCTTGACAAAAATATATGTATTTTTTCAGTACATAAACAGTTACAAGCTGAACTGAAAGGCTGTCAAGCTGACGAAAAAAATGGGCAAAAAAATCTTCAGGTGTAGTAAAACACAATCCGGCTGATTAGCTAATCAGATGTATAAAAATGTTTTCGAAATATTCTCAAAGAGCCGAGGTGAAAACATTCATAAATAACTATACCATCACCCCTGGGCCTTATCCCGTTCAGCAACAGCAGGATATTTAGCTTACTAGAGAGCTTTACAAACGACAGTTTGTGCTCGGCTCGAGCTGGGCTGACTGACCAGCGACGATCGAAGCGGACTGTTTATTAAAAATTGCAAAAAACGTTACTACCCACTAACGTCGACCTAAGCTGCTCTGCTAACGATTACTAGCTACTGTACTCCTGTCAGTGGAGTTGGCAGCACTGCTCCGCGATTGGAAACGAAAAGGGGTAAGTGGATCTCTCATTGGATGCCGCGCCTGTCAATTTTAGAGGCAACAACAACAACATATTTCAGAGTCGCTGTTGTTAAGCTGTCAAAAATTGACGTAAAGTGCAACTGACAACCTATAGCCACCATTTTGAAACAGATTCGCCGGTTGTGAGACTGTAGCGAGGTGCCCGTTGTAGAGCCAAAATGGAGTCCATTTCTCTATTGCAGATATCGACGTGAGCGCTGGAGGATTGCTATTGGTTCGTGTTTCGTTACGCAGTAAGTGAGTCGACTCGGATTGGCTATTACATCCCATGCGCTGCTGTAGCAGCACTACGGATTCTCATACGCCCGTTCACGTGGGGCTATTGTTATGGTGTTATATTTTTGGTTCGTTTATGAACGTCGCTGTTAAGTACATCCGTTTTACGTTGTTCTTCTCGGTGGAGAAACTAACTGAAAAACGGAGGAATCATTCCTTTGCAAGAATTTTAAGTTCACCAGTAGTGTCTATACAGAAGTTTTAAGTGTAGGCAGGTTGGTCAAAATAATTTTGCTATTACACAAGTAACAATAGCTTCGTTTTCAATTTGAGACATCGATGTATGAAATTATTTAATTATTGAAAGCTTTATGTTATTTAACAAAAAAACACAGTAGTGGCAATAACGAATTGTTCTACAATATTAAAACTAAACGAGAATTTACTACATAGGTATCCTGAACAAGAATTTGTATGTTGCTTGCAGTTTTCATTCCATAAATCATCCAAAAATATTCATAATAATATTGAAAAACTTATGTAGTGCACTTTTGAGTCCTAAAGATATTTTTAGTTTTATCCAGCTCAGACCTTTAGTGTCTCAACTGGACTAGTTATCAAATAAAATTTGACCATGGAGCCCAGTTGCTCAGCATGTCAAGTTTAAAAAAAATTACGTGAAACTTAGATTATGTTCTCGCTCTGATTTCATGTGTCATGTAATTGATTTATTGAAATATAACAGAAATATAGAACCATATACATTTAATTGTACTTGCATCAAGATAAAAATGAAAAAATGCAAAGACATAAAATAACTAGACTTTACAATATAAAACAATCACATTTTATTCAAAACATTGGTAACTGCAAACTTAAATGAGGAGGAGGCTGAGAAAGAGAGGAAATCCACCCTTGAGATGTGATGAAGGCTCAAGGAGCAGCTTGATACTCTGTAGGATAAACAGTCTACTTTTTAGCAAGTGCCACATTAGTACCAAAAACAGATTAACTATGCAAGATAAAATTCAGTCTGAAGAGAAGGACTTTATTCCCTGACACTCATTTAGGTTAAGTGAGTAGTTAATTTATGTCAAAGACATTATTTAATTTAATCCAGATGGCCCAAGGTGGCCTGTATTGGTTTGATGGCTTTGGACTCCTATAACTATCAACTGCAAAAATCTGTACAGTATGAATATGTTGTGAACATGAAAAACAAAATGCCAGCCCTCTGCAGGGTGGTGGTATTCCAAACAGAAACATTAGGAACAAAGCAGAGTAGACTGGACCAGACACCAGCCCTTTACAGGTATGACTGCAATCATACACTCATTTAATTCCTACATGCCCATGCTAAGGGTAATTGGGAATCATCAGTCCACCTGAAACAGCAAGTAGAAATTCAAATGGCTTTTCACCAATTTATACACTTTGTTTTAATCAACAGGTCCTCATTCATATCCTTGAACTGAAAATAAATTTTCACAAAAAACCCAGATGACTAAAAAAGTATTAATGGATTTATGAGGGGGATGAATTAGGCTGACAAATTTACAGTGTATTGACAGTGAATGTGTGCATCTCAAAATGTTACAAGCATCAACAAGACGTACAGAAATGGCATTTCAGTAAACAAACATTTCCATCTTTTTCTGCAAGTGTAAAGAGGAGTCACAATCTGGAATCAATGGAATAGATTGAGGATCTTTTGATAAAAACTTCAGAAGGTCACCTCATGCTATGAAATCCAGAGGTCTGTTGAAGCCACCTTTTCTGTTCATGTACTGCCTAGAAGAGAGAATGATTACATCACTTTTCCCTTTACCATCTCACCACTAATACATTACATCATCATCTACCAATGGGAATCCTGATCTCCTAGCAATAAAGCACCTGCTGAAGTGATATGGTTGCATTGTGATTGGCTGCAATGCACAGATTCTGGAGTATCAAGCAGTCTACTAAACCTCAGATGCATTGCTGCAACAACAAAACCTGCAACTTGGTCTGCATAATTCACACACATCTCAGTTCTGCGTCACATGCAAATAGGATTACTGATTCATTGGAAAGGAAACAATTCTCATTTTAAGTTGTTCACTTAAGCTCTTCAGGAAAAATATGGCATTAATGATTGCAAATATACAAACATCTTAGAAGGCAAAAAAATACTAACCTGTATTTTCGTTTCTGACAAACATTGACTGCATGTGCATTGCAGGAGCCTTCTGATTTTTTCCCCTATATGGCATAAAACAGTGAGGAAGATGATAGCAGAGCGACATGTTAGTAATAACTGGTTCTTGTTGCCATCTTCTGGTAAGTAACAAAATTGCAGGTTATTGCTGCTGAAAATTTCTTTTTCCAGCTTTCTGGGGAAATATTCCAAGCAGACCTTCAAAATGGGGGGGGGGTGGCGTATAAAAAACGCTATAAATCCAGGGATATTTACTTTTGTGCTGTCAAAGGTACTGAAGCCCATCATCTTCATCATCTCAATCTCCTCTTCAGTTTTTCCCTGCAAGTCTTCCTCTGAAAAACAGCCAGTAAATTTAGACCTATACCCCTGTATCCAAGTGGTTCTTAGAAATCACTGTAACAGTGCAAACTTGGATATGGGGAATCTATATCCATTAGGAGAATTATGATTCATTCTGGGTTCATCTGAGAAACCCAATTATGTCCCCAAAATATCACTACCTCTAAAATACCTATTTCAGGGTATTAAAGAACACCCTAACATTACCTAAATCCCAAAAAATGTAATAATATAATTATTATGCTTTTGCGGATTTACATGCAGTTATTTTTTTAATTTAGCATCATCCAATACATTTAATTCCTTATTAGTAATTGCTAATAAAGATTTAAGTCAAGTTTAAGAAAAGAAATGAAAGCAGTATAAAATTTTTAAAAAAAAACAAAATATACCAATTGTAAGGGGCTGTTACTGGGTTATTTAACAACTGAACACAAGTGGACAAACTCAAAGCATAAACTGTGTTTAGACATGGCACACAAGCAGTAAAACTCAAAAATGCAGATGTTCAGCACAGTGTTACCACCTGGTTTTGCACTAATACTTTTGCCAATTTTGAATATTTCTCTGATGCGTGTTGGCTTGGGTTGGACATAGCTCATTATGCCGGTACTTCTCAACTTGTATATCAAGTCAACTATTAATATAAACTGCCGGTTATACTGGGAACTGGGAAACTGGAAGCTTAAATACTGGAATACAGGTGCATATACTTCCATACAGGAGTGATTATCAAAACAATATGCAGTGTTTATTTACACTCACAAAAGACAATTTCCAGCCATAGAAATGAAAATATTAATGCTGTTAATTACACTCTGCCCTAGAACCAAACTTGAATTTCATCCAGAATTTGTGTTGTAGTTAGGTTAGTCAAGGCAGACAGACGTGGTCTAGAGGATTTGCTGTTTTTCTTTAAAACTGAGCTCTTTATTACTCAGCCTGGTTTAGGAGCGTATTTACAGGTGCAGCCCAAGACGGCTCGCTTGACATTATACACAGCTGACTCCAGCACACAACTAAAAACCGTGGGATGAAAATAGGAATAAAAGAAATAAATTCAGCATTTCAAGTTATCATATGGAATTTACTATCTGCTAATTTCAAAAGACAAAATTAAATAATAACAGCAATAACCTGAGATCTGATGTTCCTTAACCACCTTCTCTTTCATATCTTTTTTGTCATCCTCACGCCGGTCCTTCTGGCGCACAGGAGACAGTGAGGAGGAGCGGTGACGGCGTGGGGACCTGTCAGGAGAGGGAACAGCAGTAGTTTGCCTGTGGTTTAGGGTAAATCACACTGATGATACAAGACCACTAACATGCAAAACCAGCTGTACATCTTGTGACACAGAATATGAATCAAGTGCAAATTTGTTTTACGTTCTAGTAGTGCAGCTTGGAGAAACAGACTGACTGACTGATCAACAAACAGTCAAGAGTGTTTTATCCACCCCACAACAGTTAGTGGGTATACAGAGCGGTAAAGAACCTTTTAAAGAAAGGAAACCAACGTGGCCAGTTAGTGTGTGTGTGTGTGTGTGTGTGTGTGTGTGTGTGTGTGTGAGTGATTGAGTGAGAACAAGAGACTGTTACACTGTTCTTTTACTTGAATGAGTAAAGGGTAGACATCGGTAAGTAGCTCTGTGTGGTCTACCATGGTAAGTCAAAATGGACTTTGGACAAAAGGGTCAGGACAATATCATTATCATCATCATTATTATTATTATTATTAGCAACAACCTTTGCAAGATGCCAATTTGCAGTTTATTTGTGCACCTTCACATTTTGGATATTAAGCAGATATGCCCGTGGAGGTGCCTCAAGCATCTTTATCTTTATCATGCTTTCATCCTGCTATCCTTGCATGACTAGACCAATGTCTTTTCAAAGCTTTTTAAAGCGACCAAAAACAGAAAGGAGAACTAGGTTGTAAGTTAGCACGTGCACAATCAGAGGGGCCACTGAAGTCGTTATGGGGACCAATATCTTTGTTACATTTGTCGTTCGTACAGATACAACCGATCCGACTGTCAGGTTGAAGGACTCTCACCTGGAACGGCGTCTGTGAGGTGATCGCGAGCGCGACCTCCGCCGGTCCCTGTCGCGCGACCGGGATCGCTCCCTGTCCCTGCGCCGCCGCTCGCGCTCCCGTGACACCGAGCGAGAACGACGTCTCTCTGGAGAGGACAGGTAACACGGCAACAGTCAAACTGTCACGAAACATAACTCAACACGCCTAACGCCTCACCTTAGGTTTGTCATTGAACCTCCTGTGGGCTTTGGGGTTTCCACCGGGATTTTAGGATATAAAAACACACACATCCCTTAAGTGCTTCGAGACGTTTGCCTTCAAAGAATTTTTACTCGCTTTACAACAAACTTTGGTTCTAGTTCAAATCTAATTTATTTTCGATGCTTTGTAGCCATTCTCATTTTACATATTATGCAAGGGACTTCTTTGAAATAGGACAGGTTTAATCAGAACCAGCGACTTAATGTAGTTATCTGATCAACCATGCAGCTTAACATTTATTTATCATGCAACACCTAAAACATCTTGTTTTGTCGCAATAAAACAGACGTTATCACCGCTGTCGGATTTCTATTTTGTTAGCTAACTACTGAATGGGCAGCATTAGTGATGCTTCCGGCGAACTAACTGATGCTCATTTTAGCTAAACATACCTCGTCTTGGTGGTGATCTACTTCTACTTCGCCCCATTTCGTCGTTGGACACTTAAAATAATTTTTAAAAAAAACTCTTATACGACAGCGTACACGAAAAATCAGCCTTAAATGCAACACTTTCTAGAATTTTAAAGGTGCATCCGCAAAAGGAGTCCCTACGCCAACAAGACCAATATTTTCAGTTCCGGCCCTCCAACTTTCCTTAACGTCATTTATTGCAGACGGGCTACACACTAATCATTTTTCAATAACAGTTTTATGCTTGTATCAAAACTGATATCAATATTCATGTTTTCGAATAAATTTCAAAATATAGATCAGTCACAAGACTATATCACGGACTCTGGTGAAACATTGTGATAATTATTAGACGTGTGGCCACGCTTTTTTAAAAATCAATCTTGTCGCCTTTCAAACATATTGATGCTGAACCGCATTAATTCCCTCTCCTCTTTGCTTCCACTCAGCATTAATAGTTTCTTTACAGTTCCGTTGCCTTTTTTTAAAGAAACAGTGTTAACGGTAGTTTTTAGGTAGCAGACTTTGATTTGAACTTTAAAATGGTAAATAAAAATCAATTACTGTATTAGTATTTAGCATTTATTTGAGTCAGTTTGCGTTAGCATTAACACTTATACCGCCGTACAATCTCATGTAGAAGCAAAACCTTTTGAAATGATTGTGGATACTAACTTTGTATGATTTCTGTCAGGTTACTGTATTTGGTGTTCCCAGGTGATGTGGATGTAAAATTTTTTTTTATTAAATAAAAAAACATAAATTAAAGAAATTTAGGGCTGAAATGAAATAGGTCTTTTAATGACAGGTACATTAACTTTTTTACACTTCCGTTTTAATATGAAATCAAGCTCAATTAAAAAACAGTGAATGTAAATACATAACATCGAAAGAATAAAACTAACTCAGCTTAATGATAATTGTAATAACAATTGCATTTATGTTTTTGTATGCATTTAAATGAACAAACAATCAGAATAGGAATGTTTGGTGCCTTTCACAACTGAGCTGTAGCTGCCTCCGCAAGCTACAAAGAAGCTTTTTCGTTCCAGTTGTTAATATTGTGTTTTTAACATGACTTTTCAGGTTATTTTATTTTCTATTTACTATTCCCTGATGTTTCTTCAGAATCACATGAGTGGTTCAGGTAGAATAAAAGTGAAAAAAAAATCAGTAATAGAGAGCACACGTGTAGACCTGCATACATGTATACCTACGGTATTTACATCCATTCAACACATGATATTTAATGAATAAAAGTACTGTAATAAATGTGAAGTAAATATGTTAGCATGGCTTTCTTAATCATTGGGTGATCATTTTACATATATGTGGTAGAGGTGCATTTAGTACATGTTAATGCTCAAAAGTGTTGATACAGGATTGGTATCGTGATCCCTTGTGATCAGAGATTTACCAATGTAGTGAAATAAAGATTTTGTCATATTAACAAGTGACAATTAAACTAAAATATTAGGATATATATGAGTGATACGAGACCTTACAGCAGTCTCCAATAAACAGCCATGTGTTTTGTGAGTAAATACACGCTTGTGTGAGAGTACATACTCAAATGTAAGTATATACATTATTGTGTATTTTTGAGTATGTGGCTACATCCCCATATTTTCTCAGGCTTCGGCTTTCTCCTTTTGCTTTTTGCTCTTTTTAAGGAAGGAAGGAGCCTTGAACTTTTTCTTCTTCTTGGAAGGCGACTTTGAGGGAGATCCCTCTGGGGTGTGGCCTGCAGGTTTGGATGGCGGGGCTGCAGGCGGGGCAGCAGGTGGGGTCGGTGATGTTTCATTGGTAGACAGAGCTTTCATGCTTTTTTCCAGTTCCTTCTGCTTCTGATCCTCCTCTGCCCCGTTCTGTACCAAGGCTGTCGTAGCATCCTCAATCTTTTTCAGGGTGCTCTCATCTAGAAGTAAGAGATCAAATCCATCCAAAGTAGTAAAGAAAACAGAAATGACCTTCATGTGCAATTTTAAGAAAGAGTTAGCAACTTCATGCCATTACTTTTGTGCCTTAACATGCTGTTTTCATCAAAAAATACACATCTTAGTTTCTTAGTACTTACTAGTGAGAAAACATCTCAGAAGGCTTCCCTACTAGTCAGTACAACAGGAAAACAGAAAAGGACACAAAGACAAAAATACAGGGAGAGAGGGGCATAGTTGTGGAGACAAACAGCCACTTCATCTCACTGTACAAATGTTACAGTAGACAGTACAAACACATACAGCCCATGTTACACTGTAGTGCTGCTTATTTTGCTTAAGTTGTACCTTCAGAAGACGTACCACAGCAACAATATCTCACATAATTAACAATATTGTTCCTTTTCAGTAGAAAACATATGAATCAAAACATATGTTAAACATAAGCATATCTATTTTATTTTATTATCTAATTAATGTACAATTACTTGGTCTGAGAGGAAAACATTTGGGTACTTAAGTCTTTACATAAGAGTTGGGGTTTACTGCTATGAAACAATAATAATGTGACTACACCAAATTGCAGGATTATGATCCTATCAAATTTAGCTATTCCAAAATAACTGTAAATGTTCAAGTTAATATAATTTAAAATGTAACATCAGTAGTAGATCAATGAATAGCTACTTTTAAATTTTTAGATATTTTTACATTTGAAAGTGATTTCTTGGGTTTCTATTTATTATAAAACGGGCTTACTAATCAATGAGGTAGTATAGAAATAACTAATATTATTTTTAAAACAGTAACCTCTTCAAGATATCTAGTGCTCACTATTTTGATAAGCTTTAAATTAAAGTGTCATAGACCAAGTAAATTGAATATACATTTGAATTTATATATTTGGCAGATTCTTTTCCATTAAGGATCCATTAAAAAACAGGCATATTTTGCAGTTTCTTCTACTTTACTCTTATACATTTATTAAAAAGTTTAATACAGCTGAGTTCACTTAAGTGGATACTAGATAAGTGGATAATTCACTTAAGTGGATGCTGTTTCCATGGTACCATTTTGGTGCTGTTCACGTCAATGGGACACAACTTTAGATAAGAGAATACCTGATAAGTGGATAATTCATTTTAGTGGATAAAATTCTCCAGTCTGTGGCCCATATCGCTATGTTCATCTGTTAAGTGGATACACACTACCTGTCCCTTTGGTGATTATAAATAAGTTAAACCAGTGCACCACACCCAGCGTGACACACTACGTTTCATTGAGCAAGCAGGTTAGTTGTGTTGGTTGCATCAGTCACTACACAGCTGCCACATAACCAAGTCTGCAGCAAGAACAACGACCACGAACTGCTCTGCATAAACCACTGATTGCAAACTGGCTACAAACTGCTGTCTGATCAGAGAACTTGTTGTATCAGTTAACGTTTTCCTGTTAAAGGACTACTTCTCTTTTTCTGGGATTTAGTAACAAAACCCAGATTGTTAAAATAAAACATTTTGCTTAAAAAACTTGATGGTTTATCGCTTCTTCGTTACTTCACAGGATGTGGATGCTGATCTGACAGATACTACCTCTTTCCCTTCACTG
Source organism: Arapaima gigas (assembly GCA_900497675.1). NCBI lineage: Eukaryota > Metazoa > Chordata > Actinopteri > Osteoglossiformes > Osteoglossidae > Arapaima > Arapaima gigas. The sequence continues at coordinate 1,045,706 of UFQX01000011.1, forward strand.
GTGGCCGTGCTACATGCAGTGGACATCCGGTGTCATTTTATGGAGGCCACAGGCTGGACATCGTATGAACGTTTATACAAAATATAAGATGATTGAACTTGAACATAGAAATACAACACATACAGTGGACTATTTTGAGAAGAAAAAATAATAATTAATACCATACACCTTCACATGATGGCATAAATATGTGTTGTTCTGTGTTTTACCTGGTAATTTCTACCGTGCAAATCACAGATACAGTTATGTGAATACTCTGGACGTCGTAGCTAACGTAGGTCCAGTCCCAAGGCTGTCCACTAAAGCAGATTTGACTGTTCAGTTTGTTTTCACGTATCATCTGTGCACTCATTTTCTATGAAGCTGAGAGTAACATGGGCTGTAAACACTCAACATGAACAGAGTGGAGAAGGGAGACTGGTCAGGGGTGATGGATTTTTTTCAGCTTGTAGTGCTGAGGACAGCTGCTGCATTCAACCGCAGGGACATGGGGTCAGTACTGCTGGTTCTCACCTGAGGGTGGGGGGTTAGTGGGGGAGGGACACTTTTCTGGGGAAGTGGCAGGGGGAGAGCCCTTTTCATTCAACAGCTCCTCCCCACCTGACACGTGCACAGAGAGAGAAAGAAACAGCAGATAGATGGTGTGCATCAAGTCAGTGAAGGGGGAAAGGAGAAGAGTCTGTGAGGAGTTACTCAGATGTCACTATAAGGTGTACAGGTGAAGGCAGAAGCACAGTCCAGTTAGATGTGTGCAGTTGGTGAGCAGTGGAATGGTGTTGTGTGGTAAAAGAGAGGTTACTGGAAAGTAAGCGGGCCTAGAAGGTACATCAGGTTAGCACGGTCAGAAAGCTGATAGAACTTAGCTGTACACCAGCTTAGAAAGCGTGTGACTTTTTTGAGCGATGAAAAGTGTGAGATGCGTTAGTCACTGGTAAAATGGTAGGACTGTGTGATGAGGAGCATGAGTGATATACCATCTTCCAGACCAAGCTGTTGTTTCCTTTGCACCTCCTGCCGGTAGTCCTCGAGCTCCTTGTCAGTCAGCTGGCTGAAAGGATTTGGTGGTTCTGGCTCAGGCGTGCTTGGAGGCTTTGTTGGATCCCTTTCCAGGCTGTTTTGCCCACCTGCCAGGTCAGTTTCTGTGGACTGAGTGAAGACAGGGGAGGAAGCGAAACTTAAATTGATACTTCACAATGTGCTGCTTTTTGCTACATCTGTTTTATTCCGTTGTTTCCTTACTATTACTGCTTTATATTTTCTAAACTCTTCACCTGTGTTCTCACTCTCTGCCACATTCCTAAAGTTTCCCTTGTGATTGCTTAGGTGTCAAGGAGAGGGCATGCCCCTTTGACGTGTTCCATTTCAGAATGAGTCCTTTCTTATGTGCAGCAGCTGGACTCCATGGAGTTGTTTCTGCTCTGACCGGGTGAGCAAAGCACACAGATGCTATGCTATTTGAGGCACTGTGTAGCATTACTAATGACTGCATGATGCCATATGATCTTCGCTTGAACGTTAGACTAAGTTTTTATTTATCCTACTGCTCATTGTTTCCTGGAGAACTTAGAGGTTAGTGCTAGCAGGTCAGACAGTGTGCATCTCAGTCCCATAGTGTCAGATAGAAGAAGTGATACTGTTGAACAAAAAGTACCAACTGTGGAAGTAAAGACCACCTAACAAGAAAAAATCCATCCCTTCTTTAGTATTAAAGACCTATGAAAAAGGCTGCTGGCCTTGAGGAGGTCTGGCATTCTGGTTGAACTTCAGCATGGATGTTACGGTTGCCAAAGCATGACTCTCGATGGGTTTCAGGTTCTGCAAGTGGATGGAAATCACCAGTGCGGCAGCGGGCGGAGTGGTGGTGGGCTTGCTGTGTGTTTGAACATTGGATGGTGTAACTTGAGCATATCTATTTTGGAAAGCAAATAAGCAGCAGGATATTGAATCAGCTATAGAAAGTGTGGCCTTACATAGTGTGACACATCAGACAGGGCTCAGGCCTCCAGAGTTGTTTTTCAGCAGTACACTTGTCTCTCTGAGGTGTGTGTTTGTTTTAAAAAAAAAAAAAAAAGCTAAGCAGCAAAACAAATACAGGTAATCCCTCAAGATACCAGTATTTGCCTAACAAGTTTTCAGGCATACAAGTGAACACAAGTGTTTCTTGAGTTACGACCAAGCATGAGGCTGAGCATTTGCAGTTACGAGTGACGAAATTCAATTTTCAGAGTTCTTGCCAGTAACAGTAATTGCATCTTGGATTTACATTTCACCTTAGAAGCTGATTTTTAGGAATACATTATGCTCATAAATAGAGGGACACCCGTACTTCTATAAAGAGACAATGAAGAAAATATTAATAAGGAAGTGCAATTAGCCTAGTACTGTCACTGTGGATCCGTTTTTGTGACGTGTCAGCAATGTGAGCTCTCCATTATATGCTTTCTACGCATAATATTAAGCAGTTATGAGCAGTGGTGCATTGCAGTCAGTTATGTTTAGAATGGTCTACACTGCAGTCTTAGCGGAGGTATAAATGGTTGCATAACAAAGTACCGGTGGGGTCTTTTCCGTTATGACGCTGGCCAACACCTGAGACTGAGGTCCAGCAGTCTTCATGTCCTGGCGGTTCTGCTCACGGATCTAGGAGACACAAAACCTCCATTACCACATTATATTTTTTCATTGCCTGTTAATATATTCTTTTGAAGCCCTAATAATCATGCAAATTTAAATTAATTCCAGTGAAAGTGAACCGTTTTTAAAGAAGTTCCAACTTAGGTGGAGTGCTGAATTGACCCATTGTATGAAGCTGCTCACTTTACCCGAAACCTCCAAAATATGCAAGAATATATTTTGCATCTGCACCACAGTTCTTTTAAGAAGATTAGTCATATTATAGCAATCTGGGGGTGGTATTTTTAAATACTTTTATATTTAAACACATGCAAAAATATTATTTAGGGAGTAACATAATTTTCTAATTTCAGAATTTGTCCAAGGAAGAAATTATGTAAAGCATATTGTACCACTGTTGCTCCCTGTTTAGTGTCCAGTGAGGTGCACTGAATGCAGGGGGTATTTTTCTCTGTGTTCACAAATGTTCATTTGTGCTCCTTGTGAATTGACTGTTTTGTTGACGGACAGAATAGTTTAAGTTGCCCGTTAGAAGGAAATTACAGTGTAATGAATGCTTTGCTTGGCATTCCCAGACAAAACTGTACAATCTGAAGCTAGTAGCTGTTGTCAAGTTAGAAGCTTTAATTTTTGGGTGGTTTTTCTCAAAATATGACAAACCCTCTGCTTGATGAAGCGGTTCTATTATATTACAAAAAACGTTGAAGATGTGTTTGAATTAATTTGTTGCCATGTATGCGAGCTAACTATTCCGGTGTTAATTTCCCCCCATTTATTTAATTCTTTCGTTTTTCATTGAAGTTATTTTAGCAAATTATCAAGTGCCCAAAAAAACTAATGTAGAATCCTTCATGGACTAAGGTCAAATTCCTGCTGCTGTGTAATAGTTTCTTCTGTTGTACAGCAAACATGATTTTGACCGCACCTGTCACTGAGATCAATTCTAATACCGGTCGGCTGTGTGAGTGTCACTGTGTTGAAATGGTCCCCTCCATATTGCGTACATCATTCCGGTAAAGGTCCACATTTACATGGTGCATATCTTTGTATTAAAATGGTTCATGCTACACAGTCTACCAAGTTCATTTAAGGAGTGTGCACAACATGTGCACAACCCACAGTGTACCTTGTTCCGTGTTTCTAGCACCTCCTGGGGGTTAGTGAAGAGTGGGACAAACTGATTGGGGTTCTCAATCTTGATGGCTGTGCCACTGCCTTGTGTCACCTCTTCTGTCTTCATCCACTGCGGGGTGAAACAAAGAATTTGGGTGGTAGCATTTAAACTGGGGGACACTTATTACTGCATGATTAACGTGTCAATATATCAGTTATCTCAAGTGCAAACAGAACAGAGGCATCAAGTTTTATGTTACAATTTTGATTATTTTTTTTTGCCAGAAAATGCATGTATTCCTAATATCCAATTAGCAAATGTGTGCAGTAGAACACAAACAGAAGATGGTGAAATTCATGCTTTTTTTTAATGCAAGTTAAGGATGGCACAGCAAAGTGCATCCAGGGAAGAACGTGAAGAACCAAGAGCAGTGGGTCTCTGCAGGGGAGGCTGATGTGATGTATCCACCAGGGGGCAGGCGTGGAAAATGCATTAACCCACAGGGCTGGGAGTGGGATTTTCTCCTGCATTGCGACAGCCAGGGGGTGGGGCAAACAGGATGCCCCTCCCACCAACATGACTTCTTGTTCTACCACATAAGAGGGAGCACTAACTCCCACTGCTCACTCCATATTCTCTGCCCTGTCTGTCCCCTAGATGCATTTTGTCATGCTGAGCATTGGTGGCTTTCTTTTGTTTTTCAATCCGAATTTATTGCTATGCAAGTTTTTAGCCAATACTTTTATCCAATGCTAAACAATTTCAATTATTTATCACTAGAGCAATTCCTTTCTCACAGTAACTTTCACATCTGTAGTTGTCACGCAACTTATCGATCATAAACTTAACAGAAATGTGTTTTTGTGAGCTTAAGTTTCTTTCAGGTTAACTGGCGTTGAAAAGGCCCCCCTCACCGTGGTGCGCTGGTGCCCTGGGCTGGCCTGGTCTTGGCTGACCCGCTGGTAAGTGTTGGGGGTGTTGAGCCAGCGAGTCCTCTCCTGCTGCTGCCGCTGGGCATGGGGTTGTTGGCGAGTGTGTGTACGTGCCCCATCCTCCTCAAAGCTGAATGAGGTAACAGTGGCAGGCACCTCCACCTCCCTGCGGGTCCTTGCCCGCTCGAGGAGAACGGGAAAGCGGTAGGCATAGCCTGTACGGTAGCCCTGACCAGGTGGAAAGTGGAAGAGATCTTTTAGAGGTAAAGCAGTCTATAGTCTATCTGCTCTCTGTTGACTCTGCATATGAAAATCTAGCCTATCATGACCAGTGGCAGGACCTTCTTGGCACAAGTAAAAGGTTTATGAGATATTTCCGTAAAAGTATCCTCCATCAAAGGAAACAGAAAAATGCAATTCTTGTGAGCACAACCTGGCATTTGGAGTCAAAAGAGTTGTAACAGAAAGGGGTCTTCGGAATCAATCCCTAATTATTGTGTTTAAGGATAATTTAAACTAATGGTTCAACTAGCAAGCAAGATCTTACAAGATTGTCTAGGGTCCTCATGAGTGCCTCAAACTCGTGCTCTCCCAGTCGACTTTTGTGAAGTGGGCCAAAGGTGGATCCTGCCCAGCCCACGGTTCCAGCAGCACTGGGCCTGTACGCGGCCCGGTCCAACAAAATCAAATTCTGCTCCCCTCCCGCACTGCACAGTGCTGACACCTATGGTCACAGCATGGGATTTCATGTAAATGCACTGCTCTGGCGGTCTCAGTGTTCACCCCTTCCCCCTACACAGGTACATGCTGAAATACTGCTTTTCATTTTAGTATAAAAAACCCATTCAAGCAGGTCCTGACAGCTCTTTTGAGGCACAGGTCACTGAACAGGCCAAATTTTTCCTGGGAGCGGCAGGATGAGAATGACCTGCTCACCTGGATTTGACAAGCAGCCTGGATGTGATAGACTGTGTAGAAGGCTTCCTCCACAGATTCTCCTAGAGCCACAATGCCATGGTTCCTCAGCACCAACACCTAGGTAACACACACCATAAGAGAGCAGTTCAACACACAGCCTCTATCACCCTCTGCTGGAGCTCCTACAGCACTCTTCCACATACCCATCATCCCTTTGAACCTCCCCTGTCCCTTCCCCTCACCTTGCAGGTGGGTCCTAGACTTTTCTGCAGCTCCACTCGATCCTCCTTCCCCTCCATCACTCCATTGTAGTCAAAGTAGGCCACCTCTCCCACCAGCAGAGCTTCATGAGACAGCGGGAGGAGGCCACATTTCATGGCTGACACCTACACAGATTGCTGGCCTTTAGTCTCAGTTTGACAACCCTTTGTATGATTTTTCAGTACAATAATGTTTGTTTTTCAAAGGTCTGATCCTAGCTTAAATGTCACAAAACAGTCATAACGTTTCAGAAAATACACTACTGCTTGAGTAATGATGCATGACAATGAAGCAGCTGGCATAACCCTTTTAAATAACTGGTGGACTGAATGAAAAACGCTCAAACTACTGTGCTGGATTTTATGGCAATTCTGGGCACCGCAGCTTCACTCTCTGTCGGTACCGACTTCCTTATTGGCTTTTTCCACAGAGCCACGCCTCACCGCAGCGGTGGCCGGCGTGTGAAGGTGCAGCAGGCAGCGCACATCTGGGCGGGCGGAGTAGATGGCGGAGTGCAGGCTGAAGCCGTCTGTGTCAATCCCCAACGTGGTGTTTCCCCTCTCCACAAGCTCCCCCAAAATGTTCACCTTTGCCTGGAGCAAACAGCAGACGTGACAAATCAGTGGTGGACGAACGCTCTGCGGGGTGTGGCTGTGTCTGGGAGGGTCGCGCTCACCAGGCTGCCGGCAGTAACCTCAGAGTAGGCCAGCCCATCCGGCAGAACCAAAAAATGCTCCTGCTCCTTACTGACACGGAGCTGCGGGGACAAAGGAAGACAGTCAGTCACACAGTCAGCGATACACACCCAAGAGCAAAACACAGCAAACTTTGACACACAGAAGGAAAAACTTACAAACATTCAAACAGAAGGAGAGTCTCTACCGTTACTGGAGATTCTTGGATTTCCTTTCTACTACAACCTGGAATTCACTTCTCCCGCTGATGTTTTTTCCCATTCATATTTTTGTCTCATTGTTTATTTTATTTATCTATTTGTTTATTTATTTTTTTCATCTTCGTTTGGTTTCGCTGCTTATTGTAGGCTGATTTATGCTTAAGCTGGATCGAACAGTTGGGGTTATTTTTTCCCCCTGTATCGGTCACAGCGTTTCACCCAATTGTAGCATCTTACAATAAACTTTAAAAGAAAGAAAGAGAGACCGACGGTCAGTCACACAAAGCCTACATAAAACCACATATATAGGAGGACAATGAGAAACGTGACAGTCACACACAACCACATACCCAGACACACGCAAAGGGACACAGTTGAAGAAACGGCGAGGCATGTAAACACAGACAATCATATCCGGACACACAGCTACACACATATACAGTGGGAGGGACAGCGAACGACTCGGGTGCTGGATGCCGATGCCTCGCAGAGACGGACAGGTCAGCACACTCACGGTGAGCTGGGCGTGGGTGAGCTGGGCCCAGCCGTACAGGTCCAGAAGGCGGTACACGCTGGCCAGCTTGCAGCGCATCAGCCGTTCGCCCTTCACCATAGAGCTGGGCTCCCAGCCATGTAAGTCATTAATGGGAGTCACAAGTGTCATGGCTAGGAGTGGAAATGAGCAGAAGCATTTATACTCCTTAGTCCTACAGTTAATTGAAATTGCCCCCCCCCCCCCCCCAGTGGAGAAGACATCATCCATAATGAATCACTGTTTTGGGANCCTTAGTCCTACAGTTAATTGAAATTGCCCCCCCCCCCCCCCGAGTGGAGAAGACATCATCCATAATGAATCACTGTTTTGGGAGTGGCACACAAATGAACTTGGGTGTAACTGTGTGTAAACACGGCAAAGCTGTGTTTCTGCCTAAGGGATGGACCCTAAAACATAGACGTGTATTTTTTATTCAATTTATTGATCTTCTTCTTCAAAACAGCTTACAATATTAAGCTACGGGGTAATTTTTAGCAGCGCAGTTTGGCGAGATTCAAACCTGGGGGCCTTTGGGTGCCACAGCATCAGCTCTAACTGCCTGCTGTATGTGTGCAATTGTGACTGAGGCCTTCACAGGAGCAGTACTGTGTCAGCGTGTAGGTGTGCGAATGTCCACGTACGCGTTACCGTACGGCTGTGATAGCCGTGCTGGAGCATGTGAGCCCGCGTGTGTTAGCGCGTGGGCGTGTGTTAGAACGAAGGGTGCACACACTTGTTGACGTGCATCACACAAGAGAGAGTGGTACCTACATGAAGGAGACACAGGGAGGGCCCCGGGCGAGCCGTGGGAGGCCATGAAGTCAGCGATCTGACGCAGAGCCCACAGGCTGGAGGAGCTGCTGCCCTTCTTCACCTGCTCCTGGATCAGCACATCCAGCTCCTCCCTGAAAGACTGACACAAGCCGTGGGAGAAGGTGAGCGAGCTGGTGCACACGCCGCAGCTGGGGGCGCTCTCACAGCCCACGCTCCGCACCACACAGGGACCCAGCGGCACCACCGTCGACGTATCCCTCTGCTTACACTCACTTTTCAGTCCTCCATACTCTTTCTCGCTCCCTCTCCTGCTCGTTCACTTCCCTCCCACTCTGCGTCTGTAGACTGTGCAGCCTGGCTACAGCTGCAGCTGTCAAGTGGTGATTCAGAGCAGATTAAATCTGAACGGTGGAGATAATCACATCTTTTGAAACCTAATGAGGGGGAAGGGAGAGAGGGCAAGGGGATTAAAAGAAGGGCATAAAGGGTGGTATGCTGAGACCCTGGGGCGCGGAGAGTGTTGAGTGGGACGAACCCCTCAGTCTGTCTTTGGCTACGTGTCACACGCATAAAGACACACACACAGGCAGCTGCCTTGCTCATCTGCCGCATGCCACACGCATGCAGGCCCACCTCCAGCTGGCACTCACTGGGCTCTGCAGAATGCTGGACACGAGTCGCCTGCGCTCCGCATCAGCAATGGGCGTGGAGTGGGCATCAGGGTGCTGTGGCGATGGAATGGTCGGAAGACTCCGGCCTTCCCCGTTGCTGGGGCTGCGCTGGACTGGGGTCCCTGCAGGAGTGTGTGAGGCACTCATCTTCTTTCAGCAAGCCACAGAACAAAGAGTGAGCCAAGCTGGGAGCAGGATGGAGGGAGGGAGAGAGATAGAAAGTGTAATGAAGGCCGTTGTTCAGCACCTTTAAGACTTTGGATAATAAAAAGAGAAAAATGGATACACACAAAAAGGCACTCAGTGAGTAACATATAAAAAGGCGGCAACCTGTGAATCCAGTTACCTGTGTGTGGGGTAGGAAAGTTTTGACTATCAGAAATTAGTAATAATTTTGTCTTCCCCTGTAGCATTGGCACTGCAATTCTATCAGCATTGTGATAAATGAGTTATGTAAGCCTGCAAGATTATTTCCCTTTGTCTATGTCAGTGGTACAGATCTTTTGAAATGAAGATTCTACTTGCTTTCTCCTGCTCTTCTCCTGCACAGGGGGGCTCAGAAGTGCAGACTGAGACCCACCCATCATTCCCAACCAACTTTGCTACCACTGAAGCCTCTAAAGATGAGAGAGGTGAACCTGCAAGGAGAGATGTGGTGCAGCCAGAAATACCCCAATGAGACGAAGAAGACGTGACAGCAAGCAATGGAGAGCAGAAGGCACAGTGAAGAAAGAGGAGCAGTGGTAACAGGGGAGGCCCTATAGTGGAGTGGGCAAAGACACGCCAAACAGATCTGCAGAAGACAGATTACAACCAGTGTGGCACACCCTCTGTCCCCACACCAACAGTCCCTGACTGTCAGGATTCAGGCTGTAAGGCAATGATGATGGGCAAATAAACACCAAAAACAGAAGAAATAAGAACAGCAATTATGGAACACTAGCCTGTCAAACGTGACTGATTAAATACATGAGGCCAGATAGCCAGAGGCCACATAATGACAGTGCAGAATCCAGCAGTGTGTTCAATGAAAAAGGAAAGTTCAGCTGTATAGTTCACTATCAGTCCAGAGAAAACCACACTTCTACAGGCCTGGTGAACAATGTACTGTTGCAGTTGTCAATACAGTTGGAATTAGGGTGAAAAACGCTCCAAATGTGCTGCTGCTTGGTCAGAAATCTTGCCCTTAACTTCCAGAGACCTTATGTTCTAACTGCTGTGTCATAAAACCTGTGACTGACAGGGGAAGCTCTGTGGACCTGTTGCAGTTGTATTGCCATCAGATGGGTTGTCGTGTAAGCCCGGATCTTCATTTGCAGTCTCGGTTGAGTGGAGGTTGGCCCTACAAGGCCAATATACTGGACTGGAAGCCCTTCCCTCCTGGGACGGCAATAATTCCGTCTGGAGAAGCCCCAACCCCACGTGAACCCCCCCCCCAATCCCTTCATCATATGAGTCTTGAGTAGATGATGAAACGAAAAGCAAACTCACGCTGGAGCGCTGGACTCTCTTTTAGGGTCTGAAACACCTAATGACCACAGACCTTCACAGCTAATGGGAAAAGTATCTTAATTTCCCCCAACTAGCAATGTTTAACAATCTCAGAAGTGCAGAAAAAGGCTGAGATATGCACATGCACAATTATGTATTGATCAGTGAAAGGAGAAGTGCTCTCTCTTTGGGCGCTAGTTTGGTTACTTAGTCTGTAATGCAATAAGGGGATAAAGGCAACATTTTCAGATGATGAGCAGCCATCTGTCTCGCCCCATGAAAGCAAACTCCACCGGATATTGTGTTTTATCAAGGAAACTCGGCCAATAGCCGTACGGGGGATATATCCACCTGTGCTCATTTTGAAGACATGACTGTTTAATAAAAGAGACCCTAAAGTAAAAATTAAGGTTTAATTTCCTTCTGTATTATAAGTAGTTATCTAAATAAAGTCAGACACTTGCCTACGTAAAGCTACTGAGGTCACACAGGTTTCACGGCGGTTCCAGATATATTTTGCCATATAGATTTAATACTTTCAGACATCATGAGAGCGGAAGCAGGAGGGGACTCTTCAGCTGAACAAAAACGCAAAGCTGAAAAAAATCCATCTCTTTAGTCCCAAAAGAATATTGTGTTGCAAGATATTTGTCACTTAGTCCCACAGCTCCAGATCCAGCAGAGAGGATTCAACCAGGATACAGCGGAGCCCATGTCTGACTCCTGATTTTAAAAAAAAAATCGTTATGTCAAATCAGCTCAAGGTTGAAGACAAGATACAGTCCAGTAGCTGTGTGAAATCTGACAACCCACATAAATTTCCAGTCAAGTGTAACTGGATCTACGTCTGATGCTAATACATTTGTTACAAATAAGATAAGTGGTGCAAATGTTTAATGCTCTACATTTGGATTATGAGGAATACTTGTTGTGCATTTTGATTTAAATACAATACAAAACTAAATTGAAATGAATCCCATTTCACTACTCTCATGACAATCATATTAGCAAGGCAATAAACATTAATTACATTAATTACCATCATTTTTAATATTAGAAATGTATCAGATTTTTTTTTTAAATGGCCTCAACAGTAAATGTGAGCAGGCATAGTGTAAATCAGTGCAAAGGAACAACATATGTAGTTAGAAAGTCCAGAATACGGCACAGTTATTGTATATTGCAAAATGGAGATTAAAATAAAAAATAATTGAAAGAATCTCCAAATGGAATAGAGAGTGAAATGATTTTACAGCAGACACCCAATTCATCGCTAGTAAAAGCTGCTCAGCTTACCGCTGCGTACACATACAAAACTGGATATTCAGGGAGCCACTCGGGTTAAGTACCCTGTTCCAGATTTGGACAGCTGCTCCCCTGCTGGGACGCCGTTCATTCAGCGGGGCTCCACATGCTAAACACACATATGACACATGTGCGCTGCCTGAAACATTCTCTGATTCGAAGGAGGACTTTGGGCTGCACGCTTGAGCCTGAGGGTAAAATTAATCCACAGGTGCAGAATGGCCTGTCCTGCCTCAGCTTCTCCCTCTGCTCAACACCATTAGCAACACGTTTTCAGTTACAGAATTCTTTGACTTTAGACAATTCACACATCTTCTTAGTTACATCTAAACATTCATATAGTTTAATTTACTTCTTTTTGTGCAAAAAAATGTTGCATTACTTTGGTCACTTTTCCTTTGGAAACACAGTTTCTAAGCTCCCAGTTTAAACAGTAAAAAATTAATATTATTAGTGTGGCATACAAACAAATATTATCAGTGCTGATGTTAGATTCAGTACCAGTTTGCTCTTCCTGACCATCACAGACTGTGTCTGACTGCCCAGTTGAGACACACCGAATATATGTGCATTCGGATGAGCCGGTGTTTAAACGCCCACGCACCACCAACAGAGAGAACACGCTTCTCACTGGGAAGGAGAAAGTGAGAAAATACCAACCCGAGCAAATAACACCACCATTACAACCAGTTTACGGTCCGTTACCGTTATCTTTAATACTGGGACACGCCAAAATAAACTGTACCTACAGCTCAGTTCACGGGGGTCCTCTTCATACTTAAAACGGCAAGACACGATGGTAAAAATGGGGCCCGTTTTCCTCTTTGTGATGACGCCAGTCCTCCCTCGCTCTCCCACCCAGCGGCCTCAGCATGGCTGCCTAGCAACAGCGTGAGCGCCGCCGCAGCTTCAGCACCGCGCGCACGGCCAACGCTCGGAGCTCGAAGCAGCCGGAAGGTTTTCGCGGGTGAAACACAGCACACGGCTGGAGAACGAACACACGCACGCGCACACACACACACACACACACACACACACTTTCAGATCAATCATACAGACAGCGCGCATCACATCTGTAGCCTGTGCGATACTTACATCACACAGATCAAACCACCCTGTGTAAAACATCACAACAGAGACAAAACCACGCGCCACCCGTATCTACAGCAGAACGTAACCGCTCATCTCATCTGAAGCTCAAGTGCCGTTTGTCTGATTATTGCCTTATTGTGTTACGACGGAGCCCCCCCTCCCCCGCCCCCATTAACCCCCCCTCAAGACCACAAAGAAGTGGCCTCCATAGGTGCGCACCCAGGAGTAGAAAACAAAAAACACCCCGGCGTCCATTTCCCCCCCACCTACCTCGACCCAAAAATGCACCACATGGAGCCCCAGAGAAAGACGCTCAGCACAGTCGTCGCATTTATTATGTTGCATTTTTATGCAAATGTAGAGATGCTGTAAAAGAAGGTGAATTTCAGGCTCAGCGGTCTAAGGGCAGTTTGAACCCGCGGTGTGACCCGTGCCCACGTATCGTTCAGCTTACTGTGTTACTGCATTCTCTCCCACGCGTGGACCCACAAAGCGACTCGGTGCCACAACAATAAATGCAGCGAAATGACGCGCGTGTCGCTCCCGGACCGGCTGCAGTTGACCGACCGCACAGCTCCACCCTGTCGATTCTCCATCCTCTCACGGAACCTGGACCAGCCCACCGCCACGGCTGTGATCGCCGTGACCCCCCCATTCCTCAAACCCACACCAAAGTCAGAAAGGCTGCGCGCTAAAACCCGCAACCATTACACAACAGGCACCATAGAATTACCTTTATTTAAATCGTATGCTTGGGATCTGGTACCTTCTGCCTGCAGCGCCGTTCAGTCGTGTGCTTCACCTCCCTGGTATTGTTTACAGATGTCCTGCGGCAGCTCGGACCTTCATCCCCAACATCACAGCTGTAGTCATGGCTGAAGGCAAACTGTGGTGCCATCTGGTGGTCACTATTGGAGTCGCAACTTCCGACCGTTTAAAAACTGACAGCAGTTACACGGACATTCATTTCGGAAAGGATTCCCGCTCCTCCCGGGTGAAGGACTCGATTTTCCTGACTTGGGAAAAATATCCCAAATTTGGGGTGAACCGTCTCAGACAAACTAAACCAAATAAGCAGCCTGTACAGTCCGAATTAGTCCCAGTAGATGAACTCAGAAGCTGAAAATAAACTGACCATTTTCCAACTCTGCGTCTGTCTTGTCTTTCAGTGTTAGATTCGAACCCCCTCCGGCTCTGAGTTTCTTTGCATCACAACCGCTGATGAAGCCAGATGAGACCAGCACTCCATGTCGCAGGGAGCTGAGGACCCCCTGCAGTGATGAAAATCAGTTCACCTGCATCTCAGCATCACTTTACTCTGATTTTACTGCATCCCAATGTTAGCTTTACCATTACAGCCTTTCTTAACCAGTAGCACCTTGGGGAGGCAGCCACTGACACTTGGATTCCCACTTTTTTTGGTTGGATTAGTTTTTTTTTTTTGGTTTTGCTCTCCTCAGTTGCCAGTAGGTTTATTGGACTTTAGCCTGTATAGTTTCTCTGATTAAATGTGCAGTGACTCCCCCCCCCCCCCAATGAAGTTACTACATATCTGCTGTGTTTTAACCTGTTGTTCAGAGCTCTGAGTCACTGTGAAGAAGCCTGTATAAAAATAAACTGAAATAAACCATCACACCAGGCTCCACTGAACTAATGCTTCACAAAATGTAATACAGGGCAACTAATCTGATAAAATCCTCCTTAAGTATAGAACGTTGTTAAAAGTGGTCTTTTTATTTATATATATTTTTAACAAATTTACAGTGATCTTAGTTCAGTTTTATTATAATTTTCCACCTAACAAATAATGGGAGCAGGTTCAGTACCCCAGACCCCTATCTGAAAGCCAGGTTTGAGAAACATTTGGTTCAGCTACCAGGAAAAAGGTATTTATTTTCTTCATATTATCCTCCATTTAGCCAACATTTTTGCCAACACTTAGACATAGAACTGAGCAATTATTAACCGTTACAGTTTAAGATGAAATAATGGTAAGAATACTGCTAAACAGCTTTCCCCAACAGTACAGCAGAAGTAGGACCCAAGAGACCTTGTGTACTGTAAGGCAACATTTATAGCCACACTATCCATCCCAGTGCCGTCATGTACAGCACACAGTCACACACGGCATAGTTCTGCTTTGGAAAAAGACATTTTAATCACATTCAAAATACATTTAAACTGTATAGAAGAAAAAAAAATACTCAGTTGTCATAAACAGACCTACCCCACAAGTTACCAGTTCATAAATTAAAAGAAATTTGCAGCTAAATAAATACAAGTTGCTTTCATCTCTAGTCACTTATGACACTTGCTGCATCGACTATGTTGTGCCATATACATGCAAACTATGCATACTTGTATTTTCAGTACAAAATTAGATTTCATGTATGAAATTTGACCTCATTCCTCAAATCTTTGTATTCACAGTCCCACTACAAGCAAAGTGAAAACAGTTTTAAACTTATACACAGGAGAAAAAAAAAAAAAGTTTTGAGATCTTCACTTCAGTGCAGTGACCATCTGATGACAAGTCTTACAATGAGCTGAAAATATTCTCTGGTTTTCAATTGATCCTGAATCCAACATCTTTAGCAAGACTGGAACATCTGGGGAATAAACATAGACAATGAACACTCCAGACCAGAGGATGGCCAAGGCAACCGTCAGGTTGAGGCCTGCAAGCACTTTCAAACTTGCACGGCGCGATTCATTGAACGTTACTTCCAGACTAGACGTGGGGAGTCTAGACAATCATCTGAATGCTCTCAAGACTCAAAGTTTTATTCCGCCTTAAAAGGACATGCAACAAGCTGGTCTTTTATTCTGCCACCCCCCTTTGAACAGGCCTTAGGAACTCTTTTCCATCTTCTCAGTGGGGGGGAAAAAGGGAATCAAGTTTAAACCTTTTACTTGCAAAAAATAAAATAAAAATAAAGCTGGAATGAGAAGCAATACCATGGCCTGTTCAGGAGTCAGTTGGATGATGTACTGGTATGCTGGCATTACGCATTGGTGGAACAACAGACCACCCACGTCTCCCTCATCCTCCCCAACGACTCCTGTGGTCACCACGGGAACTGACACGGTAACGCCTTCTGCCAGCTCCGTTCCTGGCACAGAGCTCAAAATCTGACATGACGAGAGAGGAACACCAGTTATGCAGCATATTTGCAGGTTACATTAGCAGGATTCCCTTTCACAGGAGGAAATAAACAGGATAAATATGCATCTGCACAATAGTAAAATTTTACGCACACGCTGCCGACATGATAGAAGTTACATGTTCACAGATGGCTAAAAAGAGGCAGGTGGTGTAGTTGCCGCTTTGTCCTAGAACATCATGGCGGGATCTGCGCTCAATACACTCCAGCAACGATGAAGCATCTTCCCCAGTATTTGTGACCAACTGCAGAATTTCACCGTTAATATTTTTTCGGTCCCCCAATGCTTTACGAATGAAGTGACGTTTCTATTATTAACCTTCATTTAGCTGGTGCCGTTGTCCACAGTTTTACAGTGATTTACCCAGAGTAAACAGCATTACAGCAGAACATTTGAGCCAAGGATGGAAGCTAAACTCTAACCATTATATATTCTGCTCTCCTGAGAATCAAAAGGTACAGGAAGGAACTGAGACCCAAAGGTTGAAACAATCTAAATATCGACATTAACGCTTCTGTTTCCGTAATCCTGCAAGTTTTGCCAAACAAGTAAGTTCAGACGACGTACGGAGTCAGATGTGTCGTGCAGCACAGCCAGTAGCAGGCGGATATATTCTGTGGCAGCCTTCAGGATGTCCACCTTGCTGGGCTTGCGGTCGCGCCGCATCAGCGGCACCATGCGCTTCAGGCAGGAGAACATGTAGTTCAAGTTCCTGATCTGAGACATGCCACAAACCCGGGTCAAAGTTCCAGCAATCGCTCGCGTTACCTGGTATACATTCCCACTCATTACGATAAGTTCACTCCAGTCAGGTGCTTTATTCTTAAAAGTAACACACGACAAATTAACCAGCAAAAACAGACCTGGTGTGGGGCACAGAAGAAGAACAATTGTGTAAAGCTCACAATCATCTCCCAGAATGTGTACAGGTACAGTATCATCAAGCTGCTCTCCTGTACAAATACTGCAGGTCACTTTGAAGAAAAACCACTTAAGACAGAAGTTCAAGCCTTCTCCCCGAAGGAGCCCTATTTTACATATTAAACACACCCCACCACACACACACACCTCTTTAAAACTGATTTCAGAAAAGTAGACCCCACCCCAAGGTGATACGCTAAGTTTACCCCATCATTTTTAAACACCTAACTCGCCACGCGACCCGAATGAGAACTCTGGCGACCCCCAGTGAACATCGCGACCCGCAGGCTGGGGACTCACCCTGAGACGCTCCTTCGCGTTCACCAGCTGCCTCCTCCTCACCCCCTCGCTCCAGTCCTCGGTGTCCACGTACAGGCCGTCCCCCCCGCGGCGGAACTTCCTGATGGCAGCGCACTCCGGGAGCGGCGACCCGCAGCGCAGCAGCGACACCACATCCTTCGACAGCTCGCACTCCGGCACCCGCATGAGCGGCGCGCCGCCCGTCACTTCAGCCATTGATCCACAGCGTTTTAATGCGTGGATAAGAAACACGTGGAATGATTCATCTGTACCGGGCCACGTCTCCCACTAGTCCGGTGGGTTCAGGTAAAGTGGTTTTGAAGAGCCCCTCAAAGCCCAATTAGTTAATCAAGGGCAAACGGGCACGCACCTGTGCACCTGCCCACGTGCGTTCTTATTCGCGCCACAGGGGCGCGCGCGCACGCTCGCTTCCCCACCTGTCCGCGCGGGTGGGCTGCAGTGTGAAATGCGACTAGAAAAAGCTGAGTTTTATGGTTTCACGGGACTTTGAGGAGTTCAAAAAGTTTGTAGCTGAACGGCTTTCTGTAGTTTTGCAGAAGATGCGTCCGATTAACAGGCGCGGAAAGGTGATGTTCGGGATTTTATTAATCGCTGCTTCTAAGAAACGGCTAACATAAACACAGACCACTGGAAGCCGGGGTTATAGCAGTTATTTCTGTTATTTACTCAGGAGGTCCGTTCAAGAAATATAACCCGTTCACTTGGATATTTAACATTGTTAAAAACATCGCGTAGGCCGAAAAGGAAAAGTTTTCCTACTGTAGGAACGTCTATTGGAACAATAGCTTCTGTAAGATTCAAGCTTGACACCATCCAAGTTTCATTTTGGATGATGTCATTTTAAAACGGGGAAAAAAACCCAGGATTTCCACGAACAGCGTCTCTGCCTTTTTTCCAGCTAAACTCCTACTTGGTCTTAAATAGTCGGTCCATAATTAGACTTCCGATGGAACTTCAGAATTGTTCTGCTGAGATGTATTAATAATGCAGAAGTAGGAGTTTCAGGCTTAGCTTGCAAACTGACTCTAAATCATGTCTTTCTAATTTGCTATTTTACCTAGTTGACTTTTTTTAAAATTCCTTAGTCTATTTCCAAATAAAATACTACTGGAGTGGCGTTTAATCCAAAAAACCCAAATTTAGACTATTATTTGAGGTAAATGTTTCTTATTGAAATGACGGTTTTCCCAAATGCACAAATAAAGCTTCTTGCAGAAGTACGTCTTGCAACTTCTAGCTGATTTACCTTTATGGTACTTGAGTTTAGTTGAGCTGTGTTCAAATCCTGGTTGGAATGAATAGCAACAAGAGGGTAATGTATGATGAGAGCTGAGAATCATTGACATTCATTAAAAAGGAAAAGTACTTTGTTTGCAAACGGGTGTCTTGAATCACTAAGGTTGTTCAGTTTAAACCAGCTGTTTCCTACCTGTGTGTGTGTGTATATATATATATATATATGTGTGTGTATATATAATCTATACATGTGTATAAAAAATGCTTTCATTCTTTTATATATAAAATGTATGTTTGTTGGCGAACCACCGGGTGGCTTGGTGAACATCTTTTGTAAAACTTCACGCTTCCTTATTCAAATTGAAGTTTTCAGTTTGCCTCTGTCGTAAAACTAGAAATGACTTCAACTCAGTAAGCAAATAATATTATGATTTCAAGGCCAGTGGTATCAAAGGTTAAAGGTACTTCTCATAAAATGGTGCACTGGCTGGTAGAGAAATAGTAATGGGCACATTTCCCACGATTAACACCTGTAAATCACATCAGTGCACCAATTTTTACTTTGTGCATGGCCTGCAAAGGACTTTAACTCAAGGAGTAAAAATAGTTAATCTTTTAAGGTGAGCGACATGGATTACCAAGTTTATCTTGCAGGCCTTTCTGTTCTCTCCTAGTCCAGCAACAGTGAACACAGGAAGAATGAAGTCTTGGATTCCAGTTGAGCTCCTTGGTACCGATTCCTCATCACCAGGAGGCTGTTGGTAAAGTTTATCTTGCACTGTGGCTTCTTGTGAATAGAAAACATTTAAAGGTTAAAAGTAAGTTTTTAAATGCATCACTGGCCTAACTCCATTATAAGTGTTTCAACCTCCTGCACAAGGCTGCCACACCTTGAGCATTCCTAAAAATGTATTCATAAGGATATTCACTAGGTTCTTTAAGATGGTGGTTAAGTTTTTTGGATCAGTGTAACTACTTATAAGTTGGGGGAGAAACTTGTAAATAAAAAGGTCCAGAAAAAGCTGGAGGAGAAAATGGTTGAGGAGTGCTGAGTGGATATTGGTGCTCCTGCTGCAGCTTTGTATTTTGAACATTGAAAACTGCAACCAGGACTCCATCAGTTGATCGAGGGGGAAATCTGGCCTTTGCTATGGTTCTAGAAGAGATTCTCCTCCCAAAAGTTGCAATTTCCTTATGATGACATGAGTAGCTGTGGCAATGCGACGTGCTGCACGTCCACCACAGGACTGCTCACTGCACCAACACATTTTCTCCGTCTTTTAGTTAAATGCAGCTGCCGTCTCAGCTGCTGGTTCCTTGAATTTACTGTAGGTGTGGTGAAATATTCTTTAATTTTACTTGGCAAATTGACTACTCCTGAGGTCCAACCATTCATTTTTATCCCCTTTACAGGAAATTAAGTGACTCTCCCAAAGTGTACATGCTACAGTGTTGATGCATCATTTAAAAGCAAGAATATCCAGATGTCGGGTGTGACTCGGGCAACTTTTTAGAATTAATATCGAGAGAGAGATTCTACTTGCCCTCAATGTCATTCTCAGGTCTTTGGCATTTTTTAACCTTTTCAGTAAGACTCTTACTACCCAAATGTTGTATAACTGCTTGTCCACATTTTGGTGTCAATGAATTCCATTTATAATATTTTTATTTCTTCTACTTTCAAAGTGTGCAAATGCAAAGTTGAAACTGTTTGCAAAGACTAGAAGACGGGTGCCAGGATATCGCTTTCAAAAGGTCTGATTACTGGAAACCGCACCGTTTACGAAATTCTAGGAAACGGATGCATTTGTATCAAGTGAAATATCATTGATCACGAGTATTTCATTTTTAAATATTAGAAGCTGTATAGTGGGCACTAAAATGGACTAATATCACGCCTTGCATAGCCAATGTTTTTTTTACTGTAAAATATTGTCCTTTGTGATGCTGTTCAAGGTGAGTGTTTGCTTTGTATACTTAACCTCCCTTTACACGGATTAAAGCTGCTTTTCTTACTGGGATGGATACCAACAGAGAGCGCCGGATTGCTCTGAGCAGAACACACCCTGCTGTCCCACTGCGGCACATCCAACACACGCACGCGCGCGCACACACGTACTTATGTGCAGTGTCTCGTGGAGGTGGGTACTCGCCGGGCGGGGGGGGGGGGCGGGTGGTACACACCTCAGGCCGGGCCAATCGGACGGGCCTCGGCGATGACGCCGACAAGTCTTCGGTTTCAAGTGGGAAGTTGCTCGCCCAAGTTGAATGAGTTCAGACTTCCTCAGAACTGCAGTCACTTACCGGCAGTCGGTTCGCGCGGGGAGTTCCTCCTTTCTTGCTATTTAAGAGCGTCTTCAGCCGCGCTGATTCTGTAAGTTTTATGCGAACGGGGGAGCGACTACCAAAGAGACAGAGAATCGGGAAACCGGGACGATGATCGCTTCGCATCTTTTGGCGTATTATTTCACCGAACTCCATCATGACCAAGTACAGAAGGTAAGAGCGCAGTAAAGTGGACAAAGAAAGAACTAAGTCTATACAGCAGTCGATAAAGAGACACCCGCGGGAAGTAATTCCGGAATAAACGCGTGAAAAACTGACTTTCGAAGTGGAAGTGCGGACGAGGGTTCAAACTTTAAAAAGGCGCTAGCTGCGCTAGCCTGCCGGCGCGAGGGAGGTGTCCACGTGCACCGAAGCCGATGCTGATGATGACGGTGATGTAGCGCATGATGACGTATGCGACCCGCGGACACTGCTTTCAGCTACGTGAGCCGTGTCACGTTAAACCTAAGGGAAAAACCCCTTAACACCCTTCGGTTTCTTTACACTTGTGCTTTCGTTACCGGTATAGTCCGCTTTACTTAAACTCAACAGCAGTTACATATTTTCTACCAGTTTTTGTTCTTACCTCTTATTAACGTCTAAGAGGTGGGAGGTCGTCGCCGGCCGACCGATCTACTTAGGTGTTTTATTGCAGTGTCACATAAGAAGGGTCACCGAAAGGTCCCACCGTACTGAAGCACAACGAGATTCTGTGTGACCAAGCACTGTTACATCATACCAGCAGCGGGAGGAAGAGAACAAAATTTAAAGTGTAGGAAGTGTTAGGACCCGACGAAGGGGGGGGGGGGGTCACTGAGGCCAGCTGTCATGTGGCATTCATAGTGTGTCGGTCATTATCATGGAAACTTTACACTTAAGTTCCTCCACACATGTGTCTGGAACCAGAAGGATGTAGCAGCCTGGCTGTAGGCCTCTTCGAAACAGGAAGTATGTAAACACTTCTAAAAAGATTCTGCAGGTTAGTAAACCTGAATTTGTCACCTGAAGATCCAGAAGCAGTGAGGTACTTGCTGTAAAACCCTTCGGTTTGAATGGAGCAACTGGTGGGGTAGTTTTAGGTAATGTGTCAGGCAAACATTGTAATGAGGAGCGTTTTGATTCCCACTTCCTACTGTGGCTCCTTTGATTAAGGTTATTAACCATGATCTGATAAAAATGACCCCGGCGTACAAACAGGTAAGTCATTCTAACCAGCTTAGTATAAAACCTTGTCACTGTGAGCTGTCATCTAGAAAGGCCTCCTCCGTCATGGGATACGGTGGCACTGCAGATTAAGCCGGTTCCTCCCAGCTCCTGGGCGTGGTTTTATATCTTTTTCACGTTTTCACCTCTCAAACATCCGCAGAAGGACTCAGTAAGCAAAACACTTCCTTTCCTCGTTGCCTACGAGCCGGAGGCGGATCCAACCTGGTTGCACTTGCACACAAAAGGGACAATGTGCTGTAGGTGCGATATGTTGGTGTGGCCTGCCGTGGTATGAATGGCATGTGGAAACCAGTGTGCGGACTGGTTATTTATGCACGGAGCTGTAACTGAGTGTGTGGAGTGAGAGTGAGGTGACAGTCATCTTTGCTCCGAAGTCACAAAAAAAGTTACTGTACAGAAACAATGAAATAACTGGCAACATGTTTACAGATGAGTCCATATTAATCATTTGCTTGGTCCCATATCTGTTCATCTAAATTTTAGTCCGGTTTAAGTTTAGCGTTCCAGGTATGAAAGCGCACAGTTTCTGTCAGGGTTTCTGTCTCTAAATTACATTGTCTAATGTTAAAAGTTCTGTGTGATGAGTTGTTCCAAAGGGTGCAGTTGTTGGCACAGTGGATAGAGCTGTTGCCTTTAGCTGCAAGGACCCAGGTTTGAATCCCATGTCCTCAAGCAATGTGCTTAACCTGAATTGATACAGGTAACTAAAAGGGTAAATCACTGTAAGTTGCTTTAGAGCAAAACATTAGCTAAATAAATGTTTCAGGGAGATGACAGTTTCTCAGTTATTGGGACAAAAAAATCAGTAGGTGTGAGTTCCACATGAGGCTGTTGTGGACACTGGTGGGGTCCCCCTTCCCCCATATGATGTTATAATCAAATGTGTATTAACAAATTAGACAGTTTAATAAAGTTTAGCCATGTTTTTTATAGTTTGGAGAATTTTCATAAAACATAAAACTGTTTCTCCTACAGAATAATGACCAAAGACTGACTTATTGCCCCCTTTACCAACAAGATCTGCTGTCGCTGTTTGACATGCATTTGCCAAATGCTCTTTGGGGACCACCTGTATGTTCTGTGTAGCTCAGACACAAGTGAGTGTATTCAGGTGTTCGAAAACTGCGATTGCGATGGTGTTTAACTGACCGTGCATATTTATGCCATCAAATTATGCTGGAGAGGCAGGAAGTTGATATCTCTGACCCAATGCGTCAATTGAGATCCATGTTTTACGCTTTGCTAGCGGCCTTGGCTCCCGGCAGATGCTATGAATAATTAAGTGCTTTGAGGTGAAGCACTTTGGTAAGGAGGTAATTTAAGCAGCCGTGTGCCAGGTATGGAGGTGCACATACTGTACTGTCTCTTGCAGAGGCCTGGTTCAGGCCACACTGGCCCCTTTCTGCCCCCCCCATCCATCTGCTGGCTCTGCTTTGGCCATGAAAAAGATGCTTGTTTGCAAATTCCCTGGCCTGTATCTAGGGAAAACTGTCTGAATTCCTAGCAGCCCTGTCACTTTAACACTTACTCAGGATGGAGATAAGGTTTCTGCTTTGGTGGTACAGGTGGCACCTCTCCAGCTGTCTCCTGACGTATTGCTTAGTCAGTTCACCTGTTCCTGTTTTACCAGAGAGCAAAAAGGGAATGGACTCACCTGCCTCTTTCTTTCTCTTGTTTGCCTTTTGTCTTTCTCGTTTTCTGTTATGATTATAGTCTTTTGTGTGTGTGCCATCCCCTTGCCTCTCCTACTTTGTTACTTAGATGTGTCCCTCTCATAGGCTCTCTGTAAAGTGTGCCGCCATCAACTCTGAGTTCTTTCCCATCTTCCCTCACCGTCTATTCCAGTCTGTTTTCATCGGGTTGACGTGGTCAGCATGACTTCTAGGATTTGACCCAGGGCCATGAGATTTTCACTTTCCCAGTGTGGGACACTGCTCTTAGGCTCTAGGCCTGAGTGATTCCCCATGACATTTCCTAACAAAGCGCTGTTTGTCCCATATCACTGCTTTCTTTTTCACCTAACTGTCATTCTATGTTTCTTTTCCACTATATCCAATGGTCTCATTGTCTTATCTTTCTTCTTTTATTTCCTTTATTTCCTACCATGTTTATACCTGATAATACCTCCTTAACTTTAAACCTTGTTCTGTGTCATTTCCCACACCCCCTCCTACTCCTATTTTTTCCTGGCTCTTTTCCGTCTATACCCCCTTTTACACTCCAACTACTGTTACTTAGTTTAGTGTGGCTGTTCTCAGGTTCTTCATCCTTGCTAGGACTCGACATTCTTTCTAAGTGTCAGTGTGTGTATATATAGTCATTCATCCTTCAGTCCATTTCTTCTGCTTTGAACCAACCCCTCAGATGAATGTGACCTTCTGTCCCGCACCATGGCTGTTCCTTACTCAAATGATACCATGTGATTGTGTAATATTTAGCATGCAGCTAAAGCTAAAAAGCTTGTGTCACCAGGTTAAAGTAATGAAGGACTTTAAGATGGTGTGTGACGCAGTAAACTTTGTGTAAACTTTTTGCAGTATGAAGTGAACGTCAGTATG
Source organism: Arapaima gigas (assembly GCA_900497675.1). Lineage (NCBI taxonomy): Eukaryota > Metazoa > Chordata > Actinopteri > Osteoglossiformes > Osteoglossidae > Arapaima > Arapaima gigas. The sequence continues at coordinate 1,070,081 of UFQX01000011.1, forward strand.
TGAGGGATCTGAAAAGGGACTTGTCTACTGTGTTACTACTTGGGTGTGTTGTCAGATGACCTGCAGCTGTGATTGTGCTGTGTGTGTGTGTGTGTGTGTGTGTGTGTGTGTGTGTGTTTTTTTCCAGTTTCCTTGTGCTCATTGTGACTTACAGCAAACCTGTGCTCACAGTCACATGTCTTCCAGTTTTGGTGGTGTCACAGTACCCTTGGTTCAGCTATTGGACGTTTACTGTGACAGAGTGAAAGAGCTGTGAAGACAGTGTTGGCCAGAAGGGTTTGGATTGTGGGGGTGGTGGGGATGGAAGGTGGTATATTAACATTCAGGGAAGTGAAAGACATCTATAAAGTTCAGTCTCTGCCTCTCTTTTTTCTGTTGTTTGTTCTTCAAGCTGCTTGAAATTTGACACACAGGTACTTCTCCTCCAAGGGAGATTTTTGCATAGTTAAGTTCATTCAACCCCAAAAAGGCTACTCAACTAATTTGAACGTTTAAAATCCAGAGTCTGACAAAGCTTGGAGAAGCAGGAGTAACGACATCACACACAGGAGTAGCGACAGATTTTCTTGCCACACAGACATGGTGGCGGACGCCAGGCACTCTACACAAACAGACGTATGTGACGCTGACAGATTTTCTCGCTCCGTACGCACACAGCGGATACCACAAACATTAACAGATTTTCTCCCAACACACAAGGAGTTTGAAGACAAAGTTTGAGGATATATAATTTGTTGTTACTGTCTGGATCTAACGCGTTGCTGTCAGTGCCATCTGCGTGTTTGTTCACAGGAGCCAGTAGCTGTTATATGCGCAAATGAAAATGTAAAAATTAATAAGAAGTTATACATCAGACACTCGGACCTGTAAACGTTAGTGATGCAAGTGCAATAAAGTCTGGTGAATTTATTTGCTTTTTTTCCCTTTTGGTTGTCTGCGACTGTGAGAGGCATCACTCTCTGTGGCATCAGAACTAACAACACTTATGTACCAAATTCAGCTGCTTCAATAGTGAAACATTTTGGCCGTTATGCTGTATAACGTGTTGTTACTCTTTACCTGTTCGACCCAGGCAGCCCAGGTGACTCAGCTAGAACTATATGAGAGAAATTAAACTCAAAATATTGGTGTTTGTGATTGACATGCCCCTGGTTTAAAAAAATTGATCTATTCAGAATATGCAAAAAAAAAAAAAAAACACAATGGAACTTTTTCTTAAACACCAGAATTATAATAGACATCAGCATCATTGTTGCCCTTTGAGACCTGCTGTTGTACCTTTGATCAGGGGACGGAATCTGATTTCTTGTGCAGAAATTTTTCTTATTTAGTGTAGTATTAATACCTAACTTCTTATATATGGATGTTATAATGAAGTAAATAACAAGCAGTGTTGTGGCAAACATTTGGGCATCAGATTAATGTTGTATGTCCTTGTCTGACACAGCCATATTTTATATATTACAAGTTCTAAAAGTCAAATAATAATGTGTTTTGCAAATGATTGTTGCTATATTGCATTTAAGATGGTTTTGCTTCACATTTGAATTGATGGGTTTTGGTTTTGTCCATGTATGTTTAATGTAAAATGATGTCCACCTCATGCACGTGCTGTCCTCGTTCTCAGGTGGACAAATTCCTGTACCACCTGCGGCTGTCAGATGAAAATCTGATGGATGTGTCCAAACGCTTCCGGCGGGAGATGGACCGGGGTCTTGGGCGTGACACGAACCCCACAGCTGCTGTTAAGATGCTGCCTACCTTTGTCCGGTCCACTCCGGATGGGACAGGTAAGGGTTGGGGAGGGGTGACCTGAGGAAATGCACATTATTCTCCTGTCACACAAGTGATCTGTGCATTTTGGGAAAAGCCAGTGGAGAAAGGCATCATAATTGAGAAGGATTTATGGTTATTTGGGGGTTATTCTGTAGGGGGTGGGGAGGCTCTGTTAAAGTAGAAACCTGCAACTAGGTAAGAGGCTTGTTCACCAAATGCTAATAACAGCAGAAATACTGGTAATGTGTACAGCTTGATTTAAAGGGGATGATGCTTAATTTGCATTTGCACAATTATGGCGTCACATTCTACTTTTTAAAAAAATTAATGTATTAATGTAGTAAGTTTTTGTTTCCCCCAAGTTAGAAAAATGCAATGTAAATGAAGAATAATGTTTATATCACAAAGTTTAATTGTTAATTTAAAATTATACGTTTAAACTTGGTTATCCAGTGTGTCTTTCAGACTTGATTCACACTTTATTTACTTTTAATGTCATTGTGATGTGATTTTACTCCTTTAGCCATGTTTTTTGTTTTCGTTTTTCACAAATCATGCCTCTTATTTTCACTAACTGATTTTACCAATTCTTTTACAAGGTTTTTTTTAAATCATGCTGCTGTCTATGTACTGGGATTTTTTTGTTTGGAGTAATTTGCTGCTACTGCCACGTAAAAAAGATTAGGATCAGTGTTGGTAAATGTGTGATGAATAAAAAAAAATTTTTTAACCTTTTTTGCTGCCTTGCCTAATTCCAGCGTTTGGCGTGTTGTCGGTGAGGAGAACAGAGATAGAGAGTTAGGCTATCAGTAAGGGAAATTGCGCCATGTTACAGAGGACATGTGTTGGAGAACTTCTCCTTCTCTTTGCACTACTTGTTGACTCAGGATATTAGTACCTCCTTAAATTCCAGTCATACAGTTGCCTTAATCAGACTGTCTTGAAAAGTCATTTCCTCTAGTTTTTCGCAATGAAGATTTTAGGTCTTCCTGAATGTTGTTTGCTCACTTCCTGTTTATCTGATCACTTAATCCACTATAAATTATTTTAGTAGTTTGGTGGTTTAATAATCCCTTTTAGTGTAGTAATGCTTTTTGAGGTTTTACAGAACAATGTTCTGCTGTCGCTGACTTTAAACGTTTAAATATTTCCAAAAGAACTGTTCTTTTATTCTATTTCATGGTGACCTTTCTCCCATCATTGCCACTGTCACAGTTTTCATGCACAGTTAAAGGTAATATTATATTTAAATGTGTTTCTGGTTGACAGAGAATTATACAAGATGTGAGAAGCTGGCTTTATCGCAGGGTGGAGACGAAGAGCTATTGCACAGTACACAATAAACTGGTTTGTGAATTTGAGTTTCCCCTTGTATCAGCCAATTCAAACAGTGTGTGTGTGTGTGTGTGTGTGTGTGTGTGTGATGTATTGCAGAGAAGGGTGACTTTCTGGCACTGGACCTTGGTGGGACCAACTTTCGGGTGCTCCTAGTGAAAGTGTCTGACAACGGGAAGCAGAAGGTTGAGATGGAGAACCAGATCTATGCCATTCCTGAGGGCCTCATGAGGGGCAGTGGGACACAGGTGAGAGTCAGAGTCTGGGGTGGCTGTGTAGTAGAAGGCAGCACATTGTATTCTCCTGTTATCTGGTAAATATGAGGAGAAGGAATGGAGAGTTCCCTGAAGTTACCCAAATACTGTGTATCCATCAGTCCAGCTGTATCAGGGCCAGATAAGTGACCTGGGTTATAACAAGGTCTGCATGAGAAGGAGGTCACTGCACATCATCATTGGTTTAAGCAGATTAATTTTTTCAGTACAATACTGTTTATATTCCCTTGTTCTATCCTTCTTGTATTCCAGGCCATGATAAAATGTATGAAATTTGATTTGGTTTAAAAATTACCATAATAACAACAAATTTAGAAGCTAGTGCTATTGAATCCAGATCCATTTTTTTCCAGCTCAGTATCCACCCCACTTAACAAGTATTTTTTTTTGTTGTTTTTGCTCCATGTAGCTGTTTGACCACATTGCAGAATGCCTGGCTAACTTCATGGACAAGCTGGGGATAAAGGATCGAAAGCTCCCATTGGGCTTCACCTTCTCCTTTCCCTGCCAGCAGACCAAACTCGATGAGGTGAGCGTTGGCATCGTCAGCAGTGCTAACCGGCAGCACAGAAGTTAAAGTCACTCACTTGCAAATTGTACATTGCTGGTTCAAGTCCCAAAACTTGACCTGAAATAATCTCATAATATCCAGTGGTTTTAAACAGCAGCTGGTGGCTAACTTTATTCCCCCTTTATTAATGAGCTTATGGGGACAGGTAAAGAATCAAATGTTTAACTTTAGGGTTTTGGGTTAAATGCCCTCGTGTGCAAGAAACTGATCTCTGACTTTCTCCAGCAAAATGCCTAGCTTTATAACTAATCTGCTAAAACAGTTTAAGCAATGGTCAATAAAATATTTAATAAAAACATCAGATTTTGAGGTCTTCTTGGTGGCCCTTTGTGTGCAGAGCTTCCTGGTGACATGGACCAAAGGCTTCAAGTGCAGCGGCGTGGAAGGCAAGGACGTGGTGGACCTTCTAAGAAAAGCCATTAAGAAGAGAGGGGTGAGTGAGAGAGTGGCGGTAAGATGGACAGAGGAAGGAGGGAGAGCACAGTGAAAACGTGTGCATTTTAGCACGTCTCCCTTCACGGTTCCTGTTCCTGTGCAGATAGCAGTCATTTGTCAGCCAGTTGGCACGTACCAAGAAATGCAACTGCTCTTGCTTTGTTCATCTGATGGCTAAAAAGTATTGTGAAATTAGAGCAAATTGCTTAAATATTTTTGGGGAAATTTGTTTCATACTAAGTCAGCGGGTGACTACTTTATAAGTATTTAATAGTTAAATATACATATAAAACCCACATGATAAATATTGTTTTGGGTTTTGTATATTCATTTTAGTGTTTGGTTATTGAACCTGCAAATAAGTCTATTTTGGTTTAGTACAATTACTCATTTGACCATAATTCTGTTAAGGGTTTATGTTAATGAGAGAGTGCAGATATATGAAATGGCTCAAATTAACAAATTTACAGTGATAAAATAAAGAGCAGGCAGAACAGTGAACTACTGCCTGGTAGAAATTTTTATGGTATGTTTTACGCTGTAGGATTTTGACATTGACATTGTGGCAGTGATCAACGACACAGTGGGCACCATGATGACCTGTGGGTACGATGACCATCATTGTGAGATCGGCCTCATCATTGGTGAGTCTCCACCTCAGGCCTGGACACTGTCCTTGCCAACATCTGCTGTGGTAGCACATTCACCCTATGTCCCCCCCCCCATAAGGCACGGGCACCAATGCCTGCTACATGGAGGAGATGCGGAACCTGGAGCTGGTGGAGGGGGATGAAGGCCGCATGTGTGTCAACATGGAGTGGGGTGCCTTTGGAGATGACGGGGCACTGGACGACCTGCGTACCGAGTTTGACAGGGAGATTGATGCTGGATCCCTGAACCCTGGGAAGCAGCTGTAAGTGGGGGGGGGCTCTGGGCAGGGCCTGTGCTCACAGTCGCACTTGTACCTGAGCTGCAGACGTGGTCCAGTTACATCACTGGTTCTGACATTAGTTCCTGTATGGGTGTGAGGAGGGTGGTGCTGAAGGGTGTGGTGCCCTGATGGATGATGTCCCATTGCAGGTTCGAGAAGATGATCAGCGGCATGTACATGGGTGAGCTGGTACGGCTCATCCTAGTGAAGATGGCCAAAGAGGGGCTGGTCTTCCAGGGCAAGGTTACCGCTGACCTGCTCACCACTGGCCATTTCAAGACCTCCTATGTTTCTGACATTGAAAGCGAGAGGTCAGCCTGTGCCTTCAGCGCTGCCTTTGGTTTTCCTCAGATCTGAAATCCAGTTCCTGTGTTTGCTGGCATATATTAGCTTTTGTGAAATAGTATTAAGAACCTGAAATATGAAAATCCTGCCTGCAAAAATAGTTTTGAGCAGTCTCGCTGATGTTGCCCTGCCTGTATATAAGGCTCTAATAGCGTTTGGACTATATGCAATGCACACATATGTTGGGTTTTCATCTGTGTGGAAGTGCTGACACACAGTCATCCTCAGGGACAAGGAGGGGCTGTTGAATGCTGAGAAGGTGCTCCGGGACCTGGGCCTTAATCCCACTGGGGAGGACTGCATAATAACACAGCGCGTGTGTCAGGTGGTGTCTACGCGGGCTGCTCACCTGTGCGCTGCCAGCCTGGCCGCTGTCCTCAGGCAGATCCGCGACAACAAGGCTGCCGACCGCCTGCGTACCACCATTGGGGTGGATGGCTCAGTCTACAAGAACCACCCACAGTACGGGGCTCATTTGGCTATTGGTGTAGTTATCCTCTCAAAATGGACATGTGCATGCATTATTTTTAGCAATAAGCAGCTAGAGTGTGTGTGTGTGTGTGTGTGTGTGTGTGTGTGGTTTACACCCCTTGATTAAACTCCATTCTCTGTCCCCAAGTTTCGCACGACGGCTCCACAAGATGGTTCGTCTCCTGGTGCCAGACTGTGACGTGCGCTTCCTGCGCTCTGAGGATGGCAGCGGGAAAGGTGCAGCCATGGTGACAGCAGTGGCACACCGACTGGCTACCCAGCATGCCCAGCGACAGCGTGTCCTGGATACACTGAGGCTGAGCCACGAGCAGCTCCTGGAGGTGAAAAGGAGGATGGGTGAGGAGATGTGCAAAGGCCTGGCCAAGGGGACCCACTCCTCAGCCAGTGTCAAGATGCTGCCCACCTTTGTCAGATCCACACCAGATGGCACCGGTTGGTTCTTCCTCGTCATTTGTTTTCTACAGTCACCAGATGAGCAACCTCTGTCAGCCCTGCGAGTTCACCTGTGTGTGTTAACACTCTCTTTGCGGCCAACCATCAGAGCGTGGCGACTTCCTCGCCCTGGATCTGGGTGGGACCAACTTCCGGGTGCTGCTGGTGAAAGTGCGCAGCGGGAAGCGCACTGTGGAGATGCACAACAAGATTTACACCATACCTCAGGAAATCATGCATGGGACCGGGGACGAGGTGTGTGCCATGTAGACACAGTCCAGCTACCACCACCCCTCCCACCCCTTTATGCTCTTCCTTGGCCTTTTCACATCTTGTTAATTTACATGTCTTCTCTTTTCACGTGAGGCAGCTGTTTGACCACATTGTCCACTGTATCGCTGACTTCCTGGAGTATATGGGTATGAAAGGTGGACATCTGCCCTTGGGCTTCACCTTCTCCTTCCCCTGTGAGCAGAAGAAGCTGGACCAGGTAGGACACGTGTCCACACGCAGAGGAGTGAGACATATACTCTGGTGAGAACCTCCACCACAGGTCTCATTCTGTATTCCCCCCTCCTTCCACCTAAGGGCATCTTGCTTAAGTGGACAAAGGGCTTCAAAGCCACTGGTTGTGAAGGGGAGGATGTCGTACAGCTGCTCAAAGAAGCCATTCATAGGCAGGAGGTGAGTGTGGCTGCTCAGTTACACTGGACTGAGGACAGAAACTAAGGAGGGACCTTATACTCCTTTACACCTGGGCTCATGTTCTCTGTCTGCTGCAGGAGTTTGACCTGGACGTGGTGGCGCTGGTGAACGACACTGTGGGCACCATGATGACCTGCGGCTACGAGGACCCAGAGTGTGAAGTGGGGCTCATTGTGGGTGCGTCAGTTTGCTTGTTTGTGTTTTAGCGATCTGTTAAGCTGATGTTAGCGATAGCCAGGTGCCAACACTACTTTGCATGTCAGTGCGATGCCCCCCTCTGCTGGACTTTGAATCTAGGTGCCCACGCTGAGATTGTAGGTATTCTCCAGTGTAACCGCCGTCTGTGCACATCGCGCTTCCAGGCACGGGCACCAACGCCTGCTACATGGAAGAGATGCCGAACGTGGAGCTGGTGGCAGGTGAAGAGGGTCGCATGTGCATCAATATGGAGTGGGGCGCCTTCGGGGATAATGGGGAGCTGGACGACATCTGCACGGAGTTTGACAGGGCTGTCGATAACAGCTCCGCCAACCCCGGCAGGCAGAGGTAACCCATGGGAAGCTGGGAAAGGCACTGTGGATTTTACACCCAACCATCACACCCATGTTTAATTTCATAGGCCTTGCTGAGTGTCCAGAGCTCTGAATATTGTGGCTTCAGTATGGTGGTTTACATTGTGATAAACCTCATTTGTCCAGATTGCCTGCGGTGTGGTTTCAAATAAGTGTGTGATAGTCTGGAGTCTTGCCTAAGATGTGGATGTCAGCTAGACGTGAACACGGGGGAAATAGTGGCCATTAGATTTATATGCATGTGCTTATGCTGTCTGTCTCCTCCGTTATGAGTCTGTCCATTAGGTACTAACCAATGGGGCGATATTGGACGTCTTTGTTGTTTCTCTGTGAACTTGCAGGTATGAGAAGATGATCAGTGGAATGTATCTTGGGGAGATAGTGAGGAACATACTGCTGGACTTCACTGCTAAGGGGCTGCTGTTTCGCGGCAAGCTGAGCGAGAGGCTGAAGACGCGCGGCATCTTCGAGACACGCTTCCTCTCCCAGATTGAGAGGTAGGAGAGTGCGAGTGGGCATGTGCTGGTATCCCACCCCCCCACCCCGCAGGTCCAAGCTGCGCTGTCCTCTGATGCTCTCGGTCCCTGTCCTCCTCCCCCAGTGACCGGCTGGCCCTGCGTCAGGTCCGCTCCATCCTGCAACACTTGGGCCTGACCAGCAGCACCTGTGACGACAGCATCCTGGTGAAGGAGGTGTGCAGCGTGGTGGCGTGCCGAGCCGCTCAGCTGTGTGGGGCGGGTCTCGCTGCTGTGGTCGACAAGATCCGGCAGAATCGCAACATCCCCCGCCTCCGCATCACCGTCGGGGTGGACGGCACTCTCTACAAGCTTCACCCGCAGTGAGTCCTCAGTTTGCATCTCAGGCTATGACTACCTAGTAGCCACTTTGTTTATTGATTGCCCCATGGTTTTGTGTTTAAAAAAAAGACATATTTATACAGCTGAATATTTTCCTGGAGAAATTCAGGGTTGGTAGAAGGGCCCTGCAATAGTGGTAGGACTTGAACCAGCAACCTTCAGGCTACAGATGTACATTCAAGTCTTGTCCAGAGTCATGAAGGGGTTATAATGTATAACATTAGAGCATCTCTGCCTGCTGATTTAAGCACTGGTGGGTGTGTGCTGATGGTTCTGCTGTGCGTTCCAGCTTCTCCAGCATCATGCGTGAGACGCTGCGGGACCTGGCCCCCGAGTGTGACGTCACACTCGTGCAGTCTGAGGACGGTAGCGGCAAGGGGGCGGCACTCATCACGGCGGTGGCCTGCCGGATCAGGGATGCGGGGCAGCACTGAGAACCTCACACTCTTGCAGGGTACAGGGAGACAGATGCATGAAGGGAAAAGCTGCCTGTTTTAAGCTGTCCTTTATAATATTATTTTTTAAGTTACTTTGTGTGTTGGCTGCTGTGGAGTGAGAATGCTTCATGGAGCAAAAGGAGAGAATGATATTTTTAGATGCTTATTTATTGAACTGTTACTGTTAATGTTCAAGGAACTGGAAGATTCTGTTAGCTTCATGAAATGTGAATGTAACTTAATATTTTCATTGAGGGAATATGGATGCAACAGTCTAAGATGGTGTATTATCTCAAAGCCCACTGTCATCTGCAATGTTCTGTAACATTAAGGCATCATTATAACTTTGTTTTTTTAATATCAACTACACACCTTTTCCTAACAAGGTTGAAGAAGGATATGTTCATATGCAATGAGCAGTTTGAAAAATTGTCAGATTTCCAGACTGGTGGGGAACAAGATGAGTCAAACTGATATAGTCCACATGAGATTGACTTTCAGGCGATAAGAATGTTTTGTACTGCGCTGTTCTTCAGCTGGCAGGGAAGGTATTTGGAAATAAATTGGCTGACAGAAGAGGCGTCGCTCAAATTTGCCAAGAGTAGCACTCTATTTTCTACACTGGTAGTTCTCAAAGCTGTGACTCTTCCTAGATGGGGTTGGGGACCATTCGCTGTATCGGAAATAAAGGCAGCTAGGTAATTAATGGGGTTTCGTATAAAATGATGCGACAGCAAAGCAAAACCACATGACTTTTGGACCAGAATCATGATTAGTCCTTATTAGTTTGGTGGACAACCACCTGTGAATATTGCAGTAAATAGTCCAGATAGTGTATATGTGAAGAAAATATGCTTGATTATTTATATATGCAGAACATTTCTCTAATTTCTTACATTGTTTCAGTCCAAAGCTATTACAATAATCTCTGCCTGTAAACACTTCTTTGCTTGCAGTATGTTACAAAGAGCACCTACTCTGGAAACGTATTAAAGAGAGCAAAATGGTCATATTCCATATGAAAAAAAACGGAAGACGGGGCCTTTAGAAAAAGGGAATCCGGTGAATATGATGCATTTTTACGCTAATAAGGATGAAATGTAAAAACAGAATTTTGAGTGTAATACATTAATCATTTTAATAAATTTTCTATTGTACTCACATATGTAATTGTGTTTATTTCAAGTGGTTTTCCTGAATACAAATACATGTAATTAGACCAATCAAAGCCAGTCCTGAGTGGCGCTGATTAAGAACAGGTCAAATGGTGTTTGGGAGCCTGTTCCTCACTTATAATTCTGTTTCATTCATGAGTAACTGCAGTCTAATTCTGCTGTTTCTTTCCCAATCAGCAGTAAAATTTACGCAATATTTTGTAGTAAAGAACAATGCTGAGCTGATGACAAACTACTCGTTAGTTTAACCTCTTAGAAAATTATTAGCACTACATGGTGGAGCAAAAATAAAATGTTTGTTTATAAATGTTTATAATTATTTTTCTTTTACCTTTTATTCCCATCCGTTTTTCCATCTTCTCATTCCCTGTAATGGCAACCTGGGGCCACCAGGTGTCAGCATTGCTTTTACCTTCCTTTATCTGTACCGTAATACTTCGAGTACCTCGCACACGCTCTTTTGTTTTAGCCGTTAGCGTAATTTACCACAATAATTAACCATGCCGTAATAATTCACACCTTGATGTTGAGCAAAGCACAAAATAAGGATGTATGGTTCGTTTTAATGGCTTGGCTTCTCCAGTCAGGTCGTTTTAGTGATCTGGCGACGTTTTTTCCATATCTAATAGTAATGAGCCTTAAAGCGCGACATTTTTAACAAAAATGCAAAAAGCTGTTTAAAAAGTAGACAGAAAAAGGAAGCCTTCAAACCTTGAAATGATAAAACACATAGAGGAGAATGAAGAGAGACATCAGCAGGTGCTCCATCTGGCTTTTTCAACAGTTTGTTTTTAATATTTATTTTAAAAACGTTTTTTTTTTAAATGTTGCTGCAGTGGCTCTATGAGAAAACTGTCCCTAGTTCCAAAATCTTGAAGCAGAAGTCCTGACCATGATGTGAAATTGAAGTCCTTGCTTGTGTATCATTCAGAAAACTGAAGGGCTTTAAAAGGAATGAACAGTTTTCTATTTTCCGGTTATTTACCAGTTCTAATTTATTAGTTATCGTGGTTGAGGCAGAAACTCGCCTATGATTATGAGGAACTGTTTTTTCCCTGTCATGGTGACAGTTTGGTCACACGCCTGATATGACAGGACCATGACATTCAGTACATTGGGGGCTCCGCCCTTTCCCGTACACTTTTTCTATAGTGTTTCTCATTTTTGTGTGAAAACAAAGTGCCAGTAAAGGCCTTTGCCCTCCTCCTGGGCCTCTAATTTTACCCCATATCTTACATTTAATTTTGTCTTATTTTTGCAGATTTAAAATGTCTAAAGTGGTATCATTTGAAGTGACATCATATGATGTGACTTAATTTTTTGTGAATAGTTTAGCAGGAAGGGGTCAGTAGTGAATTACTAGGGCTTACTATTATTTTTACAATAAGATGATAAATTCTTTGTTAGGTAGGGTAACAATATGCTGCACTTAGTTCTGAATTATACTTTCTCTCTGTTTAAATGACAAGGCAGGAATTAGGTGTATTTTGGCATGTAAGAGTACAAGCAGATATTAACCTTCATTGCACCCTGGTGAAATACATCTCCCACAATCCTCTTCTTCCCTGACAGGACATGAGTCACACATCATAGCTGCCCCCGCTGCTCCGTATACTTATGGTATATAAGGTGAACCTTTTGTACTTCAGAAACACATCTATTTTTCCCGTCAGAGGTAACGGTAGTGAAGGGATTATTACCGATAACAATAATACTGTTAATGGTTTACACAATCATTTACGTTGAACTTTTTTGTCTCCCAAAAATGGAATTTTTGAAAAAAATTTTTTTCTTCAGACCACAATGACCCCAAATTTTTCTCACACGTTTTAATTATTTTTTGAATGTTAAGAGAAGCCATAAACCCATTTGCACCTCAACAGACCTTGGCCTTAATGAACATCTCTTGCTTCCTTAATACCCATTTAAGCAATAATTTACTATATGAATTCCATAAACAAATTAAACAGCACCGACAGTACTATGTGGACCATCTTTCCTGTAGCCATCTCTAAACACGGTGCTGGATTAGCAGAGAAAGCCGTTGCCAGTGGGAAGGTTGAATGAGCGTGACTTCTGAAGATACGAGGAGAGGGAACTGCAGAGCCAGCGACCCACCACGGAATCTTACTGTTGACTTTGGGCCTTTAAATCTCGACACGTTTTCAGCAAAGGAATAGATAGGCATATTCCTCACTAAAAATTATATTTTGTGGATATGATTGAAAAAGGTAAGTTCATCTAATGCATTTGACACAGCTGAGTTTTTCCCAAGGGAGGTGGCACTTTTCTTCGCATTCTCATGGCTGTGAGTCTCATCTTCTAAACAGTTCATATAGTTAAGCTGCGAAAGGCCACAAGTCACCCAAAACCTCAGTCGTGTCTCAAAAGTACCTTCCTCATTGTCTGAAACGTGAAAGTCGAAATGTTGAGATATTGGCAGAATGTCATTGTACACTAAGGATGCTTATCTCCAAAATTCTGAATTTCCCTAGTTTCTCACTGCTTGATCTTTGTTCTTCAGCAAACAGCCCTGTAGTGTAGAAAGCCATCAATACAGCAACAATAAGAACCAAGGAGTGAAAAACAAAGGGAAAGAGACATTGGACCTCCTGTCACTCATGTCTGTCTGTCCACAGATTTTCTCACATGCTGCAACCATCCCCTACAAGCATCTGCTGCGATGTCCTCGAATGCATCATCCACTGCACCCAGCAAGAGCAGTCGGTCATGAGGTCAATGATCACATGCTTTCTACCTCCTTGCTGTAAAGATGTCCTCAGCTGGATTCTGAAATGGAGAATAAGGTATGTGGAGCTCCATCTGCGTCCTTTAGTGGACACCTAACCATTTCTGCATGGCATTTGTTGGTGAAAATTCTCAGGAATGAGATTCGTGCAGAGGGTGTCCAAAAAGGTCAGAAGTGAAGTATGAGAAAGTTCCCTTCGGAAGTGAAATCCAGTGTTTACCTGACAATCAATTTATCACTTTATCAGACATTACAATAGTACCGTATCATTGCTATTTATGGACTATTTACTTGACTGAAAAATTAACCAGCAGAGAATAATTGGTTTCGATCAACAACACAAATTATTGATAATTAGGCCAAGTGAGGGAAACTGAACTTGATCAAGTGCATTCGAGTATTAAAACACTTGAAATTTGTGTGGAATGGTGAGAAATGGTGAAAAGCTGTGCCCAGGTGAGCCAGCATGAGGACGTTACACACTTCGGTTCACGAACATCAATTGTCTCTCAAGAATTTTGTCAAAGCAATTGAGAAAAACTACAAAATGGTAGTAAAGTCTGAGCAATTAATGGGTGAAAAAGGGAAAAATCACAATACTGTCTGTCCTGACTGTTGTGTTTAGGCCTCCTAGGAGCAGCGCGTTGTTTTCTAGCTCTCAGAAGTCTGACGCCTTTGCATGTTGTACCAAAAAATGTGATTAGTAACCATAGACAGGAGTTTGTACAGCGGCCAGATTGTTGTCCACACTTGTGAATGTTCTCATTTACAAAACACAGTTTGTTCGCGACATCTGTTCACCTTTGTTTTACCGCTACTTCATCTGCCGCTTCTCTTCAACTTTGACTCGTGGTTCAGACTAATGTCAAGAATGACATTTACGAGGAGCCACATAAATGCAGGTCTTCAGTGAGAAAGTCATTGTCTCTCTGGGCAGGCATTACAGAATAACACCACTAATGAAACCCCTTCTGGACATGTGCAAAAACATTTAAAAAAAAAACTTTCTAAATCAAAGTGCTGCACAGTGAGTCACGCTGAAATAATAAGTGTAAGAAGTAAAGTGTGTGTGGCAGCAATTTACCTCTTTCAGTTATTATTTTCCCCCCACTTACTCCACTTAGGCTACACGTTTACTCGTGTAAATATGCCATTAAACACCGAAAAACAAGATAAGATGGAATTAATTTGCAGTCCGTTTTGAATCAAGCCACACAAAGGGCGTAAACAATGAAAGAAGTTCAGTGGCTTCAAAAAACACTAACGGTCCTTTATGGAGCGGAGAGAGAGACAAACATTTCCATTTCACTGTCTGTCAGCTACATCAATAACAAGAATACCAACATTTGTACAGCTGATTAATGGAAAATTCAAGAAAACAAAATCCATCTGTCAAAGGGGAGGAAGATTGTGCGACTCGATGAAAGAAATGGTACCAACTAGTCCTGCGTAACACAGACATCCTTCCAATGAGCTGTACAATATAACTTTAATCTGCATGGCAAATAACACAAAAAGGATTCGATATTAACAAAGGCTTGTTACATTTATGGAATATTTACAGTACTGTGCAAAAGTCTTAGGCACCTGTGGGGAAAAATGCTATAAAGCGAGGATGGTTCCAGAAATAATGAAATGAATACTTATTAATCAATAAACCTTCTAAAAAGTGCAGTAGACAAAAAAAACCTCAATCAGATCAATATTTGGTGGGACCAAATGGACCAATGGATTGGAGATTGGGTGTTTGAGGTCATTCTCAGGCTGCAGAATGAATTTGGGACCAACCAGAAACCTCCCTGATGGTAGATAAGAATCTACCTGTACTTCTCAACAGACTTTGAAGTTGCATGCCTAACACTTTTGCACAGTACTGTATATTAACTAGCTATACAACCAGGTATTTTCATTTCTGTTTCAGGGAAATCTGTGTCCAACAGCTATGCGAGTGACATTTTTGCAGTCTGATGTGAGCAACATGGGAGGCCAACAGGCTGTTCATAAAGATGCTGATTTCTTTGTCATTCAAGGTGTTGCTTCAGTCTCTGAGGACAATCATCATTCACGTGATGCCAGGTTATGTGCCCTGCTGCCGCACTACACAGATAGAGTACAAGATTCAAACACACAATGATACCAGTAAATAAAACACAAGAGCACAGTACAATATTTAAAAATATAATAATTTTAAAAATAAAAAAGATGCACACAACACTTTAGCACAGGAAGAAATGACAGAGCATACATATCTATCTAACAATGAAATAAACTGTAGTTTTATTTCACCCTATCGAAAATACGGAAAAAGAAACCCCTTCCTACTTTATTTAAGGTTTTGTGTACATTTAATGTGTTCTTTAGGCAGGTGATTGTAAAACAAAAATAAATATCAACATTCATTGATTGTAACGCTGTAGGAAACGCACATGCATGAGCTGCTCCGCCTGGTCAAATATGGGTTTTAATGAAAACTTATTTACTTAACTAACTTGCCCCGAAGTGACCATCAGTAAACAAGGCCCCAAAATGGCGGAGTCATAAAGTCTGCTGTCCTTCAGCATTTTTGATGGTCACCAGGCCAATAATGTATCCAATTCAATTCAATTTATTTTTATAGGGGCTTCTTCTCGCTGAGCAGTAGATTAGGATAATGGAAGAAAAAAGTATATAATGAAGCTATAGATAAAGTTTAAACGAGAACAACTATATGAGGTATAAGTGCAAATCAATAAACCTGTCAGCAACTGAGGAGAGGAAAACAAAAAAACTCCCAAGCAGGACTGCATGTAGAGACTGCACGTCTTCAGAAAAAATGTTCACTTTGGGTCCCTCTGCCTCTGGTTTCATCTCTAGCTTCTCTGAAGAGCTCATCTCTAGATGCGGTGCTTATAAGAATCATGTTATTCCTGAGATGGTTGCTGAACGTTCCTCAGTGTTCGGTGTAGCTCAGGGTCAAGGGGAGACCCACGGCAGCGAAGGGGCCTCTCAAAGTTAAATACTTTACTTGTGGCAAACATTTGGTCACCAAGGGTCAAGCTGGTTCTACAGCTCTTCCCCAGACTTCTGCTCAAAACCGCACGTGAAATACAGATGTACAACTTGAAAGGTTTTGCTCGTTTACTCTCTAATTCTAAATTTCCCCATTTAGGATATAGCATAGATGCACTTACGCTGACTTCAAAAATCCCTGGTTAGAATTTGCGCTTTGTTTTGTGGTATGTGCCTTAAAGACATATAGACACAACTGTGTTCCTTTTTGGCATCATATCTGTCTTCCATGTTGAGTGGGTATTGACACAAATGGCATTATTATAATACCTCATTTCACGGTTTTGATCTAGAAGACCAAACATCATCCTGTTAACACTCAGCTTAACACTTTCGCCCGGGAAAGGATTTTTAAAAATCTGTTTTCTTGTCTCCCGTTCCTATGCCCTCGGAGCGGCCCAGTTCGCGGTATGTCCGTGAGAGTTTAATGTGAATGTGTTACGTGGGAGACAGACGTTGTGACGTGTTGCTGCCTCTTCATTAACACTTCATTAACGCTGCAGATGCCGCTAATTGACGGCTGAGCCAGAGGACCATTATTGCACCTTTAATAGAGAAAGGATTGCTAATGAGTCCCAGGCACGCGGGGATTCTCTAAACACACGGTTGCTCTGAGCAACCAAAACAGCGGGACAAGAAGAGGTCAGGGGTTGCATTTCCAAAATGCTCCAGTTTGATTCGTGCTGCACCCTGGACCACAGATCAGAACCTTCCAGCAAAAAAAAACTGTTCAGCAATCGAACACATCCAAGAGCTTTACAGCTTTTAAACTTTGCTTTTTCGAATGAAGCGGTCCCTCTTCGGTCAGGCCCACGGTGGAGGAGCAATGTTCGGCCGTGGGATTTTCCACGAACGTGGAAGGTTTTCGAACTTACGTCCCTTTGTCAGGATTTTCCTGAGAAACGTACACGCTAAACTGTGAGGTGAGACTCCCCACGTTCTCTCAGAGCTGAAAATGTTTTACGATGGAGTGATTTTTCGCGAGAGTTCATTCGTGTTCTTTTTGTGCAGCTTCGTTTAACTTGCCGCTCGTCTTTAACTTGGAATATAGAGACGTTTTTCAAGCACTTTAATTCAACCAGTGATTTGTTTAACCCCTGGCTTTTTCACTGCATGCTTTTTATCTTCATTCCATTTACATAATCTTTTTTTCCCCCAGATTATAACTGCTTTATGTCGCAAAAGCATCCTTTTTAAACAAATTAACGTGGATTCAAAGTTCTGAGCCAAATGGTTGACATCCCTCCATCTTTAAATCAGCAGCTGACTCAAAAACACATCCTCAGAATATTGAAGTCTGATATCGGACCATTATTACAGTAGCTGATCGGTCAAGATCCGATTTCTTTTCTCCCAAATTGGGAAGGGCTGTTCCCCCCCGTAATGGTAGATCTGGCTGTGTGGTAAACATTGGTTGCAAATGCAATCATAAACAAAGGCAGGACAGAAATGTATTCCCAGCCATTGAGCCATCTCAGAAGGTTATTAAATTTCACCAAAATTAGCCAAAGAACTGGTCAGAACGGAGCCTCTTCATAAAACCTTCAACAAACTTTAGATTAGGAGATGCAGAACAATGTCAGGTGGTTTCAGGAGACAAACGGATCACTTGAACCTGATGGCAACAAAATGGGAGCAAGACGTGACCATAACAAAGCGTTTTGATTCCCTTGACATATAACTGCTAGGAAAACAAAAATGTTTATGAGCGGAGGAGGACAAGAGGCTCTTAGAAAGCTTGCGTGGTCGAGGAAATCCACCGCCTTTATTAGCTAATCACTCACGGCTGATTTATTCAGTCATTTAATCGCGGTGATTGTTGTCACAAAGTATTTTTGTCCTTTCATGGCCATTGTCTCTGATGCTGGGGGGGCGGGGGGGCAGCGCTGATGAGTTGGTTTTCTGAAGATACATGTTGATTTGAGGAAGAGCTGAGCCGTAATTTGTGACTTACAACATATTCGTTCATGAAACCACTTTCCCGAATGTTTTTGCAGAACCACTGTGCAACAGTCAGATGTATTTGTTTAGATGCAGATTCCAAATGCAAAAGATGTGAATTTTTGTTAAAGGGACCTTCAGCTTTTATACAGGAAATAGCTACAGTGTGAACCTCACCCGTTCGCACAGGCCGGACCTCACTTGAGGGGTTTACAGCAGGGAGATAAAAGGGAACCACATGCATTGTAACAGTATATTTGGTCAAATAAATGCATTTCATTTCTGCAGAAATGCATTTTGATTTGGAGCTGAGTGGAAAAAA
The DNA here is from genome assembly GCA_900497675.1 of Arapaima gigas. Classification (NCBI taxonomy): domain Eukaryota; kingdom Metazoa; phylum Chordata; class Actinopteri; order Osteoglossiformes; family Osteoglossidae; genus Arapaima; species Arapaima gigas. Next base: position 1,088,479 of record UFQX01000011.1, read on the forward strand.
AGTTCCATAAGCAGGGACTTACACGCACAGTATTTGGGCATTTCAGATTAAAGCAGTGACTAGGTGTATCTCCACATGTAGAACCTGCCACCTCCTTATGTCAACAGTAGTTAGTTTTGTGTGTCGTCTATATCATGGCAATTTTAACTATTTTTCTTTGCAAGGGCTGCTACAAGACATACTTTTTACGACTCAACTGTTATCACAAGCTTCAAAACATCATTGTTTGAAACGTTGTTGAACAGAACTTGATGCTGCCGACTCCACTGGAATTCAGCAGCAAGAACGTTGACACAATAGGTCGATCTGCAGTTGTTAAAATACATCCGTAAACACCTTGGAATTCTTTGGTTATATATGATCTGGGGTTGAGGAAATGTGTTCTGATTTTTTTTTCACAACAGCTGTAAACCTGTAAGTCCAGGGGTAAGGAGAGATGAGACTGGGAGACACACCAATGATGCCAGTAGTTGCAAGACATGGACCACAGGTGGATACAGCAATAAGGCTACTGCCTGACTGACTGTATTCCATGTGTGTATTGTGGCAGTTAAGACAACATGAAGAGCAGAGTTGCAATGATGAACATCTTTATTATTCCATCTACAACTGGCTTTATCTTCTGTTGACTCAGGAGAGCTGTTGCAGAAGCTTCATAGTGCTCAGCTCACAACAGGTCACTAGCAGTGACAATGTTCAATGCAAGGTGGTGCAGACCTCCTTCACCTACGGCCCGGGCCAGTTTTCAGAACGTATAAAGGGTATGTTGAGTTATTCTCCTGATTTTGGGCTATTTAGTTATTTTCCACCCATTTAAAAAAATCAACATTGCAAGAACGGGACACAGTCACCATTGCCAGGACCCAGATCATCATAATGGTTGCCTTAGCTACCAGGCAGGTTATTTTGGACCTGAATCAATAGACAGCGCAGAAGTACCTTAGTGATAAAGATTAAGATGAACAGAGACAGGGGAATAAGTGACAGAAAGATAAAAGTTCTTCTGAAAAACCTTGCGTGTCTCAATTTCCCGGTGACACAAAATAGGAACAAAATATGTTTTGTTTGCACTGTTTTTTTGCCTCAAATGTTTGTGGCAAAGATTTCTGGTTTTATTTCAAGGTTTAAACATTCGAAATGGCTGCAAAACCTATGATACTGCAGCGATGAACAGCTGATGGGAATGATTTGCTCTTTGTGACAGTAACTGCATGTGCTTGTGCCGGTCTGCTGAACGCTGGAGAGCAGGCAGCCCTTACGAACTACCCAAAAAGGGTTACACCTTCAGGTTATTTAGGAGAAATGAAAAAAGAAAAACTAGTGGCTGGCAACAAAAAAAACAAATAAGTCAGCTACCCCGGTCAGAACTTTAAGACAAAATTAAAGTAACAAAAGTCTCTAAGCAGCAAGAGGTGATGGCAAGTCCCTTCTCACCCCCCGTCACTACCATAGGCCCTAACAATATTTTGAGAATGGACTTTATTTGAATTAAATTACTGTTAGACGACTTGCGTGCACATAATGGGTATGAGAACTGCACTGTCTCTGAGCAGGGAGCTCTGCAGGGGTTAGGGAAGATGACAAGTCCATCACCATCCAGACCACCTGCAACTAGTGGTGCAGCAGGAGAGCTCACAACATCTCCAAGGGCCCCTCCCACCCTCCATTTTCCCCACTGTTGTCTGGGAGACATTATTGCAGCCCGAGATCCAAAACCACCAGGTTCAGGAACAGCTTCCTACCACAGGCTGTCAGGCTGTCGATCTCTGTCATCTCAAGCCTGATCACCACCACTACCACTGACCATAACCACTGTCATCCACCATATTTGTGTGTCTGTATTGTTTATTTTTTGCCTGTGTGTACATGTAAGTGCACTTATTTCTCGATTTATTCCTGATTTATTGATACATTGCATTTATCCATGTACCTATATTTTCATGTTGAGGCGGAATAAGCAGACGTGCGCAGGCACAAGTGTGACAAACCCTGTTTATTGCAAGAGACGTTCCGAAATCGTGGTCACAAAGCAGGCGAGGATCAGATCCAGTAAGCAACTCGGTGCAGGCAAACAAACAATAAAGGGTGAGACTAGATTGGTGGTCAAATGCAGAAAAAGGTCGGAGACGAATAAGACTGGCAAGATGACTGCTCGGTACGCACACATGAACCACGGGCAATACTTCGCGTTGGTCTATCGGCGAGCACCAATCTAAATAGGTTGTGCCTAAGAGGATGCAGGTGCAGGTGCTCAGGGATTGGGAGGAGCAGAGTCTGGAGCCGGGGGCATGACAATATTATCTTTATTATTTGTTGTCTAAATTTTCTACCCCCTCGTTCTGTGCACCACGGGCCTGATGATCAACAATAAATTATTCTGGATAAAGCTGACCAATGTCCTGCATATAATCAAAGTTTGTTAGTTTAAAAAATGTATATATTTTGGTATTACTGTGACAAGTGACTGTGAGCACCATTTATTATATTTATTTTAAAATTTTCATTGTTTCAACCTTATTAGACACTGAATCACAAACATATGAATGAGTGAATCAGAAAACTTTTTCATGCATTTATTCAGCAGTACTTTTTTTTCGGTTTGGTGCACAGATTATTAACAGAATAATGGAACAGCTCAGGAAAGATTGTTCACTGTGACACATTTACCAACAACCATTTAAAAGCAATGGCAGAATAACAGCACAGTGCTAACACAGGTACCTTCTCCTGCTATTGAGACTAACAGGTTCAGGTAGAAGGACCTTAGAGCATCACAGACAGAATCCCTCACCTGCGTTTTTCATCCTTGTAGGTGTTTGGAAAAGAGGTACATTTTGTGTGACCATCTCTATCATGGGATGATCTTGGAAAGAATTCTAGGTTTAAGGCTTACTGTAAGCATACGGGATACCTTCGCTCATTGTGTTGAAACTCTTTCATTCTTTGAAATGAATAAACCAAACCACAGACTGGCAGCTCAACAAGGTCACAACGAAACGATGGGCTGGTTTGTTAAATTTAAATTTAAAGTGTAAACAAAACTGCAATATTGGATTCAAGTGATGGTTAGAATTTTTCTTTTGAGAGAAAAGATTAAATATGTATTCGTGAAAAGCTTCTCAGATGCACAGAAAAAAGGATGTTGGGTAGTTAGAGGAAAATCACTACGGAAATAGAGACGGATCAAAAAAGCCACTACGTGAGTAAGTCCAAATGTGGACACACCAGTAAGATCATTATTGAATCGAACGAAGACCACAGGCTGACAGTTGAATGGATCACAGGTTGATTCATCAACGACACCACTTCGAAACAGACTTGGACAACCAGTTGGGGTGAAAATGAAAAATTCCAGCCGAGCAGTTGCGTTTCTAAGTGTAATTCTGACAGGTTGAACAAGACTCCACTCTATTTTTACTTCAGGTGTGTGAGAGTTGCGCTGTTAAAGAATGCAGTGTTTTAGACAATTTCTTGTTCCCAGATCTAACAGGTTGTTCTTTTTTTGTGATCCCAGGCAAATCAAAACATTATGGATACAACCCATCATCTGGAGATATTCACAGAAGGTAAGCCACCCTACAGGTCCCAAGCCTGACACGTGCCAGCTCCTGCTGGAGTGATTCTCCCTATGTCCTCAAAGTTGAGTCCTCTGTTGTATGACACGCCTGTCATTGCAGTCCCCGTACCCAACCTTCCCCATTCCACGTTCCGATGACTGCGTGTCGGTCGGCTCTTCTGGTGCTGCAACTCCAGGTGTACGGTCTCGGTCATCTCTCCACCCGTATGTACCCTGTTTCGCGCTGAAAAAGCAAGGGCGTTGCTGGTGATGCCAGTATCCCGGGAGACCCTGTCTCCGACATCCCCTCTGATACCCTGCCTCGCACCCCCCCTGCTTTCTTGGCAGCAGTTAGAGCAGGAGTAAGGCTGGTAGAATGCCTGGAAGCCTCTTTTGAAGTTCTCATTGTAGTAGCCATAGATGATGGGGTTGATGCTGGAGTTGGAGAAGGCTAGCCAGTGGGCAAAAGGGTACACATACCCTGTTAGGTGCTCCAGCTGTTCTGCGTCCAGTCCTCCATAGTCTGTGAGCAACATGAGTGTCCACAGTGGTAGCCAGGAGAGCATGAAGAGCAGAGCTACGACAATTAACATCTTTATCACTCTAACCTTTTTTTGGGATATAACTGGCCTTGTTTCCTGGCCCAGCGGGTTTGTTGCACGAGTAGAAACAGCCTCGCGGTGCTCAGCACAGGACAAGAGGGAGGTGGTGTAGAGCTTGACACCAATGCGACTGTACATCAACATGATGAGTGTAAGAGGCGCCAGGTAGATGTGAGCAAAAAGAACTGTGGTGTAGACTTTCCTCATCTCTGGATCTGGCCAATTCTCGTAGCAAGTATATAAAGGGTACGTTTGGTTGTAGTCTTCATTGTGAACCATGTAGTGGTTTTCCACACGTTGCACCGTCAACATCACGGCGGCAGGACACATGATGACTAGTGCCAGGACCCAGATCGTCACAATAGTGGCCTTAGCTACCAGCAAGGTTATTTTGGACTGGAATGGGTAGACTATGCAGCGGAACCTTATGGGTGGAAGTTGAAAGGAAAAGAGACAAAATAATAACCATTATCATCAGTGGACCATCTTCTATACTTGTTCCTCCTTAGTTCACCTTCTTAATGTTAATGACTACTTCCTACAGGCCTTCCTTGTGCTTTTTCACTCAGGGCTATTTGTTGGATTAATCATAACCGTCAGCAAGATGTGAAGAGATGGAGGGCTTGTTTAGGTAAAGGAGTGAAGAGTGGGCGTGAATTTTTGGACCATATAACATGCCATATGCCAGTCTGACCGTGCCTGTCCTATAAAATACTTACCTGTCCACAGCAATGGCCACAAGAGTGAAGACAGACGCTGACACAGACATTCCCTGCACCAGGCCACTCATCTTGCACACAGTGTTGGTAAAAGGCCATCCTGTGGGAACACCAAGGTCAGGCAGTCAACACCATAGGACATGACATGTGTCTATAACTCCTCCATGTAGCACTGCTAGCATCCAGAAAGCTAACTGCACCGCTCCTTGCATGGTGGTGGGGGATGAGCTCTTATCATCAGTCCAAAGGTTTGATTTGCATACATTCTTTACCGAATTTAAATGAGAGAATAAGAATGTTCTCCATTTGTCTCACTGCCCCACACACACATTCTTGTTGGGAACAGAATTGCATACGGTGGTGTAAACAGGCGCTAGGGGAGCAAGATGATCTCATCGCTGTGCTATTTACCAGGCAAATATTGCAATTATACAGGAGACTATTTCAAGGTTAGAAGAAAACTACTGAGTAGTATTATTGCACATCAAAGATATTTGGCAACATTGCAAAATTAGTAAAATTAAAGAGACATCGTTCAACAAGACTGTGTTCAAAAGAACTTCTACAGCAGTAAAAGCAATGTTTTCAGTCAAAGTACACAGTTGCATGGTCTGCACCAAAGTATGTGGTTAAGGCTATACAAGACTGTCGTCTTCAGCAAAGGTAATAAGCTGGGGGATGTAACGAAGTGTCTGGGGACCTGCAAGCGCCTGCTATTCTATTACACAGTGAAAACATCTATAAGCCAAAGCCTAGGCAGCGATCCCCCACATTTCTGGTGCAGTCGAAATGCGAGTGTAAGCAGTATCACCGTCCAGAGCTTGGAGAGACACGCTACTCGACAGACAGCAGACCTGCCCGAGGAGCACCTCCACTGTGCTGGTACCTCCCAGGGGACACTCACAAACTTTATCCTCCTTCCTTCTGCTTCAAAGGTCATCAGGATTGTCCACCACCCTTGCCATTTCAAGTCCTGTTTTAAAAAGTTTAATGGATTCATATTCTGTTATAGTAGTTACCCAGCCCTCTTGCTTTGCATTTTAACAAGATATTCTTGCTGCTGGCAAAACACCAGCTAGACTAATTTATTCGGACAGAAGAACAATTTTGGGAATGACCCCAAGAACCAGTAGTCCTATGGTGATCGCGAGAGCAACACACGACAGCACGGTTCAGGTGAACGCAAACCGTGCCCCTGTGAAAGAGTGTCAGTTCAGGAAAGCAAAACTTGTGTAAAGGTAAACCATATGTCTGAGCCCTTAATACTCCCTGGTTGACAAAACAGTCATTTAACACGTTCAGTAAATGTGAAAAAAGAATCCAGCAGTTTATTTTGATTAATTACTACATACTAAACGCTATGTTAAAATTCCGTATGAATCGTAAATGAATGGAAGACCAATAGAAAAAAATTACATTTTTGGAAAAAAGACTAGCTGCACAATAACCTCAAGAAACAAGTAATTATATCTGCTGTCACAGGATTAAATACAAGCAAATTTTTAATAAAAATTTTGAAAGAATCCAAAATGCTCTATGCTCTGATAACATCTTTACATTCTTAAGGCTCAACCTCTGTTTGCTTGTTTGTTCTTAATCCACGGCTTTGTTTTTCAAGCCACAGACTCAAAATTTGGCACATGGGTACTTCTCACACTGTTGGGTTTCTGTGCAGTAAAGTTCATTAAAGTTTCATAAAGGTTCCCTATTATTTTAAAAATTTTAAATTCAAGCTCTCTGACAAGGCTCAGACAGGTGGGAGTAATGGAATCACAGGCGGCACACATTAACACACGCTGATAAATCCACCCCAAGAGCACACCCCACCTGCTGTAATGTCCCACACACACTTTTTCTCACTTCATAAACACACACTGACAGGTGGACAGCACACATGCTGTGCACACACGGACACATTTTCTTGCTCCACACACACAATTTGCAGAACATGGGTTTTCAGGCTGACATAAGACATGCGGACAAATTTTCTCACATCCCACATGCAGGACGGGCACCACACACTCCTTGTTACACGAGAACACATTTTTTCATTATATTTAAATTAAAAATATACATGACACACACAGGATACTGATTTTGTATCATGTGATCACTTTTCACCTTAGCACCACCACACCTTTTTCACCTGGCTGGCACGATGTAACACAGCTAGCCGATTAGAAATTACCGTTTATAATTATGTGAAAGTCAGAAGAACAGTGATTAATTCCTGTTATCCAGCCTCTAATAAGATCTGTAACGTTATCCCTCGCAAAGTTTAACGTCTTACCTGAGACATTTGTCTTGTCGACATTATTTATTTGGGTCCCCTTGGGGTGCTCTGGATTCCTTCCCAGTGTCAAAGAAATGCTGTTCAGCTGAATTGTATCTGGTCTTATCTGACTAGCAATGAATGTGCATGACTTTATAGGCTTAAGTGCCCTGTGACTCACTAGCATCCCATTTAATGTGTACTTTATTATTAGGATAGGATGATTACTGAAAGTAAGGATACTTGAACGCATGTGGGTATCTAACAATGAATGTGCAACCTAGTGCTTCCAGGTGATCTTTTAAAAACTAGCTTAAGAATAAAAGTTACGGGAACCCTGTCCGATAGTGCAGGAGCAGAGCTAGTCGTGTTCGACGAACAGGGGCGGCGCACAGGTTAGTGAAAACGGCGACATCCTCAGCACACTTCTACCCTGAGGGCTTCATCTCCCAGCATGAGCTGACTGACCCTTCTCACAAATCACAGCTCAGTGAAGATGAGGGAAAAATAAGGCACTCGGTTGCATTTGTTTATTTAGCCGTCACTTTTTTAAAAGCAACTTACAGTTTAAAGCCAGTGGTGGGAGAAGTGCCATTATGCAACTGGAGAAATTCAGAGTAAGTACCTTACTTAAGGGCCCTACAGTAGGAGACCATTTTTCGAACTTGGGTCCTTTGAGAAGAAGGCAGCATCTCTACCTGTTACGTTACCTGCTGCCCCTGTCTGATTAAGATTATGACCAGACTGTGTCTATATCTGAAAGAAGGTGCTGCTTTGCAATCTTCAGGCAGGACTTACAAGCACTGCGTGGAAAAGCACCGGTTTCCTGGGGCTATTTTGAAGTGTGTGCTGTGATGATAAGCGTATTTTCTGTGAAGTAACAAGAGATCAAGGGCCAGTCAGAGGGAAGGCTGGTGGCTGTTATTTTAACCAAGCATTCCTGCTAAAACTTTGCAAACTTTGCAAACTGGAAACTCTCCTCAGTGGATCTGGGCTCTTTATTGCACAGCTATAAAATTTAGTCAGTAAATTAAAAGGAAGGTATTCAGTACATAACAGACTTTTACTCTGATCTGTACATCAGTTCCAATCCTATTTAAATTCCAGCTTAAAAATGTCACATTGTCAAGGGTGGACGGTGAATTTATTTTACCACCATATGCCAGCATGTATTGGAAGTACTGGAGCTGGACCACATATAGTAGCCTTCACCTGTAATGAGGTTGTCCACCAGCGTGGTAGGGATGCAGAAGATGCCCACCAACAGGTCACTCACTGCAAGGTTCAGGATGAAGAGGTTGGTGACAGTGCGCATCCGACGGTCCCTCAGCACAATCAAGCACACCAGCATGTTTCCCAGCATGCACAGCAGGAAGATGAAGAGGTAGGCCAGGATGAAGGCGGCTGCTACTGGGAGTGAGTGCTGATAGTAAGGGAAGAACGTGACGCTGGTCCTGTTGGCAGTGGAGTTGGTGATGTTGTGTTGGCTGGTGTTGTGCAGAGCTTCAGTCTCCACTGTGTTCAAGGTCTCTTCTTCTTCTTCTCCCATATTCCTCCACCACTCAAGTGCCCCCTTCGACATGGGTCAAAAGCAGCCTGAAAGCAAGGTACAGAAGTGAGTTCTCAAGAGCAGTGATGTTCTCAGAATTTATAACATCTCTGGACTATGGAAAGTCTTGCATTCTGCTGGACAGTATCTAACTAATGATAATTTTGCCGACTAAAGTACAAACTGAAATGCGGTGTAATATAGACAGCTGAACATTCTTTTTTGAAATACGTTTTAAGACATCTATTAGGATAACGGAGTAAAGCTCTTTCTGCTCTGAGCTCGTCCTTCTACACTTCCACACTGCCATCATGTCAGCAACTTTTGCTGTATTTCATTGAATCTGCTCAGATAGAGGAAGGAGAATATGCAGCAGGACCTTGTTAGAGTGTCTCAGGGCTTAACTGTGTTGTAACTGTCAGCGATATATTAACGCCTTCATTAAATGAGCTGAAGGTGCATTAAATTATCACAGTTTTACATGAGGTAGATAATTTAGGCAAAGAAAGTCATTCTACATTTTGGATAGTGTCCGAATTGCACAGGGTTGTGTTAGTTGGAAGACAGAATAAATTTTGAAAGGCAGGAAAAGTGGATTCTTTCATTATGCAAAACTAAGCAAAGAAAATGTGCAGTAGCTGTAATGTGCAATACTTATATGAAATTGAACTGAAATTATGATGATGAGGTTTAGGTTCTCTTCTGGTTATCAAAAACTGCATTTACGTTTCTAAAGCTCAGCAGTGCAGTAGGTAGCACTGGTGCCCCACAAGTCCTGGGACTTATGTTTGAACATAGTAGGAATCCAGCTCTGTGTATGTGGAGTTTTTATCCTGTCCCTGTTTTTTTGTTGCTTTCCTCTGAGTGATCTGGTTTCCTTCCATGCTTCAAAGATGTGTTCCATCCATCTATACATCCATCCGTTCCACTGATTATTCTTAATTTCTTGCTCTGGTTAGGGGTTGTGGTGGTCTGGAGACTATCCTGGTTGCTAGGCTAGAAGACCATCACACGCACACACACACACTCTGTGGACAATTTACAGTGACCGGTGAGCTTGAATCACATGTTGTTGGACTGTGGCCATGTGAGGAAACTAGAAAAAACAGAGGAAACCTACACTGATGTCGAGAGAACATGCAAACTCCACACAAATTGAACTCACGCCTAACAGAGGATCCATTGTCACGTCGTAGTGAGCTGCTGTGCCACTGTGCCACTCAGATGTGTTTCAGGCGAATCTAGTTTTGTAAGTTGCCTCGGACAAAGATGCCAGCTATTTAAAAATAAATGAAAACAGTTGTGTTGCCATTGTCGGGTTGCTGAATGGATTATGTTCTTGGTGGACCGTGAGCTTCCCAGTCTTTCCCTGTCAGCCTCTGTGAAATGCCCAGTGACAAGGGTAACCTTATTCTGCTGATCAAGAACACCTGGATGCCCCTTGCGGTGCTTTAATGCCTCTGATTAAAACAAGTTAATGGAACAAGTTCAATCCCTCTGAGTCATACTAGTTTCATTTTCTTTCATAAAAACAAATTGAATAGTAAATTTAATGGCATTTAGCATAGCATAGCATACCTATGTCAAAGTACAGTGTTTTTTATGATGTAGCCCACTGTATGTTTCTTCTGAAGGACTCAGCCGTAGAAAGCAGCCCTGAGTCCACTGTAAAATACAGTGTGTTCTGCAGCTACCCATTCCCTCCAAAAAATGAAAAATGTCTACACACAGAATAACTGCTGTGGTGAACGATGCCTTTACTATTTACTGCACACTACGGCGAAGGACTGGCATCCCATCCAAGGTATAATTTCATAGCCTAGTGTCCTTGGGTTCGGGACCCGGTCTAATAATAACGGATGATGAAGGATGGATGGATGGATGGACTATTGCAGTGTAGGGTGTTAATACCTACATAACCCTCATCTGTTATCTTGAATTTGCATTCACAGTAACTTCAACTGTCTTCTCAGTCATATGAAATGCAATCCAACTTCATCCTATTCACGATCCATGAATATTTTCTGAGAGATTCGACAGCATCTGGTTTTGCATAAATGCTTGAAAATATGTAACTGTACTTCATATGGGACATTTATATTTAAAGGCATTCAAAAAATCTCATAAAGAAGAAAACATTTTACAACCCAACTGGGAGCAAAAATTAATAAACAGAAATTATTTTACTCCCTCTTATTCACTACAGCACAGATTTATACTCAGTCTGTAATGAATAAGTTTAAATTTGAAGTAAAAAAAAATTGCAATTATCAGTGCAGCGGTAAAAGTGATTTGTATCTGATGTTTAGGATAGAGATACAGACGTAGTTTGTCAAACCTCCTTTCTTTGACTATAGCTGTTACTGCGGAGTCTAAAAATATGTATGCAAATGATTGAACACCAGCTTAGCATATATAGCAACAAGCTTGTTTAAAACTGGCTCTGGAAAAGGTTACGGAAAACAGATCTTAAAAGTCACAGTAACAGCAAGATTGTTCAGCTATAGTCAAAGAAAGGAGTTCAACAATCACTACTCAGATTAAAATTTCAAAAAGCAGTCATTGTTTTCACAGTGATGTTGAGGTTAATATATTAGATTAAGGCAGAAAACGACCAGATTGACATAAATACCTTTAGGTTTGACAAACTAAGTGTGTATCTCTATCCTAAACATCTGACACAAGCATCTGATACAAGTCACTGTACAGAATAAACTGGACACAGTTTAAGTAAAACTATTGTGCGACTGGAGAAAATGCTGTGGGTCTAGAATAAAAGCTTCATGTATGAGGAGAACAGTATATATTTTCAAAAGTTGTAACAGTTTTTTATTATACACTATGATGCTGAATGTTGGTCAAAGGTCCTTCAGTAACAGCAGGCGTAAGAAACTGGGTCTTCTGACTACAAGAGAATGGCTGTAACTTTTAAACTCATTACATACCCTAAAGCCAGACCTTCATCTGTAGCCTTATTTACCACCTTTTTCGTGGCTTTATCCAATCGATAAAAATACTATCAAAGGAATACGTATCACTTGAGAAAGATGCATTCTCCCTGAATAGGACAGCAGGTCACTCACTGCAATGGAAGAATTACAGTTTTTCTTCGCAATCTGGTCTAAAAATTGTATCTCTTTCGCTAACTAACTGATTTAAATAATATTTTAATAATATATTAATAAATTATTGGTTGATTAATGCATATTAATATTGATAATTATATAAACTATATTTAGGCTAAATTATAATGAATTTTAATGTTACTCATATGACAAAGGTGCCGTACATTCAAACAAATAATTGGCTCAAAGTTACAAGAAAAACTGCAAAATGACTACAGATGCAGGGCTGTATGTAAAATGGAATGAGGAAAGTACAGTATTAAATATGCAACTCTGTCTAGTGTTTGTTGTGAATGGCAGCACCTTAAATAAGCTGATAACGCATATAGGGGCAGGGAATTGCATTGTAGAGGTGGTTCAGATTCCAAAAAGGATGGTGTTCTTGCATCATTAAGTACATCGGAACTGTTCCAAAGAAATAATCCACCTGTATAACGGGGTAAACTGTAAACTACAGCAGACAGATGAATTAGATTGAGGCAATAAGTGAATAAGCTGGAAGAAAGTCGATTACAAGTGGTATTCGGACAACACAGACTTTTAAGATCTGTTTTCCCTAACCTTTTCCAGAGTCAGTTTTAAACAAGCCTGTTGATATATATGCTAATCTGGTGTTCAATCATTTGCATACATATTTTTAGACTCCGCAGTAACGGCAAGAATGTTCGGCTATAGTTGACATGGCCATTAAAATATCATAAATCAAGGCCGGTAGACTAATGTTTAACTATAGGAAAAAACAGAAAACCCGCTTTTGAGATCTCCAATTTTTTCAGCATACATACATTTTCAGATGGTTATGGTGATTTTTTTGTGTGCTGTAGTCGGAAAAGTGTGTGTGGCCTGTGGGTGTGTGTTGGGTTCAGGTAGTGTGACCAGACAAGGGACAGTGGAAGGTAGATTATTTTTCTCCTCATAATTGCTACTCATGCAATTACCCTTAAGGGTCTTACTGAAACAACTTATGAAATAAAATGTTTCTATGCTCTATTAATAAAAATCCCTCAGATACAGAGAAACAGCAGAAACGACAAAGCGAGCAGAGACCAGTCCAACAATGCAACACATGACTAAATTCTCATTCAACTCAAATCGCTTCCCTCTCAGCCACACGCAACAGGGGAACTTTTCTGTCTCGAATCCTCGCCATTTTCTCACCTTTCTTGTTGCTCTCATTTTTAGCCTCTTGTTCATAGTAATTTTCTGCACATGGTGCTGTTTGTCTGTGTGGGAAGTGGGGATGGTCTGTCTTCAGCCTGCTAATATAAGTACTGTAAATTGAATTTAGATACTGTGAGCAAACAACATAGAATAATTCACATAAGTCAGTGTCTGAAATGGAAAAAAATGACTTTTTGCTGTACATCGGTTGGTCCCAAATGTCTAGACTTATCTGTCTATCTATCTAACACATGTATCCACTAATTTTACTTTTTTGGCACTTCTTACTTTTTGCTCTAACATGAGAAGACAGTAGGGTAGAAGTGGTAATGGAAGGCTGGAAGGAGAAATGGTGAAGAACACGAAGAGGATTAACAGAGGGGAATGGGGAGCCGTAATTCTTGAGAAAGACAATCCAGATGGTTGTTGCCCTTGTGAGGACTAGGACAAAGCAGAGTGACTAAAAGGCTGGATGTTTGAATGTCGTGAGGATATAAAATCATTCAGAAGAATCACTGAAACTTTTTTCACAGAACATGCAACAAAATGTCAAGATCGTCCAAGAAGTAGCCTGGGAGAGGAGGAAGGTGACAAGGGACAATCACAGAGATGCCGCTGGAGCAGGAAGAGAGGTAGAATTGTGGAAAGGAAAAATGGAATATTTCAAAAGGGCCAGAAGGTCAGGTGGGAAGTAGGATGCATAGGCCAGGATGAAGACAACCTTATTTACACAAGAATTGCACTTCCGCAATTAAAGAATGGAGGAGGTGAAAGAGGATTTACCAAGTTTCGGTTGCAGCGGAAGTGTTTACATGCGTGATAATGGTGATGGTTCTTAGTCCTGACCTCAGACAACTTCAGTGTCAAACATTGTTCAACGTGTTGAAACATGGAGGACAATGAGGACAGTGGTAGTCAGATAGCAGTGGTTACCTCCCTCGGTAGACTTCCTTATCTTTGCACCCTGATTCTTCTCACCCGGAGGCTGTCACTAATACTGCTGTGACTTGTCTGCCTCCTCACCTAGAAGCTTATTTATATCAGCAAAGACCCAAACCTATTTCCCAATCAAAAACACAAATAAGTGGTATGCTTGATCTTTTATTCTGGTGTTTATTCCCACCTGCTCCATGCTTTCTGTTGTCACCTTCCAAGTCACCAATTCTTCGAGTTTCTGTGTGAACCTCCTTCTGAAGCACACTGCACTTCTCTTTTGCCTGGGCTTTGTCATATCACTGTGTTGGTAAATCGCACAAACCAGCCCTTCCAGATGTCACTATGCCAACCACCAAGTATTATTGTGTCGGGATCTCCATCTGCCCCACAAAAGCCATGAACTCCACTTTCTTTTTATCACCTCAATGTGAGCTCCTGCAACTCTAGAATCACCTTCCGGACCACCTGTAATGCAGCACTTTCCTCATTCAAATTATATGTCATCCTAAGCCTCCAGCTCCAGAGGCTTGTTGTGCTGCCCATACAAGGCCATACTTGACAAACTTCAAGGTAGAACAAGCTATCCACTGAGATGACAACTTATCTGTCTCTCAAGAGTCTACTGAAATGAAGACATCGCAAACCATAAAGGGCCAGAGAGCCAGATTTTCGGGATGCCATGTTGATGTCCGCATGCTTTAAACATAACCTTTCGCACCGCTGATCAAGACACTTTCAAAATACTTGCCTAAGTTTTTCCCAAGATTCTTCGACATGATCAGTTAAATAGCCTTCTGTTATTTGTATAAATAGTCAATAATGGAGTAACAGTAGCAACGGGATCTATTACTGCCCCCTTTGAGGTCATTGCATATTACAGCATCAGGTTCCTTCTTGTTTATCGGTCAAATTGTCAGTCAACATCCTAACACTGATAATATCTGGAATGTAGTTAGTATCAAGATGTATGATCTATTGTAGTAATGGACTATGATGCTGTGCTACCAGAATACACTGCTGCACTTATGCTGTCATGTACTCTGCTGAGGTATAAATTTTGATATATGCTGAATATCTTTCATAAAAAACCAAAATGTCAGCTTTCAGCTGAAGTATTTTTGTGACATATTTGTCAAACAAGATTTAACCAAAGTCCAGCCTATGCAACAAATCCTGATGACAATTGGACAAAGAAAATTAAATATTGGCTTTTAATTCCTATGTAATAAGTACGTTTTTATTGTTCCAATATACATTACAATCTTGAAACAATTAAAAATGAATGATTACAGCTGGGTGTGCAGGATAGTAGGATAGGATCAGATTATACTAGACAGAGTAAATACTACTAATACTAAAGTTTGACAATAAAACTGCCTGAAAAATCTAAACTAAACCTAACAAGTGTATGCAGGAAAGAATGAACAAATTCACTGACTTAACCCATTCACAGGGATTCACTGTACGAATAAAAGGTTCTGAGTATATGCATCTCATAGCTATACATAAATACGATTGCAGTTTGTATACATAAATGCCTTTTAAAGACAACCATATATTAATCTGAATCTCAATAAGTTGCATTTAAATCTGTTGCCCTCTTAAACCAGCAACATTTTCGTCTGCTGAGGTCGGTATTTCTTTTCGTGACATGCTGTGCTGTTCGGAAGACGAATGAAGCGATCTTTTAGACCAAATAGTACAACGTACCAGGAGTAGAAGGTTGGGGTGGAGGAGATATATTCACTACCTGTAGTGGTGGGAACATGTTCATAAGCTCAGAAGAGCTTTATTCACATCAGTGTGTGAGGAACGCTTTTCATGTCAGGCAAGGAGGAGCAGCATTCACTTGAAGTGCAGCTTCTGCAGTGACTACAGCTGGGATATAATGTCTACATCTCAGTCACACAAATAACCTTTCTTCAAAAATTACTTTCTGTACTGTCTGGCTCTGTTGAGGCTTATGAAGGTTCCCGTGTCTTTATACGGTACCATCTCTCTACGGCAGTTAAAGCTTCATTGCCATCACATCAGAGGGATCAGTGTTATTAAATCAGTCAATTTTTGAATGTCTCGCAAGCTGTAATTATACAGTAACACCAAGCTGTGTTTTCTTACCACTTCCTTTATAACTTTACTGATACCCAGAGGTTGGCAGAACATTCAAAGCCCTGGAACTAATAATCAAAAAAAATTATCCATTTTAAGAGAAGATATATTATTGCATTCTCATTTTGAGGTTCTTGCAGAAAATAAGTACATCTTTTCAGATGTGGGATACTAATACCAGGCTATGGCGGTCCTGGTGGATCTCGACATAAAGGCAGTACTTTACTGTAAATGAGTGTCCAGTATGTACTGCCTGTGCCAGCAGTTCCTTGGGAACTTAGATAAATATACTGCCGTATTTTGTCCGAATGTAATTCTATTTTGAAGATTGCTATCTTTGCCAAGCTCAGACCACACACCACCAGAGAACTATGATGCACTGTAATTAAGAAGCATTTTGACTGATTTCTCAGCTTCAAAACCAGGTGTGCTTTCTTTATAAGTAATTTGATATTTTTTAATATGGTAAAAAGATTAATAAGATCAGCATGGTGGTCCAGAGAGTAGCACTGGTGCCTCACCTCACCTGGGCTGAATTCCAGCTCCATATTCTCAATACGTCTGTGTGGGTTTCTTCCCCTGGGTGCCATGGTTTCCTCTCACGGTCTAAAGTCACAGTTACCTGGAGAACTGCTCACAACAGGTGCCTGTGTGTCACTATTATTCTATGGGGTCAAAGAAGGAATTGCACCAACAACCCTCAGTGTTGTGTTAAATGAGTTTTCCATTCTCACCATATAGGCAGAAGAACAACTTTTTGGACACAACAAGGAAATTGTCTCTCTGCAGGATCCAAATCGAAGGAACCTTGTCCAGTATTTTACTTAATGAGCAATACCTTGTTTTTCCCGTTAAGAGCAGCTGTATATCTGTACTGCAGTGCGCATAGCAGAGATGTTACCTGTAGGAATAAGCAGAAAAGGGATTTTTTTTGTTTTCCGTATGTCGGATGTCTGAAACGATTAAATCCAATTAGCTGGTGCTATTTTAAGATACTGGATGTGTCACTATGGAAAATACCCTGACTAATCTTTAAATCTGCTTTTTAAAAAAGGAGGAGTTGTTAAAATTATACATTACTTTGATAATGCCGGTGGGGTTCATATTGTGACAGCAGATGATTCATGGAACCAGGGTTGTGCTGCAAATGTTCTTACTCAGGTGCCATAAAGTGCAAGACAGATACAAACCTTAGGTCTCCCATGAAACGCACACAAATATAAATGTGTCACAAAATGCAACATTAGAGAAACTTAGGGATCGCAACCAAATATTACAAATACACCTATACAATAACTGACCCCAGTTACTAAACCATAATTAATATAATGGAAAATTTACACAATATATCAAACACTTGTTAACCATAAATAAAATCAGGAGAACGGGAAGGGTTCATCATCCTGTCACTACAATTTTTTAATTTACATTTATCAAAAATCTAACCAACTTAGATCTCACAGTAAAAGAAAGGACTCTTTCATATATAAAAGACAATAAAAGAGATAGATTTTATATATATATATATATATATATATATATATATATATATATATAAAACTTTGTCTTATATATCTTTTCACTGCTTAAATGTTCCTGTGAGGTCCTGTGGTTGTGTACTAACAAACTAGAATTGCTCCCGCCCTAAGCACTTCTATGACTTTATGTGATAAGAGCTCAAAAATGATTTAAAAAAAACAAAACAAAAAAAAAACTGCACAAACATGGAGCAAAACAAATGATGACAAAAATTCTGCAGGGCAAATGTAATCTATCAGTTCACCTCCAAAAATAAAAAAATCCATAATTCTTACTTGGGCAATGACTGCGAAGAGAGTTGTTTTTGGCTGTGAATATAACACCAATGCATACAAGACATTTTAAAATCAAGTGCAAGATTTTTCTTTCTTTGCTATAGAGATTCAAGTATTAAGCCTATTAACAGCATTGGAGTGTAGATATCTTGAATGCACATACTTTTAAGATGTTATTTATCCTCTTTTTCTTTAGAACCAATGTATAACCTAATATTTCTCCGCTTTGCCATGGACTATTTTAGGTGCATTTTACCAGAGGAATAACTATCTCTACTGTATTCCCTTGTCAAGTTTCTTTTTTCTGCCAGATGTGGTGTGATTTAAAATGGCAGTGAGCTGAGGGTAAAGGTGAGGCCAGCTGGCAGGATGTAGATTGGTGAAACATCAGGAAAAGAATCAAGAAATGTCAATGCAGGAAAGAATTTTTCATTTCACTCTTGCAGCAAAGAAACTCATAGTAACATATGAATAAATTATACTTTACTGACAGGGTTATGCTTTGAATTTAAATTAATTCTTTTGTGGATCCACTGAACACAGTTAAAGGCCCACTTGGAACATATTAAATGTTAATTATACCCTTTTAAGCAAGAATTCATTTTAAAAAGTTGCATCCAATAATGTCACAATTTCCAGGCACAAATTAAAGAAGAGCAACAGCTTGTTCAAACTGAAGTTAATCCCAAGGCCTGTAAATGCTAAAGGATATGAGAGGCACTTCTGTGTATTTGCACTGTTTTATTTGGAAAGTAAAATGCACAAATACAACCAAAATCCAGGAGCACATCTGAGGTGCCATATGAGAATCTCACATAATTTGTTCAATTAAATGAGTGACAAAAACTGTCTTCACTGTCCTGACTGTTTTTTTCGCACACAAACCTTCACAATAAAGCGATAACATTATTATGTGATTGTTATAATTTTTCTCATGACAGAATTACTCGGAGTCAGTAGTAATTCAGTCTTGGGTCAATTTTCCTTTTGTGGCCACATCCAGGGATGTTAGCTACAGTCTTAATCTTGATAATATTGACAGCGTTGGTCACAGGAGCATCAAGCTCCTTTGAGATGGTCTTGTGGTCTTTACGTTGACCATGCTTGGCTGTTACCTTCTTTCTCACCTCCCCAGACAACTCTGTGCTTCTCCTTCTCTTTCTGTTGAGTGTGATACACACCGTGACACAAAACAACAGTGAGGACTCTTCTCCATTTCAACTGGCTGAATGAGTGATTACAATATTGAAGACACTTGTGGTCCCAACTGAAGGAGAACAAGTCTGCTTGAAGTATCGCTACAATATGGTTATTTCTTATAACTTCTAAAGGGGACAGATTATATTGTCCAGTGCATTTTAGAATGTCTTTGTAGAATGAGCAAGACTTCAGTTCTTTTCACAGATTTGTTTTGTTCCACTGCAAACCAAAGAAATTCCAGCTAATTTCAGGGAGAACGGTGCATTATTTGCGTAAAATGCAAGCATACCAATATTTTTGCCCATATCTGTAAAGAAGTGGAGAGAAACATTAAAAACATATTTATTTATTATTTGTTGAAATGATTTGTATTGAAATTAAACATCTAAGTGTTTTGGTGGTCTCCTTTCTAGTTGTTTAGGTAGCTTTCAAGTAAGTACCATGAAATTAAATAATGGAAATTTGCTGTGCATCACTAATAATGTGTTGTAACTAGGACACATTTTGCACTTCTCTACATTTGGAGGAACATCAAAAGTCTGTATAACCAGACTTTTGCCTTTAATTGCATGAAACTTTTATAACCTACTATTTACACTGCAATGGAATGTCATACTTTGTCAGCATAAAAGAATCCACACAAAAAGTAACAAAAAAATAACATAACTGTTTTAAGAGGCCTTGAAATACTCAAACTATTCTTTTGTTCTTCTATTCTATTGTATAACAGTTATGATAAAGGTCCCATTTTCTCAAAACATAATGTAAGCCAGTACAATAGAAACCTATATAGACACAGAAATTCCCCAGCATTCCACTAAAACAATAAACTTGAAACTTCAGCATGTTTGTGTGAGGAAATTATAATTTTATGGGTGACACAGAAAGGCTTTAGATTTTAGTTATAATGGGTTGTTTTTACCGAGTGCGCCAATCTGCAGGGCATGATCACACACAGCAGGTGGTACCAAATCTCAGAGGCCTGCTCAGTCTTTGGACTTTGTGAAACAATGCACAAGATCACAAGATTGACTCATAAACCTGGTAATGTACATATGCCTACAAGTCTTGAGACATTTATGTTAGTTATTCAGGGCTTAACAGGCTCAGTTGTGCATATTGCTTACATATTCAAAGTTTCACTAGTTGTGGGCAAAAAAATTGAAACTATAATGCACATTTTGTGTCAAACGGTTTGCAAACCTTTAACCATGCCTAGTCCAAACACTTTAAACATGTACCGAAAAGCTGTTCTCAGATAAGAGAAGTCACCGTGGGTGCTGAATCAATCCTATGCTGACTATTTCCTGAACTGGGATCTGGATCTGACTGCATAGCTTGCACTGGTATGATGAACAAGTGCATGGTTAGACAAGCCTTATACTGCTTGATAGGCGACCAGAGAGAGAAAACAACCAGACAGTTCCCAACACGCAAGTCATACACAAGCGAAGCCTTGACTCTTCCTAACAAGTGCCCAATAAATACAGTAAATGATGGAGAGAGTGAAACTGGAGGCTCCTGACACAAATTCCCATCATGCTGCTTTGTTATGTTCCACCCAAGGCTTAGATATCGGTGGAAAGCCAGTCCCAGTGATATATAAGTATAGTTATACACCTAGCAACCATGTTAGTTAACTAAAAGTAGATTGTAAAAAAGGCTATTTTGTTTCTCCTGAATTCTCCTGGCCTCCCCAAAGGATTAGTAAATAGTAATGACCTTTGGGAACATTATTTACAAATCACTCGTACCTGCACACTGTCCTTTCCGTATAAATCCCTTCTGCGTTTAAAAACATGTGCTGTTGCTGCCTGATAATGCTTTCAATATATGCTTTTATTTATGTAGTTTTACTATTTTCATTGCTGTAAGCCGTGTTTTTTTACCCTAATGGTGTTTCCATGTTTGTTGAGAAGGCAGAAGAAAACAGGACATAAAGGAAACTGACAAAAGAATAAGTTGTGTTCAGATGTGCCAACACAACTTTAATACATTAGACACAAGTGAAATGTTGCTGTTAACCATTACTGGCTCCCATCTGCAGTGAGTGAAGAAGGTTGCTGCTGAGTATTAGCAGGCCAAACATAAGTCTTTGCACGGTGTGGACGACTACAGCTGACCTGTGAGAATGTTCAGAGCGCACTTGCAACTGCTGCAAGTTATACGTTATCAGTTACAGCTTTTGTGCCAAACTATTCACAGTCCAGGAGAGAGGGGTTTAGAGAGATGGTTGATGTGTGCAGCTCTGTCCTGCGTAAAGGGACATTCGCATGAAAAGGCAAAATGAAGGGTTTCTCAAAATCCTCCCGGAGCAAAATTAATACGGCCAGCAAACAGAACGTATAGCAGCAACAACACTGAAATTAGTCCTAGTAAAGATATTGCGGAAGAAGTCAAAAGCAGTCAGAAAGCTTTGCCTCTACACATATATTTGGTTTAGTGATCTGAACGTATGTCATACATGATTTCTCTATTTGTCTTTCGAATTCATAAGCAAAGTTTAATATTGCATAAACAGTTTTAAACAATTCATTAGCAGTTTTAAGTGAAATAATAAATATTTTCATGGTGACAACAAAATTGAAAACTTTCTGAATGATTAGAAGTTCCAGAGTAACATTTCTAATTCTGATCAGTATAAAGGAATTCTACTTTGAACAACATGCTCTGAAAATGTGAGGTTTCTATTAGGTTCTGCACCATTTTTAACTAAAAAAATGACAGAAGTGTAGAGAATTCAGCAATCGCCATGCCATTTTAGGTGTGACAGAAGATCCTGCATTAGTCGAGAGGACAGAGACCCCCACTGTGTCCCCTGGTTCCAGCTGTCACAGATTTTACCTCAAAGAATCATTAGAAGAGCCATCTTTTGATGTGTGGCCCCACCATGGCTTTTGCTGGATATGAGCTTTGGCTGTTATCTTTCCAGGACCAGAAGCATTCATTTCCAGGTACGTAACTGGCTGTCTATGCAGGAATGCCCTTTTGAAATATCCATGTTCCTCTGTGAAATACATCCTATTATGAATTTCTACTTCAAAACTATACTGTTCATTTTAGTTAAAAGTTTTACTAAAGATTAAAAGTTTTACTTTCAAATATTACTTTGTACATGTTATTGCATGTTAGCACTGCCAACTTACACAGCAAAGTATATCTACTGGAGTAACTGTGCAAGGGTTCAAACTGTACACATTCAGCCCTAACCCTACACTACCTTCTTCACGTTACATCTGACAATTTTATAGTCATCCAGAGGTTTGCACACGAATCACTATCATGAATAGTGAATTTCATGGATGTAAAATCACATTTCCATTCCTACATTGTTGTATGTATCTAGAAAGACAGTGTGCACTCTGCAAATTAATATTATTCTGATAACAATATCAGGATAAATACTTTACAGAACAAAACCTTTAGATAAACAGTGATTACTGATAAAACTTATAAACAATATCAGAATGCTGTGTTTATTAGAAATTATTAGCAACTTATTCAACACTTGAGCGATAAATAATTAACAAGATCTTAGTAAAAAAAACGCATCTTAAATTTAAGCTGCAGTATTAACTATATCGCCATCATGTGGCTAAAAGGCACAACATTCAAAGAAATCGTGGTCATATGTACTGTTACAGCCTTCTGAACAATCAGGCCACAA
>UFQX01000011.1:1116188-1192671 GCA_900497675.1 Arapaima gigas
AAACTAGTTGGGATTTTTTCTGAGATTGTTTGAAACCACTTTGACAAATTACTATATAACTACATATAATACATTTTATTTCAAATGTTCTCAAATTTGATCATTTTTGCAGAAAAACAGCAAATTTTAGATAACAAATGTAAATTTAATGCTTTATTTACACTTAAATAATTACATCCAGGTAAGATAAGGTAAGATAAGACAAAGCAAAAACCAGAAAACAGTGGACACTTGTCATCACAAGGTGTTGGAATGTCAACCCATCATAATTAGCATTATTTACTTAGCAGGATCCGTTGGATGACGTGAACAACTGAAAGCATTTTGGACATTTCTTATTATGTCTTTGTGGTCCTTAATATTTGGGGGACACTAAATGTTTCCTCAAAAAAGTTCCATTGGAAGAAAGTTGAATCCCTTGCAGCTTCCTTGCTGGACCTCATGTGATTTTATATTATTTTGAGGGTCTCAAAGCTGTCGGTGATCTACACTCTGGCACATTTCCTTCCGAAACCTTGTACAGGTATGGTGATGCTATGAAAGAAAAGCTGGACCTAATATATTTTTGTGATTTTTTTCTTTCTCACCTGTGCATTTTATTCTTTATATTTTTTGCATGCTAGAGTCATGATGCTCATAATTTAAAGAATTCTTATAAATCATGACCCACGAGGCCACTTATAGTACTGTGCAAAAGTATTAGGCATGCAACTTCAATGTCTGTTGAGAAGTACAGGTAGATTCTTATCTACCATCAGGGAGGTTTCTCATTGGTCCCAAATTCATTCTGCAGCCTGAGAATGACCTCAAACACCCAATCTCAGTCATACAGAACTATCTTGAGCAACAGATGGTATGGTCCCCACAGAGCCCTGATCTCAACATGAACAAGTCAGTCTGGGAGGACATGCAGAGACAGTCAACATGTGCAGAAGAACTGTGGCCAGTTCCTCGAAATGTTTGGAAGAACCTACCAACCTCGACCTTAAACTGCATGCAAGTTTGCATAAGAGAATTGATGCTGTTTTAAAGGCAAAGGGTGGTCCCACCAAATATTGATTTGATTGAGGTTTTTTTTTGTCTACTGCACTTTTTAGAAGGTTTATTGATTAATAAATATTCATGGCATTATTTCTGGAACCATCCTCGCTTTATAGCATTTTTCCCACAGGTGCCTAAGACTTTTGCACAGTACTGTACCTGTATGAGTACATACAGGTTTGTCAGTACAGTACAGTGTTTGCCCTCACAGTAAAGACATTGATGCCCCCAAAAGCACCTGTACGTTTGACATAAAGTTCCGCAGACTTGCTGTTCTGTGTGTGTCATTCTGTGATTAAAAAAACAACTTGGCTTTGACTTCATTAACGCTGAATATTGAAGGTGAACGTCTTCCTCACTTCTGGCTGCCAAGTGTGTGAATGCTGCGCAACAATTTATACAGAGAATTAAGAACAGATAATAAAGTAATAACGCAGTCCATTGCAAACGATTCTGTGCTGGATTATTACTGATTATAAAGGATAAGATGGTGGATTTATGACCTGTGCTGGATCCGTTGTTCTTCTCTGGAGAAAGAAACCTTAGTTATTAAATCACCAGCTCTGGAGACACTTGCAAAGCTATGACTGTGTGTATGAAACTTTAAATTAACACAGAGCAGCCAATAAATGCAGAATAAGTGCAAAAGCCAAATAAGTAAATATGAATAAATGAATCCAGGTGTAGCGTTTGAGTATTTAGCATCTGACTTTTTGTCTTTGATTACTCAGCTGCTGTTGTTTTTGCTGTTTTCTAGGGAAAATAACAGTATAGAAGCCCTGGGTTCCTGCTGGCGGCAGTAAGAACAATAGTTTAAGGTAAGACTGAAACAGTACATTTTTCCAACATCCATTTCTCTTAAGAAACTGTTAATATGTTAATGAAATTAACTTGGCAAAGCGTGTTAAGTAATGATGATGACAATACTGTATAGAGAAAATGATGTTAAAATGATCAGTTATATTAAATCCGATATAAAGATATAAAAACAGAAAAACCACCACATATACCCCAACGCCACATAAGCTACTTCGATCACAGTGATGGGTGAGTTTAATTCCGCTGTCAAACCTAACTTAACTGTTGCGATTAAACTGGGATCAGGGCCCATGCTCACCAGCAGCATCTTCATGAGTCCAGACAAGCAAACACTGAGGAGACAGAAAGCATGCAAGCCTATCCTGGAATCACCGGGCGCTTAGCTAGGAAACCATTCCCTAGATAGGATGCCCAAGTTGAAATATATATGACAAGGTGCTTAAGAAGACCTACATCCTTCTGTGCAAGATTAAACAATAATATGCTGAATGATGTGCAAAGGTCTCTATCACACAAGTAAAAAGAATAGCACATTTTATACACAGAACTGCATTACCCTTAAAGTGGTTACGTTTTGTGCATAATTATTGTTAGTGATGTCGGATAGGCAGTTGCTGCAGAAAGTGGCACGCCGGTTGTTGTCCTGTTAATGTATGTCACCAAACTTTGTTACCTTAATGTTACTAATGTGTTCAGTGCTGTGCGTGTGTGCGTGTGTGTGTGATGTGTAACTCCCTGTCAGCCATTTGGGTCCTTCCTCTAATGCACCCCCCCCCACCTTGCACCGGTTTGTGTGTATGGTGTATAGTTATAACCCAGTTTACAGCTCTGTCTGTATTGTATAAATATTATTGTGATGCTGAACGTATGAAAAGACAGCCATACACTGCGTGTACATTGACGATAATCTAAATAATAAATCATTTTAATAGCAGGCATTGCCGACTTATGAGCATGATGCGTTCCTGAGTGAAGTCCTGTAAGTCAAAGCTGTAATTTACCCCCCCAACCTCCAGCTCTTCGTACTCATAAGTATGTGGTTGCCATCATATTCAGTGATAACTTGGTGAAGGTTATTAAATAATTACACTCTTCTATGCAAAAAATCTCAAGTCAAAGACTTGCATCTTAAGGGATATCTGTATTTGACTTGATGGCACTTGTGGCTGTTCTACAGACTTTTTACTTTACCACTGATTTATTGTGGCTTCATGCAACAGGTCTGAAGCACCAGCTAAATGTTTCCAATCCTCTGAGTCCTAAACTGGGTTCAACACCCAGACTGAACTGGGCGTGCAGAGAATTGCCACTCACAAAAGTGACATTTTTGGTTGGCAAAATTCAATAATGACTCACTTGTATAAATTTAAATTTAACCAAAGTGGCGCACCAAACAGGGGAATTAATGATCAGATCAGTAAGCGTCTCGGTTCTGCTCTTTTCTGGGCGTCTTCGGCTGAGAAAAAATCCTTGAAAGAAACAGCACCAGAAACGGCACCAAAGGTGTTTCTGAAAAACCTGCTTCTGTTTTAATTGGTCTATTTTTCGCCATTATTTTTAGCGGAAATGAAACACAGTATGTCAGCACAGAGCCTGGAAGACCATCATTTCTATTTTTTACACACATGACAGGCCTGCTGGGTTGAGGTAATCGCTGAGCCAAATTTGGATTCAATCCGTTCCAGTTAAATGTCCCCTTTTCTCTCACCTGTGTGTAATGACTATGATGCTGTGAGTCACGCCGAAGTTACATCACAATACATTCCAAAACTGTGGCAGCACGCGCCGAAATCCATCATCCTTGAGTTTCACCTTTTGAATTTGAATCCAGCTTCACATTTATTGTCATGTGTACACAGTACAATTAAATTCTTGCTCGCATGTCTCTCATAGATGAGTAAAAGTAATACATAAAATCATGAAAAATAAATAGACAAGCATTAAATATGTTGGCACTGAATGCAAGAGACTCGAATCACAGCCTTGGTTGTGGGTTCCAATAGTTTAGGCTTTAGGTTTCTCGTACCACTTGGGGAAGACAGAGAAGTGTCCGTGTGGATCCTCGAGGGCTTTAATGATCCTTCATTGGTCAACAGTGGTCATTGATCACAGAGAAATAACTGCAGAAGAAAATAGGCGCTAACTAGACTAGCCTACAATAGAAACTCTGATTTGTGCACTTTGGAAAATAACTGCATCGAAGTCGGTTTAGGCCAACTTTTCTGGGAATGGATGACTTTGCATCCAGTCCCGCTTTCCTGGGGGGAAAAAAAGTAGTTTTGCAGTCCTTTAGTTGCTGACCTGCTGAGAATGGTTACATTCAGAAAGCACCTTTAAAACTTCTGAAATGAAAGCAAGTGCTAGTGCTCTTGATCTGCTGCATTTCTCACACAAGCCCTGCACAGCGTTTTGAGACAGAAAAAAGTAAGTTGAAATAAGGAATATCTTACAATTGATTCCATCAAAAGGTAAAGCAGTAACCTTTTAGGATGTGAAGAAAAGCCCAGCAATCACAAAGCGGGTTCTTACGCAGGCTGGTGTACCGCGTGACTCCTGCCATCTCAGAGTCCTTTCAGGACCTTGCGGTGCCAGTTCCACATGTCGGCCGTGTCGCTGCCTCTACTCACATCTTATCAGCTAGTAAAAAGTCAACTTAGCCAAATTAGAGTACAAACATGGTCTTAACCCATCACTGCTGTGTGCAGGTTGTAAAGCTGTCAAGGACAACGCAACATTTTCAAAAAAACCGGATTTTTTGAAAGTTCTCACTTTTCAGTCACTTTCCTACAAGAATGTTGTACATTACAAGACATTCATGTGCACATGTTTAATTTGCTATAAGATGCTCCTTTGCTTACCAGAATTCCTGGAAATCATCGGAAATGACATTTTTTGATAATATTCATCCATTTCATATTCATCCATTTCATTTCCTTAAATATTATTAGTATTATTATTTATTTGCTATCATTGACAATTCCAATGCAAATCCGTCGCATGTCGAGTTCATCGTGATTTGAGGACAATCTGCATTATTGTACACATTTTGGCTCTTTTAAAGTAGTTCTACAGAGTGAGTTTTATACTTTTCTAACCACGGTTTTGTCACCCATCCCAGATTAACGTGGTTCCACTGTGGCAAAGAAGAAGATCAGCAGTGGCTGTCGATGTCTGTTTGTAAGTGAGGTAGTTCACTACATTCAAGAGGAAGAAAATGTGACACAGAAAAGACAGTTTTTAGCATTAGGAGATCGAAACCGTTGTACATTTTTCAGTTTATAAAATGAATCCAGCACTGGCGTTCTCACTATTAAGTCACAAGAAATCACTGGTGGAAAACCTTCTAATTGTCTTCTCTGCCTATAATGTTTAAATCATAAATGGCCCAGGGAAGCAGGATGTTTTCCAGCTCAGCATTTGGCATCGTGGCCCAAAAGCCCCGAAGGAGTCATTTATTTTCACAAATTGCTTCCTAATGAACATGAGTGCACCATCTATCCTTCCTTGCAGTTACTTTTTGTTAAGATTAAGGATAAGGATGAGATAGAAACTTGTAGTTTCCTGCAGAGAAATTTGTCCGTACAGCAGCTCGGCACAGAGGACACTCATAGGAGCCATAATACGGTGCAAAATAAGTAAATAAATGACCAGGATTAAGCAGTAACTGATAATGGACGGATGAATGGAAATAAGAGAAGATGGTCTAATTGATGTCACATCATCAGGAGGCACTGTGCAGGCAGATGGCTGTTTGTAAGAAAGGTGCCCAGAAGCTCTACTTAGGGCACCTAAATTGAATAACCCAGCAGTTATGTGGAAGAATTTTATCGAACAAGAAACAACCAGCCAAACTATTCTAGTTTATACTTTAATTATACAGCAGAAGCAGGAGTTTAACACAGAGTGAGGTACAGAGATTTTTGCAGTCGGTGGGGGGTGGGTTTAGGTACAGACTCCAACACACCATATAAGGGAGAAATTTCAAGAAGATCTGCAGAAAGAGGATTTCCACCCTTCCCCAACAGAATGTGAAAAGGGTTATCCAGTAGAAACAGATTTAAAACAATTACTTGATTAAAAAATATTGTAGAGTTACAAGAACTCATGACGATCACTTCATTTAGGGATTGTGAGCCGTTGTCCATGAAGGACTGTAGCTTCCTCCTCATCTTGGCCTCTGCCACGGCCCCCTGATAGAACACACTTCCCTTACAAGTGTGCTGAGTCTGCGCTCCTCACCAGAAGTGATGTTTCCTCCCCGGTTTCAGTCTGGGATACATTATGAGAGACTGTACTGCTGAATGGAAATGTAACATCTGTGAAGTCCAACAACAGGTTGCCTTGTGGTGCCAACAGCACAAACCTTCTCATGCCAGGGAACGCAGAATGAAAAGACTGTGGATCTCCAGGAACCCAACTACCTGGCAGAACAAGATGAATTAAATGAGACTGTATGTTTGCAAAAAAAAGGAATTATGATGATCTGATAAGGCTCTCAGGAGGGTTTTGATGTTTCAAAATTACTTCTTAATGACTTCCTGGACTCCCACTTTGCCCACAGTCTAAATATGGGGGGTGAAACCCTAAACATAGCTTTGGGAGTGGGACCATGTCAAGGGTGTCTGGTCACAAGCTGGTCCACTTTCCCAACAAGTGGACCTAAAATTCAAGCCATCTTATAACAAGGTCCTCCACAGTCGATTTTACTAGGTATGAACAGGAGTAGTTGTTGGTGAGTCTAACCAAGCTTAGGTTGTGGAACATCTGGACCCCTTACTGTGAAGACCTGGGTGTCAGGGGACCACTGATCATTAGTGATGATCTCAGGGTTAAAAAAGAGGGATTTTGTTGGCTGGGGCCACACTGAGACTCGGCAGAAGCTGAAGGGCCTCTTGGCTGCAGTGCTGACTGGAAAGTTGCCCCCCCCCCCCTTTTAGTGGGGGAATGTATAATGTAACCAGTTTTAATATCTGGATGTGCTTATTTAATGTATATTTAATGTATATTACTTGCATGTAAATTTATTGTATTTAAAGTTTGCATTTTCATGCAAGTGTATTATTTAACTATAAATAAATAATAATTATAAATAAATTTGCATGTATAATTTATTTTAAGTGCAAACAAACTTGCATTACCATTTCACTGTTTGATGGAAATCAGGCTTTCTGTAGGATTTTTTTTTTTCTGGAAGATATTTTATGGTTGTGCATGAATCACCGTTTGTTATAATGCTTGTTTAATGCTTTAAAGGGAGTTTTGCATTAGGTGATGTTTTAAAAATGCTTGAATATGGCTGTCCCCTGCACTTTGATACAGTGAAGGGTCCGGCGGTTGGTGCTGGGGGGGGGCATGGCTGGATCTCCCACTGGAGTCTTGGCTACAGGATGTGATTTAAAGACAAGCTCTCTGTCCTTTTGGTCTTATTGGATTTAACTTGCTATTTAAATGGTTTTCAGATATTGAAATGCGCTAAATGTGGAATTAATTCAGCAATAAGTGAAAGTATAGTTAATGTGTTAATATTAGGTTAATAGGTTTATGAATCCCACATATTTATTTGGAATGAACGGTGGCTATTTTAATGTATGTTTTAATACAGTTCTAATGTAGCTTTTTTTAACTTTATTCAATTAAGTTAGTTAGAAAAAGGGAAAACTTTAAGGGGATATTAATGGCTCGCAGAATTTTTGCTCGAATGGCTCTATTTTATAAGTGCTGTGGTTTTACACTTACTGTAACTGAACAGAAGCTCAGCCTAAAGTTTCGCTTTCATTTCTGCAGTTAAATGAAATGTCCAAATGTTGTGTGAACCTTAACTGGAACGTACTTGTCTGAATGGTTAGTTCATATTTAAGTGTGAAAGTTTGTTTTATACAGTGCTGTGTTTTCTCTTTGTTAATAAAGAGGGAGATGTGGTTCCTCCAGCTGAAAGGGTAATATTTCCATGTGTTCTCCCTGGCTGTGGCCCACAGCTGCTGCCTCTTCTAATAAACTCTCCCAGTGTCTCCATTCTGCCCATTGGCACCCACAGCTGCAACAAAAATAATAACTGTGTGACTGCGGGTTTCAGAAAGAATAAAAATGCAAAAATAGATTATGCAGTTTTGGGTTGTCAGTTATTCGCTTTTAAGATGCTTTTTGAACGTGAAATCATACATATTTCTGGTCTTCACTGGGGCTATTTCTTTACAGTTAAGATGAAAACATTTTATTAAAGAATCTAATAGGTTAACTATTAGCTTTATAGACTTGTTTATATTTATGCTAAGATTTTGTATTCATTCTTTTTCAGGCTGAAGCCACATGTACAGAATGAGCCTCCAAGACTGGAAACATGAGCTGATCGCGACCCCTCGTGGACAGTCCTAGAAATACGACAAAGCGGGTCCGCGCACGAAAACATCGCCGGAGGAAAAACTCCGGAATCATTCGACTCTGCGGAAAAAATGTCAAAGAATGCAAGTGAAACGGCGTGGTTTTTCCGCCTCACTGACAGATTTTTTTATTTGCAGGAAAATGTTAACGTGTCCACACCTCAGCACATCTGTCAGATTTCGAACCGAACATGGAAGATATAAGAAAACTGCTGACCTGAAAAGAACGTGGAAATACCTGTTTAAGTGATCAAAGTGCTTTTCACATTGGATGCAGCGAAACAAGGGAAATATTTCGTTTATAGTCCGAAATGAGCACTTTAGTTTAGACATGTCGCCATGCGTGGGGTGTCCTGTATTCAACTAATGTTCATAAGAGTCAGATCTCCACGGGCCACCAAATGATATATACGAGTACAATAACAGAAAACTATTTCCAAGGCGTAACAACTGGTCAGATGTACGGGCGGACGAAAAAATAAAACGAAACAAACTCTGCTTAATAAATGTATTTGCATACAATTTGAATGTGTAGTCGAAAGTCGAGGTACAGCAACTTTACATGAAATAAGTTCATTAATTTTTTGCTAAAGTATACTATCAACTTTTATCCCAGTTCCCAAGTGTTAAATCTCTTTCTGCTGTAGCCGCTTTGCATTAGGCGCCACGTGCGATCAACCGCTGTTAGATATTTTCACAAACTACAATTCGCGACAGAGGAGTTTTCCACACGCCGGATTGTTTTCATACTGACGTATTGGGAAGTTAAAAAAACTCATTTCCGGAAAGTGACGTCATTTCCCCAGAAGCGCCAGGGATGGTGGCAATAGAAGATGTCTGGCTAAGATGGCGCTTTTACTCTCTGTGCGCGCGAGTGTTAAAATACTATAATAGTTTCAATACAGTGGTTAATTTTTTGCACTAATTTGCTCTTCTCAGAAATAATTGTTCTAATTGAAAGTTGCACATTTAATTTATAAAGACCAAGTTTCACAAAGGAAATTGGAATATGAATATATATATATATATATTTTTTTTTTTCTAATTTTACTTTTCTCAATTTTACTCAGGACAACAAAATATTAACTTTTTTCAGATTTAATACTTTAAAATTGTTAACAAAATGCATTAAAAACGAACCAAATAAAAACCAAAGAAACTATTTTGGAGTGCAAAAAATAAATATAAAATTTATTAAGACACCCACAATATTTCAAATATATTTGAACAGCTCATAATTCAGATGAAAGTTACTTCATAATAAAACTGACAACAAAATAAATAAACAAAATCCACCCATCTTCAGTTTTAAAACAAAAATTATGTATAATCAGTTTTAAAAAATAAAATCACATTACCTCATTTCTCCTCTCTGACAACCTTCACATTTTATTATCATTATTAAAATGGAAATGGTGTCATAATACATATTAGAAACACAAGGGCAATCTTAAAATATCAACATTGTAAATTAAACATAGTAATAATATAATAATGCATTGTATTCATTAGCTTTAATTTTACTTAACTGTTCTAATATCTACAATTGAATAGTACATATAGATCCTATTACAAAGGAGCTACATTTAAACAAACCCAACAACATCCAGCCCTCCCACCACTTTAAAATAGCACATATTCCAAAGATCAGTAACACCCCCAAAATGTTTCACTTACTGAAAAAGGCAAACAATGAACTGGTTGGGCGACTATGTTATGTCACATGTACTTGAAATAACCGATATTTAGTAATTTTGTTTTTTGACAAAAAAAATAAACGAGTAGTAATAATGATAATACATTTCTCGTATTATCAGTCATTCATATGTGTTCTACTTTTATATCATTAAACGTATCTGTAAAATGACCAACACCGCAACGTAAAGACTCACAATGGACAACAGAAGGTACTGTCTGTTACCAGCCGCAACAGCATGACAGTGAATATTTCCCTGAATTCTGTGGCTTCACAATGACATTTGGCTGGGACACTGAGATAGAGGGGGATTGGAACATCACCATGTTCTGCACCGTAGGCAGAAGCACCAGTGGAAGGCTGGCTATTGAAGCTGGAGACTGGCACCATCACACAGTACAAATCTTCAGGCAAGTGCTGTATTGACAATGTTTTGGGGCTTTCATGAGTTCAGCACCATGTTATGGTTGCTACCATGAAAGCCTAAACAGAAGACCTTTGAACACAGTGGTCAGTAAAGACTGCCGTTAGTTACATTTTAGTTTAGCACTTTCATGGCAGCATTTTAGTCAAGCACAAGACATCAGCATTCTAGCACCTACCCAAGCATGCATCCCCTTTTGAAAACTCACCACCCAAAGTTTTACATAATAAAAAATTGTGTAAAAATGTTACAAAGCTGCCAAATGACATTTCCCTTAAATAGTCTTATTGTAGTTATCGACATGACTGCCGTCGTAAAGCCCACTGTTCCTGACACGGGGTGCTAACACAAATATGTTGCCTGCGCATGGCTTTGGTGGCCTTCTGCTTTGATCCTTCATCCTCCCCTCTCAGCTTTCCCTGTTCCCACTACTGCACTGTCCACAGTCCTGCTCTCAGCAACTCGGGTAACGTGGTGTGGTACAATCCTCCCTCCACACAAAGTTACTCCCCATAAAACCTTTTCAGCAAGCTTCTAAATGCAGTGCCCTGCCAACTTCATTCACAAAGAGGATATAGGATATTCTGCAATAATAATAATAATAATAATAATAATAAAACATTAACATGTTTTTACACAACTCTTTATTTTTTGTTTCTTCATTTTTTATTTATTTATTATCTCAGAACATAAAACAATATTGTGGGTTGTACCACATACACTATGTATTCACATAATACACCATACAGCTACAAAGAGAGAAAGAGAGAGAGAGACTGGAAAAAACACTTTTTTACATACTGCATACTTAACATGAAAATAAAAAAAAACTGAGAACAATCTTCAACTCATAAAAGGAATGTAGCTGCCAGTTTTAAATTTTGTTTGTTTTTTTTCTGTCTTGTTTTTGTTTATTTCTTTATTTTTGTGTGTTCTAGATAGAGTTAGTGCTAGTATGTTACTGGGGCAAGAATGTTGCCTAAGTCCATTATGAGCAGTTTCCAAATCAGATAAATTGCTTTGGGTAGTTGAGACCAGTGCTGAGGAAGGGCAGTCTCTGTGTGTGTGTGTGTGTGTGTGTGTGTGTGTGTGTGTGTGTGTGTGTGTGAGAGACACAGAGAGGGTAAGTGACAAAAGACACGATGTGTTCTGCAGTGTTCTGACAGTCTCACCATTTATCACCTCTCTTACCTCAAACATTAACAAATGTACTCAGTTATACAACATATCAAGTTGCTTTTAGGACCAGATGTGTGTGCAGAGGCTATTAAGTTAACAGTCTATTCACTTCAATATCACAAGAGTTAAACATGGTCTATATTCTACCTGCTTAAAATGACGTGACATTTCCTGATTGAGTATCACAACGATTTATTGAAGGGAGAGGGAAAATTAAACAGTAAGAGACTGCAAGTGCTTTTCATTGTTTAGATTTTCAGTACTTTTTTTTTTGCACATCGCTATTTCCAACCATGAGATCCATCACAAATGTTTGCTGCAAAAATGCAAAAATAGCCACATTTCCTAAAGAGCACCATGTGAGTTTCCCATTCTCTGCTTGTTGACTTTCCTCCCAGAGTCATGTCGTCACAACTTATAAGGCCCAGAAGCAGAAACTATCTACTAGTCGTCACAAGTCCCCACCCACAATTCCACAGTGAATTCAGGGATTGCACTATAGCACCAGCCTTCCCCAGGGACTCATGTCAGAGAGAACTGCCGGTAGGCAAAATCCTCTCTTTGCACCAATTAAGTTTGTATACAAATTTACATCCTTAAAAAGTTAATAAACCAGCACCTAGTATTACTGCCGCCGTGATTAATATGAAGCCGAAAAACAACAAATCGGTATTTAAAAAAAAAAAAAGAAAAAAGTGGCCTTAACTTTAGCATGTTGCCTTGTCTGTCTGACGAGAGCGCGCCTCGCTCCGATGACCCGCGTGTTCCCGGGTACCGTCTTGGGTGGCTGAGTCTGTCGGGGGCCCTCCGTTTGAACACGAGACAATTCACTAGCTGGCATCTCAAAAACGGGCAGCTGTTGTAGCATTTCTCACCTCAGCACCTCACTCGCACTGAACTGATCAACAGCCGCGCACGTGGGAAAAGGGGGCTAAAGAAATCTCTCGCTAGATAGTGCAGAATGGCAGAAAAAAACTCAACACTTTCACCACTTGCTTTCTCTCGTGCGACTTTACAATCAGTGCCTGTGGTATGGTAAGTTTTCGCGTACATGTACTTTTCACTTTGTTTCCCTCGATCGGTCTGTTCTACTGACTTCAGTTGGTCTCCTTTAGAAGGGGCTGGTTCCTGTTAGAGGTATTGATGTAGTACAGTACTTAGGACAGCAGTATTCAGTATACAAACACAGACACTTCACACTGTCATGAGGTGCTGTTCTCTGCTGTTATTTCGTCATACTGACAGCTGTAGACCAGAAATCCTGTATTCACTCATGATAAGGTCATTATCCCTCTTAAGTTAAATAATCTTACCTAAATATTTAAGTATTTACATTTGTTTATTTCTCCCCATAAAATTCAGTTAAAACAAAAAACTAGTTTTCAAGTTGTCAATAATCTGTTCTTTTTTTCCTTTAAAATCAAGATTAAAAGTGCTTTATAAAATCTTTTCTTTTGTATTTACAATTTGTATTAGCTAAAACTAAACAGGAAAACCAAAAATAACAACAATCACAAGAACAATAATCATCATTATTATGTAATAAATAATAGTAAAAATGTAGATTATGACGTATATGTAGGCAGCAATCACACGGGAACCACAGGCAGACACGTCCGCCGCCTTCCGCAGCACCCGAGTGTTTGTAGCACATTGTGATTGTGACCAGTGTCTCTACAACATGAGGTATAGAGAGCTTGACCTCTTGAAAAGCACCAGGATCCATCCACATTGAGCACCAAGGAGTTTCTGGCCTTGTGTAAACCAGCCTCAGCCCTATGTGCACACTCCACAGCAGACCAACATCAGTGTGTGGCTGGGGGGGAGGGGGAGGGGGGGCAACACGCAGCACAGTGCAACAAACCGATGGAAAACGCAGTTCCTCCTCAACTCGCACCCACAGCCTGTGCCAACTCACCCTGGGTGAGGAAAGTGCTACGGTGTGGAGGTGCTGTACCCTGTTTGACTAGGCAAGGAGACAACAGGATGAACCTCGATGAGCACCGACTACCGCCAATGGCCTCGTACTGACAGAGGGGGCTGAGCCACGTCCCCGAAGCTCGCAAAGCACGACGCCTATAGCTGCAGACTTTAGTTCTGCCGAGGGGGGAACTGCAGCAGAAGGCGTGTCCAGTTAAGTGCATCCGAACTAACAGCAGACTATTGCATGAGTAGGTGCAGCAAGGAAGTAGGTCCAATGTTCTCAACATCACCCATCGTAGGCGCACGTACGACACGCCGTTGCCCAGGTCAATTGGGCCAAGCTGTGGTCCGGACAATTAACATGGAACTCTGACACTGCTGCACCTCTGAGCTTTATCTTCTGCGCTCCCTCATCCCCTGCAAGCACACAGCTCATGTTACTCTTCCGTTTGTTCAATGCGTCCCAAACCACGACTCGTTTGTTACACCGATAATGCAGTGTTCCTCAAACCTCTCCAGCTGGGTGCGAAGCTTATGATCGTGCTTTTTTGGGGGGGGGGGGCGGTTAGAATCTACCATAAAAAGCTTTAGGACTGTTTCAGTAGCTTTCTGCAAAACAGAAATACAGCATCACCTGGAGCATCTGCTTTATGAACTACCTCCACATGGGCTCACGGTACCTGGGAAGGACATTTATGCGTCATGCTATGTCAACCCTAGTATGGGAGCCCAAAGATAAAGGCCAAGGATATTTCAGTGTGTAAAACAAGCACCGTTGTTTCTAAATGTGCTGAAGGCATTACAGTACCCACAAAGAGTTTCAACAAGAGGGGTCGGTAGTCTGTGCGCGAGGAGGGAGGGGCTGCTGTGCCTGTGTGAGAGCACAGCTCCGGCTGGCTAAGGCACATGGGCCCATGCCCACAGCACCAAGCAGGACGACAAAGACGGCGCAGTGCAGCGTGGTTTTGTGGACCCGGCTACAGCACAGGCCTGGCACTAGACTGGCCGGACCAGGCCGGAGCAGACTGGGCCTGTCGGGTGACGCAGTGACCATTTCTACGTGATGACCGGGGCCAGTTGGTGGGTGTGTCTGTGATTCAAGAACAACACAGGTGGGGATGGTGGGGTGAGGTGGACACACAGGGGACCGTATCAGCACCATTGCACAGGCGTCACCTCTGACCTCCAGGAGGACTTCAGAGAGACAGGGGTTTCCAAACATGCAAACGAGATAAGTACGTGGACCGGAGCTTGTTCTACTTGCTCGAGTCTGCACTAAGGGCACATGTTGTATTTGGGATCAATAGAGAAAAGAGCAAACCAGGATATCCAAGTTGTTGCCATAGACAGAAGAAAAGCACCAGTTGAGAGAGACTATGAAAAGTGAGAGTGAGACACAGAGGAGTGGGTTCCTGGCTCGCGGCCCTTCCTGGAGAGAAAATGCTTGCGCTCAGTCCGCCTGCTCTTTATACCAGAGGGAGCCAGAAGAGTGGAGGCGAGAGGCTGGACTTCTTGATGTTTCTCTGACTCTTTTTTCTCAATCCAAAGGCAATTCCACTCCTTAGCAAAATAGACTTTTAAAAAGCTCTTCATGGTTACAGAATTAAAACAAGTCCTTTGTCTCTCCTTTTCATTCCTGATTTCACTTGTTTTCAGTGGGGGCGGGGAAAACATTACTTTTTTTTCCCCATTTCTTCTCATGGAGTCGTATTTGACAGATGGCTGTAACCTCTTGCCCCACCTCTGTATGGAATTCAACCCAAAAAAGAAAAAAAGACCATAGCAAAAAGGAAAAAGAAGCTGTTCTGCATGATTCTAGTTTCATGGGGAAAGAAGTAAGCATGACTGAGAAATCCCAGCCTTCCCAAAAATTATATCAATAATAACATTAATGAAAACAATAATATTAATAACAAAAATCATTAACCTCAATAATAATAACAATACCAGTAATAACAACATTGACAGTAACAATAACAATCATAGTAATATTGATAATAATAGTAATAATAATAATAATTTGAATCATTATTGTATTAAGGAGAAGAAAGGATGTAACCTCTCCTACGTTGGAGAGGGAAAGAGCACCAAAGGCAGCCTGTCCGTCAGGCAGTGTCCCGATCTGCTGCCTAATTTGAGGTAAAAAATGAAAATCAGATTCAAAATGAGCAACCCTCCTTGGGACCAGAGTAAAAAGTAAGAGCTGGGGTGACGAGCCGAAGAGGGCTGGCAGAGGAAGGGAGTGGGCAAGTAGGGGAAACTGAAGCTCTGGCTCTCCTATTTTTTTGTGGTCCTTTCACGTTATCCATCCATCTCCTCACACCCAGCAACTGTAGGGACCAGTGAGCTGGGTGAAGGCATATGGAGACACTGTAATGATGGAGGTTGAGTACTGCGTTGAAGCCTGGCGTGTGGTCACCCCTACCCTCCTCTCCTTGCCTTGTCCTGGTCCAGAGTTTGTTCCCCCAGCCATAGCTCCCCATTTGCGTTTCTTCCCATAGGCTTTGATGTCCTCTTGTGAGAGGCCAAGCAATGCGGCCTCTTGCTGCCGCTGTAGTGCCCGCTCTGCCAGCAACTTCATCTTGGCCTCCCACAGCGCCAGACCGTGAGATGGCTGGTTCAGGTTTTTGTGCTGGTAGAAGACAAGCGAGATGCGTGTTGGGTGGCTGCGGTCGGGCTTTTTCAGCGGTGTGGTGGCATGCAACTCACGCCTTGCACACTCAATCATGATGGTGCCATGGGCTGGTGCGACAGCTACACCACCGATGTCTGGATCAAGGAAGTTATGCTCACTGTCTGACCACACCTCTTCTTCTTCAGGCTCTCGCTCTGCCTCGCTCTCAGTACCAGTGGGTTCGCAGCAGGTTTGCACCCCTAGTTGCTGGAAAGCGTCAGGGAACAGACCTTCTGGTGCAGGAGACTGAGTGCTCCCTGCTGCTGAACCGCCGCATGACTTCCACACTTTCTCCTGCAGTCCAAGTGGCGTGGAGCTTCTGCTTTCACCCACCTTGCTCCATAGCTTATCGGGGAAGCCACCAGCAGTGCCACTGTGCTTCAGGCCCACACCAAATCCAGACAATTCTCTGCCCCACTTCATGGGCTGAGGACCAGGAGAAGGGTTCTCCAAGTTGTGGGCACTGGAGAGTTGAGAAGAGCGAGCTAAGAGGGGTGTTGCTTTGACAGGAGCAGAAGGAGATGGGGTGAGGGAGGTCAAAGGGGTGCTAGCACCTGGAAAGGAGGTCCACTGTTGTGGATGTTGCTGGGGCTGTTGATGGGGCTGATGTGGATGCTGCTGGTGGACCTGTTGTTTCTGTGGAGTGAAAGTGTCTTGTGGACCCTGTTTCATATTTTCCCAAGCATCAGGTGCCAGAGCCCCATTTACCTTATGTCCTGACCAAGCTTCAGATCGTGGGGCAGGGCTGTAATTAGCGCTACAGCTCCGAGATTGACCTCCTGCCGCACAGTCCGAGAACAGAGGAATATCCATGGGCTCCTGTTTGATAACAGGAGTGGATCTTGAACGAGGATCTGATGGTGCTGACAGAGGCCGGGCTGGAGGTGGCAGAGACTTGGCAAAGTCAGATGGGTTGCATTTGGCTGGATCACTGGGCTGCTGATCTGGGTGGTCTGGGTAAGAGTGACCCAAGCTGGCCTGAAGACTTTGTACGTCTGGCTTCTTGTCAAAGGAGGCAGCCGTGGCAGCTACCTTGGGCCAGGTGCCATTGTGGCCTTCGTAGCCAAGAAATTCTTGGGAATACAGTGCATTGGAAGAGTAATTGTAATAGCCGTAGTGCAGCGCTGGGAGTTTGGGGTGAAAGCCATTGACAGGGCTGGGGGCTGGAGGGGTAGAAGGCGGCCCACTGGAAGGGTGGCCACTTGCATAGTAACCATGCGAATAGACATTGTTTATGCTATAGGGTTTGATTTCCTTACAGTTTCCTATTGTAGGGTATCCCTCTAAGGCTCCGTTGACAGATGGGAACCGATCCTTGGCCTCTGTCTTGATGGTGGGTTTCACCTCCTGCTTGGGGATTGCTATAGATATGGTCAGAGAAAACTTGGCATGAGCAAAACACAGCATCATCTGCTTTTCTCATTTTAGCACACAAACACATTCATTGGTTCAAGGTAAAACATGACTGCAACACTTGATTGTCCACAAGAATATTTGGATGCTTTGTCTTCTCACTAAGCGTTTCAAGTGTAGATGCTATGTAAAACATAACTTCTAAAGTCTGCACATCTGCAGCTCATTTAGGCCTTATCAAAAGCTCCTATGCAAACTGCTCAAACAGGTATGGCTGAGGGCGACTCACCTTTGTTTCCTTGCTGTAACTCATCAGGGCCAGAGTGGCGCAATTCTGTCTTTATCATTTTTTCAGGTATCTCAGCCATTTGTTGCTTCTGCGCTTTCTTCTTCTCAGAAGCAGCTTTCTTTGCTTCCAGTCTACGTTGGCGGCATGATTTTGCAGGCTCTGGTAGCTTGCGCACCTCACGTCGAAAACTGCTGAGCACCTGGATCGCACCATTCTGCATCTTGAGCCGCTGACGCTCCTCACTACCAAATTCATCCGTCATGGACACCTTGTAGAGTGGCAGCACATGCAACTGCTCGTCATCTGGGATCTGGCCCACTATTCGGTTGTCCTCTTTTGTCAGCGTACACACCTAGGCAATTGACAAAGCGGTCAGTGCAGAATTCGAACGCTCCGCACATATACCCTCATGCACGCAACTCCATGCACGAACACGCATACAGGTGGGGCAACTTCAGCAGCCAGTATACTTCTGCACCCTCCCACCTCTAGTGTAAGCACAGTTAAGGAGAGGCGTAGCCTTACCACAGTGCATCCGTTATACAGGTTGTGCTGGTCTTTATGGGCATGGGCACAAAAATCCATGCAGGCAGTTACTCCCGAGAACGGTCTTCCCTCCTTCAGGCCCAGTCGACAATCTGAAGCAACTTGCTCCATCGCACACTGGAAGTCAACAAAGCAGGTTTGTTTATATTCAGCATGTAAGGAAATAATGATAAGGGCATATTTTTATAGTTACACTTCGCAGAAGGTACTTATGAAGGGCATATTTTTGATCACATGCAAAACTGAATGACGGCCAGAGAGAGAGGGGTGAGCTAAAGGGGTGATGAAATATTTAAGAAATGTTGAACATTAAGTATGCTTTGTGTATATTTAAACACCTGACTGACTGCCTTTATGGCACTTTCTGCATGTTCTGTAGTGTGATATTCACCGTTTAGATAAAACAGCTGTGAAATGGTGTGTTTTATGAAGGGAGCTCAATGCATCCCCTCCAAGGGCATACTAATATATAACAACATCAGTCATTTACAAGCAAACTCACTGATGGAGCCATTTGTAAACAGCAAGTAGACAGCTATTTGGAAACACAGTAGTAGACAGCTGTCTGGAAACACAGCAGATGAGTCCATTGCCTCTACATGTGGAAAATGTGCACTGCTCTGTCTCCACAGACTTGGTTGCTTTCAGTGCAGCACCAGCTTACTCACGTACGCCCAGAAATTGTCACTGCTACCTAAGTGGCTACTCAGCAAAGTTACCGCTGTTACAAACCCAGCTTGCAAACAACATTGTAAAGATATAGAGTGAATGGAGATGTTTTGAAACCTCTTCTGAAGTCTTTCACTTGAGCCAATCATTAATATCTAATATGAGGGCCACAGAAGTATCTACGACAGAAACAATGCCAGTTTGAAGATGAGATGGAAGGAAGTTACTGCCTGAAAATTTGGTAATTCTGTTTGACATGCCAGCACGCCAAACCAGCAGTTTGGAATCTTTTTAAAAACAGGCGAAATTGATGGAGTGAACAGACAGGCAACAAGTCAGTCAAAATATATAGTGGACAACAGAAAACAGTTTTGAAAGCTTTTTGAAAAAATCCCAAATTGCTGGTAGTTAAATTAAAAAAAAAAAAAAGTCAGAATGTAATGGGACACATACAAAGTGCCACAATCCACAATAGACATACAAATACAGAAACACAGAGGTTGTGTTGCACAGCTCCTTATCATAAGCTAGAACAGAAAAGGCCAGATTTAAATTTAAAGTTGGAATATAGAGGTCTGGTTCTCTGGTCAGATGAGACCAAAATAAATTAAAGTCACTGGAAAGATAAAGCAAACTAGGAATATTCAATGGCCACAAGCACATGACATCATGTGTAAAACATGGCATGGGTAAATGTTGTGCCTTTGGCATATATGACAGCTTTCAGAACAGCTTTAGGAACTTTACTGATGGTGTAACTGAAGTTGGCAGCAGTAGGATGATTTCAGAGATATAAGGATATGTATGGTCTACAAATGCCACCGGTGTTACTACTCAGCAGCAAATGATCCAGAAATACTCCACACTTAACAGGGTTTCATCAGACAGAAAAAATCTTTTTCATTGGTGAAGTTAGTCACCAGATCTGAATTCTAATTATCTAACATTTCACTGCATTTCTCATGTCCAACAGGAAACTGGAGGCAGAAAAACCAACAAACAAGCAACAACTTAAAAGGGTTAAAATAAAACTGGTAACGCATCAAAAGTAGGGAAACAAATAAGTCTGTGGTGATGTGAGTGGGAGCAAGAATTAGGAACTATTGCAAACCAGGATATTGCTGAATTTTTTGGTTACTTGAACACATCCTTCCTGATTATGTCTATGTTTTAAAATGTTTAATTCTTTAACCAAACTTACTATATCTGGTGCCACTGGGCATTATAGGCAGTATATCCATGGGTAACTTAGTAACTGCTAATATTTAAGTTAAAACAGGAATTTCCTTTAGAAAAACTGTCATTTACATTAATGAGTAATTTGCTAAATATGCAACAGAAGGAACACAACCATGTGTATCATTTAATGAAGTCTGTAGAATACTTGGTCACACTCACCTACTATTAACAGAGTTTAAATATTTCTAAAGATGACTGGTGAATGCCTGACACTGGTGATCCCACACTCCTAATGGTCACAGCGGTTCAAACTAATGCAAAGTGTGATGCGCAGTGGGTCTTACCTGGTTGTTGTATGCCTGGGGGGCCATTTGCTTATACAGCGGGGCCACCCTTGTAGCCAGTTCCTGGAAGTTATCCCTGAGATTTTCCTCCTGCACAGTCAAACAGAAAATCCAGGATTAGTAATCTGAAATGAATACGTGGAATTTCAACTACTCACATTTGAATATGTGAAATCTGACAATTTAAGTGCAGCAATTCCTCAATATTCAAACTGTATATATTTGAATTTTTGCTATATCAGCTCTTGAAAATTAATAACGGCATCTGAATGGAAACTTTTGCTATAACAAATTTTTATCCAGTTTATCCATAATAAAAAAGAAACATGAATAAAAATCAGAATAAATGTTAAAATTTACAAAAAATACCATGCAGTGCCATACAGTGTACTGCAATAAATTAATACTGTATGTATTATAATAAACTCTACTGGATTACAAAATTATCAGAAGCCAGCCACACTGCATGGGTTTTTGCCCATTTAACTCTTCTGAACACATTTGCACCACATTACCACATTTACTGCACGTTTCATTTTGTAAATAAACCTATTTATTTAAATGCCAATCGTATGAAACAAAGGTGGATGGCAGGTTATTTTGAGACATATCTTTATTCCCTCTGTTCAACATGTACTGTTACTGTACTGTAAAACATATTAAAAGTTTTAGCAGAGAGTCAATGTAACGCACAGTGGTGATACAGCAGTGACACAATAGCAATAGGAGGTGTAAGCTGCATACTGTTTAAAGCAAGCTTTGGAAAACTGATGTT
This sequence comes from Arapaima gigas, assembly GCA_900497675.1. Taxonomy (NCBI): domain Eukaryota; kingdom Metazoa; phylum Chordata; class Actinopteri; order Osteoglossiformes; family Osteoglossidae; genus Arapaima; species Arapaima gigas. The sequence goes on from UFQX01000011.1 coordinate 1,137,477, forward strand.
AGTGCTCTGCTAACCTCTTTGGGGTGGTCTCCTTGCAGTCTAAACTTGCGTGGTGTTTTGCTGCGTGCATATTTGCACCCATTGAAGTACATGCTCCAGGAGCACCCAAAGGAGAAGGAAGCACCACATTTTTCAGGATCCTTCCCTTGGCATGCACAGGTGCGGCTGTAGAAGGGTAAGAAAACAGAGCTCAGGTGAGCACACTGGGCACAGGCTTCGTCAGTGTTCAAAGGAATTTCCCACCATGACACCCTTTGCTGTTGAACCAGATCTGCCGCAAATCAAGCGATCATGCGATGGCAAGTGGACAAACACGGCTGCAGCAAAAGGCCCCTAGAATCCAGGCAGAACAGTCTGCACCGCATGGGTGCTGGCCCTGCTCACTTACTCCTCGTTGAGTCCACAGCGGCGGCTTGTGGGGTTGCCATATTTGGTTAATGTATCCGAGAGCTCCCGGTACAGTCTGTCACCCAGGGATCGAGGCACACCTTCCCAGATCAGGATTACGACAATGATGACAGCATTAGCGCAGTGGTGGCCTGTGCGTTGGCGTACCAGGCATAGAAGCTTTTCTGCCTCACTACTGCGCCGGATCACCTGAGCAGATGGCAACGTACATAGCAGTTAGTGAGGAGCAGGTATATATACACTGTCTCTGATTCACAGAACTTACTGAAATTGATCTCCGTTTCTCAGCCTTTCTGTTTCCTTCACTGAATTTATTTTAGAAAAGCTGGAAAAAGTTCTCTGTAGAACTGAGCTTTCCTGTGCTTAAAGAGGAACTGCTGCTGAAGGGCTCCCTTTTAAGCAATGTTTCCATCAATAAGCAAGGTAAAAATCCAGTCTTGAAAATTTGGGGTAAATCTGACTGTGTGTACTTTTGAATTGTACAAAACAGTTCAGCAAGTAAGACACTAAGGCAAATAGGCACTGTCACATTTCAACTCGTAACCTACAATTAAGGGACATGGATTCTGATATATAACACTATATTTTTAAAGTTCTTTAACCACCTGTTTCATTAAATGGTTTTATTCACACAAACTGAAGCAGATAGAGTCTTTTTTATGTCAGTAACCAGAGTTTGCAATTTACAGGACCTGTCATGGACCAATCAAGATCAATCAGTCTCTAATCAGTAAGGCTGTGTCTTAACAGGGTCTATAAATCACTGGCCTAACCATTGTAGCAGGAGTTCATTAGGCCAACTGTGAATTTGTTTAGCCCCCTGCAGCTTTAGGGTGTCGACCAGGGAAGATTACACCCTGTCGGTCCAGCCATGTGTCACAGCTTCCTCCTGTGTAAATCCCCATTAGTCCTAAAAGGTGTCAGTCTGACAGTTGACGTTGCAGCCCTTCCCTCTTTAAGATCTCACCAAATTACTCAATTTGCTACAGTCTTAAATGTTCAAGACAATATACTAATATGTACATAGAAAGAAGAAGATGAACTGTGAGAACAGGAGGTCCTTTGTGAGAGAGGATAGGCCGTGACATGAAGGCTGGCAATATCCACTATGGACCGACCCATACTCACCCACTTGGCAATGGGACATCCCTGAGAGCTTTTCCCCTCCTTGCCTGTGTAGATCACTTTTTCTATGCGGATGGCCTCACCCTTCTCTCCGAACCTGTATGCACACAGAACACCGCTATATTCAAAAAATGTACAGAGTGCAATAGAACAATCTTCATGAAAACAAACAGATCGAAAAACAAGGGTCATTTCATAGGTCTTTATCTTCACCCACCAACCTACTGAGTTGAATACTTGCTGAAAAATGCAAAAAAACAGTAGCACAGTTTACTCAAAGAAACCAAGCCTGCATACACAAACAGTTGCATGTATGTACACATACAACCCAGGTCTTCCTCTCAAATTCTCTTCTGAGTTCACAAGGCTTTGCTACTATTCACAGGGCTGTGATGGTAGCAGCACATCCCCCAGCCCCACCCTCTCCTAAATCTAGACAGCATGTGTGATGTGACAGGAGAGTTGGGGGGTTACAGACTCAAAATGTCAGAACAATATCTGATCTTGAATGCAGTGCTAGCTCATTGGGCCAGCCTCTTTATTTAAAAACTGTCATCAACTAATGCCCAGAAAACTTTTTTTGAAACAAGAAATTTGTCATCTACAGTCCAGCAGTCTTATAAAAGAGAATGCTATCCATGGGGGTAGGATCACAAAGGTCAGGAGAGGGTCAGTAGGTCAGGCTTGGGAAAATGAAAAGTTCTGTGGAGACATCATCCCCTTGGCAGATTGAGTTCTCAGCTTGTATACTGCAATGATGTGGACACAGTGTGAGTTGATACTTCAGTGAGAGAAGTTTACCCCACTTGCATGTTATTAACTAAGGAAACTGCCCAAAGACTTCTGCAGACTAGTATAGTACAAATATGACTGCTTTATGTAAGTTACTGAATTAATTGCCACCAATCAGTTCCTGGATCCTGAGGTGTTCCAACAAAACTAGTTTTCAAACCCTAGGGCGCTGAACTCCCAACATTTCATGCTGCTTGCCTGTGTTGGCCTGTGCATCACTAATGCGATTAAATATGAATGACCTGCATTCCCCCCCGTGCAACTAACGAGAGCAGCTGGATGCAGAGGTGGCGGCAACTGGGACAAAAATAGCAAGGCGACGGCTTATAGAAGTTCAGAGGTCAGAAGATGTTTACCGCTCCATGCCCGCTTTCACCCATACCCCTCTCACACACACTCGCCTTGGGCTCCCGTCCCTAGTACTGCTCTGCTGACGGTGCACCTTCCTTTCACTGCCATCACATTCTGGGTCGGGGTTTCCCTCAGGGACTGGAGTGTGAGGACAAGCAGGAGGCAGGAGGACAGGGCGGGCTTTTGGCTGCAGCTGTGTGAGTGCCAGGCACAAGGACACTCGGGAAGCTGTGGAGGACTCGCCCACTCATCTCCAGTAGCCAGCAGTTACAACAGAGTTTCTCTGTACCAATGAGGTAGGACAGTTGGTGGTTTCTCACCAAGTAATTCCTTGCACAAATCTGTTTCAGGACAACTCAGTGGGCGATTGCCATTTCAAATACATTCTCCCAGAGAGCCTGTAATGGGCTGGTGTCCTATCTAGGGTATACCCTGCTTAGCCTTGCACCCTAGGTTATTTGGATAACCTCTGCACCACCATAACCCTGAGTTGGACAAGCGGTTAACAATACTGAGTGAGCCTCCCTAATACAGAACACGTCAGTTGTACTCGATATAAATGCACACCCTGCCTCTCACCTGTTTTCCATAAGTTCTCTAATTGAGGCCACAGTTGGCCCTGACCCAAGGTGGTTGTAGTAGGGTCCTTCATCCTTCTCCTGGATTTGCTCTGAGAAAGAGAAGAATAAAAGCAAAAGATTGGTCAGTTATCCAAGTGTAGAAACCTAGAGCCGTGTTCTGCACAAAGGCAACAACTTTTACAAGAGACCCTGCCCAACGCTGGCGCTACCCAGTGGGTAGCCTCTAGTGGGCCCATGAGAGACAGCAGTAAAGAAGATGGAAAGGAAACATCAAGGCAGAGTTGGGGGCAGTTTACAAACAGAAAAGCTTTAGGTTAGTGCGTCAGTGCCTGCCATGGACACTGAGTGGTTATTTGTGACTGCTAAAGTTAGAAGGGGATGGGGAGAACAACAGGCGGGGCATTATAGAGTGTGAGAGCAAGGCAGTGTGTGTGTGTGTGTGTGTGTGTGTGTGTGTGTGTGTGTGTGTGTGTGCGCGCGTGCCTATCTGGGAGGGGATTTAAGGTCACATTCCATGGAGAGAGCAGAAACAGAGAGGTGTGGCTCAAGGCAGGAAATTATCTATGGGAGTGGCCATCATAAATCCCACTTTTAAGTTTTTATATGTGGGACAGAGTGACTGCATGTTGCAATTGCAAAAACACTCTTCCAAAAACTTTGTTTCCATATGTGGTATGTGTGTTGAAAAAGCTCGAAAATGTGTCTGCTTCGGTGTCAGATTACAATGGGTGTTTTCATACTCTGTTGACTGCAGCACATGTTGCTAGGCAATGCTTTAAAGACCTCTTGCCTAGTAGTAACCTTTGCTCTCTCGATAGAAACAGAAGCACAGCAGACATTCCTTGCAGCTGAGAACCTGCAGTTTTGCATAAAATCTTGTGTTTTACAGAGAACCAAGCAGTTGGATGTTGCTGCCAATTGTGAAAGTAAATGAGAACTCTGGTAATACTGTCAAATGTAAATTTATACGTACCGTGAAACATGCGGAATAATTCAGTTAAATTGTGCTTGCTGTTTCTTCTAATAATCAAAATTATTTAGATTTAAAGCATAAACTTTTATAAGCCCTTCAATCAGGAACATTACATGAATACACAAAAGGATGGTTTGTGGATTTTGGGAGTGGGAGGATCCAGGAATAGCTTGATCTTTACCAGTAATATCCTTGCACAGATCAGCAGACAATAAAAACAACAAGTGGTGGGAGCAGGAGACAGGCTGTTGAATTCCCCAAACCATCTTTTCAAGATGATTTTTAAACCCCTTCATTCTCTTTGCATCAGTGCACGTGACCTTGCTCGAACATGGTTATCAACTTCCATAACCTTCACCAAAATAAAACGCCCCACTCTTTTGCTCCTCAAAGACCTTGCTTCAGTCATGCTTTTATTTATCTGGAGATAATGCATTCCATTTGAAATAAGCATGGTACTATTAGTGTGTTTTTTAGCAGAAAGGAGAACATTGAAGGCCCATAGAAAATGTAGTTCAACCATCTGTAATGACCTCAGTTGAACACCAGTGCACTGAAAACATTAGGGATAAAAGAGATGTAGGTATACATTTAAAGATGTTATTTTTAATATATGCCTCCAGGTATATTACCCAGGTTTAAAAAAGTACTCTGACACCTTTTCTTTCTTTTTTTTTTAAAAACAAAATGTTCCTCACTGAAGACGCCTTGACTCCCCTGGAGCATTATGAACTGATACAATACCCCTGTTTACTACATTTAACTCCTCAACCCCCTCTATCTGAGGCCTGTCGTGTCCATGTCATCCCACCTACTGCTCCCTTGTCCCTATCAGCAGACCCCACAGTGTTCCTGTCTCTTTGACAGTGAAGCTGAAATGGCTCGATCTGGAGTACAGCCCGGCTACCGAGTTGCTAGTGACAATGAAGGCCTTCTCCTAGCCCATTGTCGCTTACCGCCCACCGGCCCTCCCCTCAGTACTTTCACCGTCATGTGCTGTGAGCGGACTGCAGACTAACCCTTGCGCACATGCTGCATGTGCATTCTCAGACGCACACAGACGGTGCCCGGACAATGGTGCTGGAGCAGAACAGATGGACTGCAACAAAGTCACACATGTGGCAGACAGGAATGTAAAGAAGGAAGAAAAGGAAAATGGTGGGTCCCTTGCTTTAGATTGTTAAAGGATTTATGTAACATCTTAAGCAGGAAAGAAAAAGGACATAGAGTCTGGATATGTGAGCAGTTTGTCATTGCAACTCGCCTGGTCACATACGACTACAATGACATAAATGGAAGTCCTGAATTTAGCTGTTTTTGTATGCTGTGACCTTTAATATGCAGTATTACCTATATGTGTTTGGCTATTTTGCAGATGATCTTACCTTGTGAAGAAGTACAAACATTTGTGGTGTGTATTCGGTTTTATTGTATACGGCAGGCAGTAGATGCCTCTTCTTTAAAACCTAATTATCAGATGCACTCACCAACACAGTCGCAAGAAGGGAACTCCGCCTGAGCATCCTTGGCAGGTGTATCCAGCAAATTTTGCGTGTGGGGGGCCAGATAGCGAAGAGGAGACTCCAAGAAACCACGCAGGGATGGGCCAGAGGCAGGGACTTTTGTGGGTGTTTCACTGTCACCTGACACAGTAGAGAAGGGGCCGGTGGTGGAGAGCACTGTTACACCGCCCGAAGACTCTACCTTCATTCGCTTTGGCAGTGGAGAGCAAGGTGCAGTGAAGGGGTCAGCCAGGACGCGATGCTGCTGCTGCTGTAGCTGCAGGAGGGATTCGGGGCATTCAGGAAAGGCCTGGGACAGGGTATGGTTCTCTTCTACAGCCATCCCATCACACTCCTGCTCTGTTTTATTGTCTGCAGAGGGCTGAGAGGGCTCTTTCTCAGTCACACACATATTTTTCTTCTCTTCTACATCCATCACCTTACTTGCTGGTGAGGAGGGAGCTGGAGTCACCGAAAGATCATCTGCTAGGGCTGAAGCGTTGGTCGGGAGCTCACCAAAAGTGGGATCAAGAGGGACGACTTGTCCTGAGTTTGGCTGAGACTCCATTGCAGCAGGTTGAGCTAGCGCTGGGTTGGGAGTCTGATTCTGAGAGTCAGGGCCAGAAGGAGCTGGTTCCCCGAATTCTGCCTCAAACTGGCGGATCAGCTCCTCCAGTTTGGGGTTTAGGGTACTGAGGCCTCCGAGAGAAAGGCCTGACTGGGAATCAGGGGTCTGTAATGCTGAGCTACCATCTCCAGCCCCTGCTACTCCTGATCCATCCCTGTAATCCTGGGGCAAGGGGCCTGAGGAGAGGACAGGGGTAAGCATAGTAGGACTGCTTTCAGAAATGTTGTGTTTGACTGGGGGAGCTATAGCACTGTTAAAAATGGATTCCTGAGAGTGAGCTGGAGTCGGAGTGGGGAGAGACCCTGGTTCTGCAGCCGCCAGCACTGGGGCTGAAGTTGCCAGGGCTGTAAGGGGCACATTCTCGTGACGGCTGGGAGGTGGCTTCTGAAAATGAATTTGAGCCTGTGGCATGAAGGTGGGCTGTGAGGCCTTCTGCTTCGGCTTCTTGATGACTATTTGCTTGGGTTTTGACAGATATAGCCCTGGCTGAGGTGGCAGTCCTGTCACTGATGGGTGCTTAAGTGATGGGGAGCCATGGCTGCTCTTTTTCTTCTTCGGTTCCTTGGGCTCCTGCTTGATTGCCACGGTGCCCTGCGGCCACCACTTACGCAGGTCTTGGAAGCCTTGGAAGGGTGGGTGGAGCGGAAGGCTTGGTGAGCTCGAGAAGAGGTTTCTCTTATGATGGAGGTGCTGCTGCAGAGCTGCCTGAGTTGCATGTCGGATGGCTGCACTGCCCGGGGAGAGCGGCCGGCCAGCCAGCAGCTGCTGCCCATTTGCCATTCTGAACCTATCCATCGCAGCACATGCTGAACCCGGGTACTCTCCTGAGTCCACTTCTTGCTTAATCTGAGGTACAACCTGACCTGAAACTTTTTCTTTCATGCTGGATTGTGGGTGATGGTGCAGAGCAGGGGATTTGAATGTGGGATTTGTGTACTTTCCACTTGTGTCTCCCAACAGCTGCTTCAGCTCTGACATTGGATCACCGCTGACTTGAGGAGATGCAGGAGGTGGGAAACGGGGCTGGGATTCAGAATTTAGCATCATCCATGGGTTTCTTGGGGAGTTCCTCTCACAGGATCCTCCAAGACCTTGCTGCCATTGCTGAGGAAGGGAGCTGCCTGTTATGGGGGTAGACCCAGAGAAGGAACAGAGAGGCTGACCATGCAAGGAGGTATCTGCCTGGTACTGCCTCCTGCGCTGCTCCCAGGAGTGAGTGGCCTGCTGGGCGTACAGCCCTTGGGAGACAGATTGTGGTATAGGGGAAGAGCAAGTAGAGGATAAGGGGACAGGAGAGGACATGATTTGATGGGAACCATTTTGGTTATGGAGAGGAAGGTGATGATGAGGGTCATGGTGAGCATGGTTTGCAGAGGAACTCTCTGCAGGTGGAACCACAGATTGGGGAACAGTGGCCGACAACTGTGTCAAGGCTTCGATAGCAATGGCTGTCTGCAGACTGATGTTTTTCTCCTTAGCAATGGAGAGGACACTGGGAGAGCAGGGAATAGGAGCTAAGGAACATGGCACAGGAGTGGGGTGTGAGGTGTGAGCCACCTGTTGAAGGGGGTCAGTGGTGGAGGAGGGGAGATTGGCTGCACTGAGCTGGGGTGATGAGTGGGAGGGATTTTCTTGAAGGTCTGAGCGGAGAGCACCAGGAACCTCACAGTGTCTCTTATCCTGATCATCGGCTGCCAGCTTAATTTTCTTCTCCAGCCACTCCAGGTAATCGGGGCAGTCTGGACCATCACAGTTGCAGTTGGGTGGCTTATGGCCGTGCCGTGCCTGGCTCAGTGCTGTCTGCAACGTGTTGAGGTCCTCTGGGGCGCTGTGCTCACTGTCTGCAGCCCTCCCCTCTACCCCGGATTCTGTCCCTTCACTGCTCATTTCCTGGTTGAATTTCTCATACAGCTGTGCAGTTTGAACTTGTTCTTCGGGGCAGGCACAGGGTAGTAAGGAGCCTGCACTGGCTGAGAAAGCCATGAGGTTCCTGGCACTCTCCATATCGGCCTCGTTGGCAGTGCTGAGAGCCTCCACGCTGTCCCAGCATGGTGGCTTCAGCTGCTGCTGCTGGACATGGTTACTCTTGCCCTGCCCTGGACTCCAGATTTGCCGTAATATACTGCATTCTACCCTTTTTTGCCCCTCTCCAGCTGCACCACTGCCTATTCCAGCTGTCTCTTCTCCCTCTTCATCAGGACGCCTGCTTGCCCCATTTGTAAGCCCCAGGCTCAGCACGCCTTCCTCCAGGCGGTCATGTGACCCAGTTTCCATCTGGCTTCTTCTTCTGGGGCCATCCACTGAACCCACCCTTGAAACAGTCTGGAAGCAGAGAGGTGTATTGTTATAAGTAACCATGCTTCAAATGAACTTGTAGCTTGACAAAATGCCCCTGTTGATAATTTATTTCCTGATTCCACAGCATAGTACTAAACATCATCACTGTGACACAGTGATAATAAATGATCTTTTCCCACATATTACTGCATATTATCAGTTGTAGTACAAATATCCATGTATGTTACGCAATATAAACATGGGTGCTACAGGCAGTCATTTAAATTTATACACATTTCTATTGAAATTGCTTACTCTACAAGCATATGGTGAGAGAAAGCCATGGCTGCAATATAAAAATGTAATTTACAACACAGATACAGATCACACAGTGGATAATTTAGTACATCTTGAATTAGTCTCTCTCTCTCTCTCTCTCGCTCTCTCTCTCTCTCTCTCTCTCTCTGTGAATCCACTCCTTCCTCTGGCTGATCTGGTCCATAGTTTCATACTGTCTCTCACTCTAAAAGTCATCAGTTCCTTCTGAATGACCTGCTGTGGAGCTTTCTCAGTATTACACATGCACACATTGCACGCCCAGTACCCACTGATACACTCGCTCAGTGTTTTTATGCCAGTGTACATACTTCTTTTGTGTTTGTCTCATACACACTGAAAGAAAGAGTGGGTAAATTATACAGTTTACCTGTATTAAACAAGGATATTGTGCAAGAGTTTTACCCCTGAGCTCAAATGCAAATTTCAACGAAGGATTTCTTATCCACTGAATAGCTTTGTCTGAAATTTGAAAAACAAAGCAGTGTTTCCTTCTTCCCAGTCTCTGTGAGGACTTTCACCAGTGAACACAGACATAATCTGAACACTACACAATTGTTCTATTTCCGATCAAACAATTAAAAATCGCAGAGTATTTGGCAACTGCCTTGGTCCTGGACAGAACCTGAATACATGTGTTTTATGTACAACTTTTTAAAAAATTAATTCCAGGAAATATTACACATTAAAACACAGTGTGGAAATCCTGCCAATGATTTAACCTGGACTAAACAAAATTTCCTTTCCTGTAACTTCACTCTGTCAAAAAAGGAATATTAGTCACAATGAGTTGATAGAACCACACAAGGTTGGGAATCAAAGGAAATGGGCAAATGTACATATCTGTACCTGACAGATGACATGTAAGTCTATTAACTTGACAATGAACGTATACTAGAGGAAAGTGGTTGGTTGTTACTTAAATCAATGCCCAAATATAGTCAGATGAGAAGATGAAAACAGATGGCTCTCCAGTTAATTAATTGGAAATGTAAAACTCTCCATCTCTCTGCATGACGCTTAATGTTGTGTGAAACTTATAATGTTCTGTCACATGAAGATGCTTTGGAAAGGAATCTAACAGCAAGGCCTTTTCAATCCAGAGCCCATTCTCGGTTTACCTATTTGAGTGCAGCTCATCCAAAACCATTTGCTTCCAAACGGGAATAAGTGAGGCAGAAGTGAGAAAAAATGTTAAAATCTGAAACGTTTACCACAGCTGGCAGATCAACAAGTAATATTAGTTTCTACCAAGCTCCCTTAATGTTTCACCACTTTGTTTTCTGTTTTTGAAAAGGTCATTAACATTAACATTATACTGCTAAATCCAGTCACACAAGCCATATAAAGCGAGTGTCTGAACAACATGTACTAATCTGTGTGCTTTTGTACCAGCACAGGGGTAAGCTAAAGGGTAGCAGTTAAGGACATGGACTTATGACCAGGAGATAGTAAGTTCAATTCACAGCAGGGGAAAATATTGCCTGTCGCTGGGAATACTGCTTCACCTAAACTGCATGAGTATATGTAGTCAGCTGTCCACATTTTTAACAGTGTAAACTTGTAAATCCGTTTGGCTGGAAATGCCTATCAAAGCCAGCTGATGCTATAACAAAGGAAACTGGAAAGGAGAACTGTTTAAAACTGTGGCTAGTAGAGTCCGACTGAAAAAGTTCAGTTGTAGAAAAGTGCGGTGTTGCTCAATTGTACAATTGCAGTAACTGTCAGATCTTGTGATTTATTCCTTCCAGTCATCTTCTTTCTAACATTTCTTACTTTGTTTGTCTTTTAAAAATGGGCAACCACAGGACAAAATAATATAAATTAAATAAGAATTAAGGATAAAAAGAAGACTGGCAGCATTTTTCAATCCGGGTCTTTTAAATGGCAACATTTGATCATGTTAAAAAGTGTTTTGAAGAAGCTGTGGCTCTGTAATGAGGGTGTGGAAGTGGTTGAGAACTAATGCAAAGATCCCGCTTTCTTGGTTGTCTAACAGATGAGACTCTAAATGTATTGCAGATTCAAAAATACACAGCTGTATCAGACCTAAATCAATTAAAATTCACTAACTTCATTTATAATATACACAACACAGGACATTTTTATTTAAGACACACAAAGCTGGAACAGCTTTTCAAGAGGAACATCAAACAGCAAGAAAACAAGCTGACAAAAGACATTGCTTGACATGATATATATATATATATATATATATATATATATATAAAATTTTACATGTAATACAAACTGATTTATATTCAGTTTCAAGAGAAAAAAAACATATGTAACAAATCATTTTCTGCAAGCTGTATACCAGGACAATTCAGAAATAAGCTGAGTATCTTTATCTTTCACGTCAACAATTATTAACCAAGTAGTAACTAGTACTCTCATTGGGGTTGAGCCATAAACTTTATTATTTACCTCCAACATTGTAGGTTACTGAACCATGAGTACTAACTACAGTTTGTTGCAAATGGTAATTTATCAAAATACTTTAAACTAAATACAAGCTCCTCATACAATCCGTTGGAATTTAATTCTGTATAATCAAAAACACATATATTCTATTTTTGTGACATTTCTACTTTAATCTTGGAAAAGCTTTTCAAGAGGATAAATTCACAGTTCAAGGGAAGTTCAGTAGTAAAAAAAAAGAACTAGGCAGACAGGCAGGTAGGCTACAGTTTAATGTAAAATCCCCAAATCTTGTCAAATGAGACAACGAATCACCTTCAGACAAGTTGTATGCCAAAGTTTAATTGTTTAAATAGCAGATCCTATTATTCCCATCAGTTCCGATGTAATTGAAAACAACCTTTTGAAGCATCTAATTAATGGAAGAGCCAATTGGGAAGACTCTTTGAATTCACCTTCTGTGCGTGGTGTCTGGCTGGCTTCCCAGGGGGCCTGTGACCGCCACTGAGCAGCCTGCCTTCGATGTGTCCATTCTGCAAAAAGACCCTTCCCCACCCGGCACCATGAGCGCGAGACATTCGCCTCCCAGGGTCAGGCGGCCACTCGGCCATGTGGGAGCAATGGGGCACAACCCATTGTCATCTTGGGGTGCAGTTCCTAATTTTGTGCAGACGAAGAACACACACAAATACACGCACACTGTTCTGGTTTAACACATCAGCCTCTTTGGCAACAAGATAAGTACAACCGTGAACAACAGTCAAAGCCCAAAATCCCTGTCGACACATCACCGGTCCTGGACCACAAAGAGCATGACCCGGCTTCCGGCAGCCACACGGGAATGCCGGCTCTCTCTGTGTACACTCTACAGTTACACCTGTGTGCCTACCACAATGCTTCAGACTGGAAAAACCACGTGCTCAAAGCAGCCAAACACTTTCCACCGTGCCAAAGCCTAGTCGCCTGCCAGAACAAGACTTACAGAGTGCTACAGAGGCAATGGCAGCAACACGCCAAACCAGAAAGGACTGCTAAACCTGTTTCCTTTTCAGTTCCTGGGCCCTTTAAAGTCAGAGCTCAGAAAAAAGCCTACACTGCAGCTATCAATGTCTTCACCTCCGCTGGAGCAGAACAGATGCCCCTCAAGGTTGACAGCACAAAGCAAAAAAGAATACCGGGGGGAGACTGGGGGGGACAGCAAGCTCAAGAGTAGACAGCTGAACACAAATCCACACGGCTGGACACACGACACCCCCCCCTTCCTCCCTTCCTCTACCCCCTGTCGTCTAGAAACATAAAGTAACAATAAAGGGAAAAAAAACTGCCAAAAAAAGAGAGAGATGCCAACTACTTACATTAGTGTGGATTTCCTGACAAAGCTACCGGTGTAACAACAGAACAGAGAGAAGAGAGACGCACTATACATGGGCTCAGGTTAGTGGTGGGAGGACAGCCAGCAGCAATACAGTGTTCGCTTCAGTCAGTGCAGCACCCCGACATAGAAAAAACAGACGCCCGCACACACACCCGCACACACACCTCCCCCACATTTTCTATTTGCCTCTTCTTACCGCTGTCTCTCTCTTGTCTCTCTTTTTTCCTCTCTCATTATCTCCTCCTGCTCCTCCCTTCCCCTTCTCTCTCTGACTCTCGGTCTGGTTCTCCTTACAGCCCCCACCTTACACACACACGGCCCCCCTCCACCTCCCCCTTCGCTCTAGTTCGCTTGCTTGCTCGCTCACTCCCCGCCTGTGTGTGCAAAGCGAGAGAGGCCATTATCTGAGGCACAGTGGGCACGTACGTTGGAATGGAGGAGGGTGCAGTGAGCAGAGGGGGCTGGGAGACGGACGCAAAGCGGCAGGCTGTGCAGCACTTCTCATGGTACCTGTCTCTCTCCCTCAGTTTCTCTTGCTGTCATAATAAAACTGCACTGACCAAATTCGTTTGTACATTATGTAAATGTGTGCGTGCGTGTGTCTGTGTGTGTTTTCCAAAAATTCTGATTCTTAGAATCACATTGACTGTATCAGCTGCAGCTGGTAGATGGCAGAAAAAAGGCAATCTCTGCCCTCAGTTAGAAGAAGAGAAGAATGAAAAAAGGCAAAAAAACAAACTGAAGCCTTAGATGTGGTTTGTGCCGAGACGTGTGTTTTGTAGTTGAGCTCTCATATTTGGTCGCTTCCTGCATTCAGCTTCTTTCATGGGTCCTTGCTGCTTTTCTCCTGACTCCCTACCTGGGAGGTGTCCCTTTCCGATTCTTCACACTTCCATCAGCCCTGCTTCTGCCCTGTCTTCCCTGTGTCCCACCACCCCGTTCCTCACTCACTACCTGTGAATAGTGATGGGCTAAAGACAAGGAAACCAATGGCCAGCGTGGAGGACAGCAGTACGAAGGAAGAGTATCCGCGTTGCCGTCTTCTTCCCAGCACTCGCCGTGACTTGGTCTTTTTACCACAAATACTACACTAACAGACTACCACTTCAGGAGAAATATACCCATCGAGGGTGTTCCCATGTTTGGGTAATTCTGCAGAGGCCTGGAGCGAAGAGTAGAGCGACAAACATAGGCGGGACGAAGACCCAGAGGGGGAAACCGAGCAGATCTGCTGGTCAGTGGTAGTTTGACAACTGACGCAGAGACAGAAGCAAAACATTGGGAAGAACCAGCAGTCAGAGAGAGGAAAGGAAGAGAAGCGATAAAGACACATTCATCCACAGACACTGAACTCCGGTCACTGCTTTTACTGTTTTGGATTCTGTTTCTCATTTCACCGACGCTCTGGCGAGAGAGAAGGGGAGGAAAGAGGACGCGAAAGGAGAGGCGATGGCAACAACGGCTTGTCACTTGGTCAGAGCAGCTGCAAGATCGGTGGCGTGGGAGAGGTATAGCAACGGAAAAGACAGACGATCACTTTGTGTTTTGAAATGCAACAAGGCTAGAAAGACACCGATTCCACTATGTTGGGTCTCCACATCCCTGTCCTCCCATCCCGCTTCCTCCTCACTGAGTCCCTCCATCACAGCCACACAAGCTCCTATTTCTCCCTCACCACGGCTCTCTTCTAGCAACAGTTCTCATTCCTTCCGGTCATTTCTTTCCCTTGTCCGACCACCCTTCCTCTTTTTCTTCTGTTTCCCAACGTCCAATGCTGATATTTTTGGATTAAAGTTACTTGGAAAGGAGAAAAACAGCCCCGGCGCCTCCACGCTGGTCCGTCTCGGCTGCTGCGTAGCTGTTCGCTTACTATAACTGCGCATATGCATTCTGTGCTCGACCGTCAGCTGGATTAACTGGAATAAAACTCCTCTCCTGTCCCCTTCTGCTCGCTCTCCCTCGTTTTCACCCTTGTTCCCTCTTTCACCGGGCTCAACTGACTGTCCCAGCGAGTGTCTGTGCCACCCCCTGCCACTCAGGAACCTCAAATGGCGACACAAGCGCAACCCCAAACATAGATACACCACTGCCCCAGCCAGAGCGCTGTGCCAGAGGGAGAGGTGTGTTACGTCACACAACGGCGAGAAGCCAATGAGAGTCCGGACTGGCGGGGGTGAGGGAGGTAAGGCAGACTGAGAAACCGCACGGTTATGACATTACAGTTACATCATGAAAATCTGTCATCTTCTCCACCCCACAGACACGCAAGCCCCGCTCAGCTCTATGGACCGGACAAGGGTGGGCAGTTGGCTCACATGACGCACTGCGTGTGGGTGCTCCTCCCACATACGCCACACATACGCATACGGACTCGCTCTCACACCCTCCCTCCTGATGCTCTCTTTCTCAATGACACAGCATTTCTTTCTACACGTGCTGAGTTAACCTGTATCTCCCCGGCATTCAGCACTCTGAAAAGGCCGGCGGTATCAGGAGACGGAAAGAAAGCGGAAAAAAGGTAATTAAACAAGTTTGCCGGGTACACGATACAAGGATAAAGCCGGTTATTCCAGTAAGTCACAGAAATCATTGGGCAACGCAAAGACACACGTCTTCTCCTCTTCTGCATTACATCATGCAGCAGCAAATCGGTCGGACTGGAGACTGCCATGTTGTGCCACCCGTCTGGCTGAGGATACTATGCAGAGCCTCCATCTCCTCATGCTCCACACTCTGTGTAACTCCCCTGTGACAGGCAACACCCATGGAGAGGTGAATGACTAATAACACCAACAGATGAGCCAGCGGAAGTTTTCATCCGTGTCACTGCCACGAAAACGCACGTGGCTGTGGGAAGATCACCTTGAGGCTGGCTGGGGGGGAGCTAGGGGGATTCCAGTCAGCAGTCTTGTCTCCCTCTGCCCACGCACCTCGCCCGTGGGAGGGTGCTGGGCTGACAAACCGTACACCAAACTCAACGCGCCCCTGGAGTGAACAGCACGTGGCTAGTGTGGGCGGCGCACACTCACTAGCGAAAGCCAGTGATTGCCCAAACGTGAACATGACATCGGACATGAATGTTCAACTGCTGACCGCTCTCCATCGGGAGTAGCACCTTCAGGAATGCACCTGGTCTCATGACGTTTACCGACTACACACACAAAACAATGAGCTCACAGACTGACAATATTTTCGAAACAATACAGATAAGGTGACATGCTGAGCAAAAGCAGAACAAAATTGAACACATGCAGCCCCACAGTGAGAACACACTCGTGAACAGCTGTAATTTATTACATTATTTATAATAAACAATACAGTTAAATGGAGACTGACACAAATGGACACTCAATAGTACAAAAACAAGTAAATGTTCACAAACGGACTATTGCATTACCATTCAGTTATTTCCATTGTGAGTGTGTTGTTGCAGATGCGCCCTCTTTAACATGTTTACACACAAAATGAGCCCTAGGCCACCAGTCAAACTCGTACACACAGGCAGCGGAACACGATATCCGCTACACCTTAGACAATACAGTGTAGTTGAGTCCAGTTAAGAGGCAGTTGCTCAGAGTACACAGAACAAAAATGATGCAGCAGACAAACACAGTACCTATTTGCCTACCCAATTTAGGCAACCTGCTCTACTGTTGAAACTGCCTCTACAGCCAGGATGGTGCAAAGAGACTCTAGGGAAGAGGGGAACTCACACAGTAATACCACAACTGGTGACGAGGGCTCCATTCTGGTGCTGCGAGCCTCCCGGCAGAACAAAAACCACATCTGCACTCTGTTCGTGTCTGTGGTTCGGACAGCCGTC
Organism: Arapaima gigas; assembly: GCA_900497675.1. Lineage (NCBI taxonomy): Eukaryota > Metazoa > Chordata > Actinopteri > Osteoglossiformes > Osteoglossidae > Arapaima > Arapaima gigas. The sequence goes on from UFQX01000011.1 coordinate 1,154,069, forward strand.
GGAGGAACTTTTTATGCGGAACAGCAAACACTACCCAGGTACGCTGGCACTGCATCTGTGAAACCCTAACTACAGTGAGAGAACTTCTCCTTCCTGCATACCGCAAGAACTTCTATACGTCCGAAGCTTCGGTCACACCTTGAGCTACGACTGGAAGTGCGGTTTACTCACCGGGCTTTAAGGAGTTAAGAAAATGGCAAGCTCCTCTCTCCCCCTTCAGGCAGCACAGTGGCACTGCTCACACACAACAGGGTCAGGTGTTTTTCTGCGACAGCTATGAAACGGAGACTGCAAGAGCTACACGAAGTCCACAGAAGTACACCGGTCACAGCAGTGCGCACACATACACACGCGCACACACTCACGCAACACTCGTGTACTCAGGAGGGAGTGGAAAAACCGGCCCCGGCTGTAGGAGGCAAAACAGACAACAGAGAACGCAGCCTGAACCATGTGTTCAACGCTCCACATAGCCATGACTCATCTCCTCTTACCCTGCCCACACACACACACACACACACACACACACACACACACACACATACACAATGAACAGTGAATAGATCACACAAGTAGACAAGACAAGATTTGGCTCATATACATATGTACAATAAACAAGTCACACAGTGCCAATGATTCACTAACTGACACAATTTCACAAACATAGTGACACAGATATACACAATAAACAGAGCAAACAGCAGCACAACTGGTTTGCTTCTCCACCGCTAACATGTTTTTACAAAAGGAACTGTGTTATCAACGGTAACCAGTGTATAATAGTGAATGTAGACATAGAAAACAAAATATTTTTCACATAGAAAAAAATGAACTTGAATAAAACCAATGAAAATACATTTACATATGGATATACACACATGCATTCCACATTCATACACAGCAGAGAACCAAAAGTTTTCTTCCAAAGCATGACTGAAAGATGACCGCTGATTCTCTACTGACTTCACAGTCTGGTTGGCTGTATTTGTGTGTCTAGGTGTGTGAATGGAAGGCATTTGTCTCACTATAAGAGCACAGAGCATTTTGGTGAGCTGCAGAGCATGCCGTCAGTGTCTGCATTCTTACTGCATTCTGACTGCATTGAATGCCAATTTCTCAGAAGATGGCACAGATGTGCAGCAGAATATACACTGGGGAGGCTGTCCCCACCCGGAAAACCTACATATAGGTGGGCTTTTGCAGAGTACACTCAGAGAAACAGCTTGCTCACCAATCTGAACTCCTCCAAATCTGATCGTCATGCGCTTCAGATGACACATGTCCCCCCGCCTACCCCTGCCCCCCGTCCCCCCAGACGGCCACCTCTGTCTCGATCTCCCATCCCCCCTGATGTCTTGTCTGGACTGATGTCATCAGAGCTATCTGATGTGACACAGAGGCACGCAGTCACCCACGCACACGCGCACACAGACTCATGGGGCACACACACATACACACACACACACACACACACACACACACATACACACACACAAGGTACTGTAGAACAGACACAGAATGCAAGACTGCAATGAGCTGAACATCAAGTACAGAATGTAATTATGAATGAAAAAAAATACAAAAAAATACATATTTAAACAAAGGTGCAGTTCCTTAAAGTCAAATGTAAATATTGTGCCAATAACATATTATAGAGAAACTGTATGTATACAATTCATATCTGACATACTAAAAATACCTTTTTGAAACATGTGTCCTCTTAAAATAGCTTATTCCCTTTTTGCCATATAGGTTTTTACTCAAATTCTATCCTCCCGTTTTTTAGTGTGCTCCCTCCATCCTGTGCACTGGTCCCTCTTTTCTAGTGGTCCTTGGGAGGAAAGGAGAGGATTGGTGTAGAGGTGTAGAGGAGAAATGAAATGTGGTGTAGGTGAAGTGAAGAGGACGAGAGAAGCGCAATATAGGGTTGAACAGAAGACAAAAGGTCTATGATGAAGACGTGATGTACAGAAATTGAAGAGTGTGTTTTCCTGCTGGGGTGTAGGGTGATGTATAAGCAAAGAGGAGAGTGATTGTAGGTGGGGTGTAGGATGGTGTACAGGAGGACTGCAGTGTGCATGTGGTGTAAGGTGTCCTGCATGTCATAACTTCTGTCTGTGCCCTTCCTGACACATGGCACGTGCAAGTCAGCATGCAGAGCCCAGCTGGGAGAGGGGCCTCCACCGCACAAAGGGAAGGAGCAGAGAGAGGGGGAGGGGTGGAGCCGCCCTCACAGAGCAGAGCGGGAGAAGGGGGCTGCAATTTTTTTAAAGAGTGGTCTTTGTGAGGGAAACTGGGAACAGGAGGAAACTAAAGTGAAATATGTGGAGGAGAGCGGTATGTACAGAGACAGGGGGAGTAATGGCGAAAAAGAGAGAAAACACAGGAAAAGGAGGAAAAGAAAAAGTCCTAGAAAACAAAAGAAGAACAAGAGAGTGCCACCATAGGAGAAAAATCACAAAACCCAACTGGAAAGATGAATGGAAGTCATTTCCACAAATCAGTAAGACATCCATCAGAGAGCTTAGATGGCAGAAGCAAGGATGAAGATGAATGATTTCATAAGAGCAAAGAAAAAAAACATTTTTTGTTAAAAATATGCATATTACTGCAGATACTGAGGTAATCAAAGCACAGCTTGTCCTCAGGGAACCTGGGACTGGTACAAAGGTCCTGAAACAACATATTTAAATTTGGAAGAAAGAAAAAATAAAGTATTTATGAAAAAAAGAGGAAACTAGAACAAAGTTCCACAAATCCAACGACTAATACACTGCACTGTAACTCAATTTATTATTAGTGTGGACACTAATGAGTAGAGCGAGAAGAAGAAAGGCAGGAGAAGAGCGAGAGAGGAGGAGGGCACCCCACCCCAGCCCTGCACATTGGCTCTTTTCCAGCGTTGTCTCTCCCAGGAGTCAGGCTAAGATTAGCCCTCCATATGTTACAGTCAGGAGCAGCTAGCTTTAAAGGGCCAGTGTCCCCTGTACCAGTGGGTGGAGTGCAGACGGGCACTCAACCACCCTAAACGCACCCTGCTGTGTGCTGCCACGGGTGCCATTAGCACAATATAGATCTTGACACTGTTCAGAAAGCAACTATTTTGTCCAGGGATAAACTTGGAGAAATGAACTGCCACCCCAACTAGAACTTTCAAGGTTGAGATAGATAAGCATGAGAGGAGAGGTTCAACAGTGGCCTCCATTACTCTGAAAATAGCCAGAGTGTAACAGGTACAGGTTTTTGGTTACTATGAAACATCACTGTGCTTCTGAGCTAGTTAAAATAGGCTGGTGTCCTCCTTGTCTCAACTCTGGACATTTATAAATGCGTCAATACACTGATGTTCACCCATCACACGGATTACCAGGGCCATCACTCCATATATACGTTCGAAAAAAGGAAGTGATATAGAAAAAAGATCTATGAAAAAGGGAAGCACGTGCAGCAACAGAGAACGGCTGTCAGTTCCAAGCACCGGCATTAGGCCAGCAAATTAGCACCAGAGGCTGGCGGCAATGTGTGCTCATCTGCCCTATTCATTTTTCATTTACTGCGGTACCACACCGGCCGACTCCAGGACAGGATAGGAACAGAAGAGGAACAAGAGCGGGCTGACTGAGCCATGCAGAGCTGATACAGCCGTGGGCTTGGAGGGAGCAGGGGAATATCACTACAAGTGCAGCCGTTAAATGTCAGCTATGTTACGTCAGATGGAACCACAATGAAACGTGATAATGGTCCAGAAATAGGAGCTGGCTCCTTCAGTCTTCAAGCAGCTTTGGTGCAGGAGTTAATTCTGGATAATTCATTGGCTCCAACCATTTCGTGGATGAGCTCAAGTTTTAAAAAGAAAAAAAAAATTGTACAATTCAGTGGTTTCTCGGTTGCAGTCAGTCCAAACCGTTTTTTTTCCCTTTTCAATGGACTCTTCAGCAGTTCATTGTAGATACTCATTTCAGGCCACAAACAGAGGGTTCTGTGTACCAGTTAGTTGCTTTAATCATTAAATATTTGGGAAATGACCGTTGAACTCCTTAACTGTCGCAATCCAGAGAAACAGGAAAGAAACATAGGATACAGTTCTCTATGTCCCTTTGGCTTTGCTATCTGCCCTCTGGCTATGAAGTTTAGTGTAAACTAAAAGAGGTAACTGCCATGCATGTGTCAGACCCATATTTGACTTGGAGAGAGAGGAACTATTGGGGATTCTGGGAGGAGAGAAAACAATGGGGAGGGGAAACTCAGCCCAAAACAGATAAAGTCTTGATAAGGTTGCGATTTGCCTATGCAGCCCTGACAACATGATAAGCAGGTCCCAGTACCAGTTAGGCAACTATATTGCTCGGTATTTTATGCAACATTGCTAAGAGCATGCATGGGTGCGAAGTCACATAAAGGCTCAAGCAACTGTTGAGCAGAAGTTGCAAACAAAGCCTTAATCTAGTGTGTGCTCTTTCTCATAATACATGAAACTTCCACACAGCCTCTCTTTAAGCTGAAAACTAACCTTTGATGACCACCCTTCAAAACTGTCATCTTGGCGATGCAAATCTTGCTGTTGGATTCGTTAAACCACTTTCAGCAAACCACCTTCAGGATTATGTGACTTGTTTTTTTCCTTCTGTCTTATGCATAACATCAGTCCTATTACTAAGAAATCAGTTCTGAGAATTCTGAACCAAAGTGCTTATGAGAGCAGTTGAACATAATGCAGCACCTACCTGAATATGTTCATATTTACAAACGACCCGTCCCAGCACCCACGAGCACAGGCAACAGACCAGCCACATGGCACGTTTAAAGGGCCAGCTCAACTCTAATTACAATAATGACGTCATCTGTCACTCAGGGTTGAGACAGAAAGTAGGTCACAGTTAACACTTTAACCCTTTACCCTTGACAGGACTGGGGGGCGGAGCTTGGCACTCGATACACATCTAAATCCCTTTTTATTTTTAATGATCCATCTAGCGGCAATGCACCACAAACTCCCAAGAAATGGTAAAAAATGTCTCAAAAGAAGCTAAGACTGCACAATATCTGACTAATGTGAATGTTATTTGTAATTTATCACTGCTTTGATAGTTCCTGCAGGCTCCAATCCTCCGTCATTGTGCTTTGTCATCCATTAAACTTGGGAGTACCAGACATACAAACCCTGAAGTAAACAGGAGACAAAACAATACTGAATTTCAAAGCTTCCACTGTCCAAAGTCCCCGAAAGATAATGCACAATTAACTGCAGAAAATCTAAACAAATGTATCGTAATGAAATTTGGATTCAGAACTCACAAAATACTGAATATTTTTATCTCACCCTAGATTAACCATGGCAACAAGCAATGAGCAACTTCCTGATTAAAACTGTAAATAATATTGTAAAAATAAAAAAGGGTGTTCTTTTGTTTTCTTTAAAAACCAACACTCTTAGACACCCATATATTCAGGCTTCAGTTATCATGCCAAAAGGTGGAGATGGGGGCAAAAACTAAAAATTTAGTCCCACTTCTACTTATCCTTTTTTTTAAAGGACAGACAGACATTGAATAGAATGGGCTGTATAATTATTCACTGCAACAGTCTGAGTGACTGAACTATGCAACACTTGAATTGTAAAAAATAATCTCAATGAAAAGTTGGTATTAAGTAAACAAGCACCTCATAAAGCATTACACGAGGTTTACCTACACAGAGCATAAGATAATATTATATACATACTATAGCTACATAAAACGATGTATAGGGCAAGAGAATTGTTAGCAAAAACACTTCAACAAGATAAAGTTGAGGTGTTTTAGAACTATTCTTCAATAATCAGGAACAAGTCATGGGAAGAGCAAGTCATTAGTCATTCATTGACTAAATTTAAAACAAAATCTGAAGAGCAAAATATTTCTAACATTGCTATTATTTTTAGGTATGTCAGAAGCTGTTTTTATCAAACACTGCATATGAGACAAACATATGAACTATGCAGTTATTATTACCTTACAGCTAATTTAGGGCAAGAACATAGCAAAACCACCTCATCTAAGCAGTCAGAAGAGCAACATTTTGTGGCTTAAACACTTCTTGTTGAAAGACACTGAAGGGGGGTGCTTGTGAGCAGACTACATCCTGTTTGGGAAGTGTGATGGGCAAACTTGCACAAGATGGACTGTTCCTCTAACAAACTGATCAGCAGATGTGGAAAGAGGAGGTCCATAGATGTTCAGCTGACATGGTGCCCAGGCCGTAGTTGAGTCTCAAAGGAACTCAGCGTCTTCTGGAGCCACAAAAGGTAATAAGGTAATAAGCAGGTAATAAGACATTGCACTGCAAATATTAATGATCTGTAATTGAAGTTGTTAAAATTCTACTAAATACAAAACACAGTTTTAAGCGGAATTCAGCTTGTTGTCATGACACTCAGTGGTCAAGCCACAGTGGGGCAAACAACACTACTCATTGATGGTCAGCGGGTAAATAAAGAAATGACAGATGGCAAATGCCTCTTTGGGTTGTGTTTGGTAAGAGATAGCTGCAAGTGCAAGATAGCTGCAAGTCATGAGCAGTTTCCACTCTTTTTATAGCAGAACTATCTAGAATCAGTCGGTTCTCACCACAACTACATGCTTTTGTCTAATGCAGTCATATTAGAGAAAGATGAATTGAAGTTTGTGAGCTCTGATACTGTGCCAGGAGGTGACCTGACCTGCATGACATTTCTGGGAAAAATATTCAGATGAAAACAATGTGAATATACAGTACATGCAGCCACACTTTTTGTATATCTTAAAGACATTTTAGTAGCCCTTTGAACATTTTTGTGTACACACATAAATGAATTATGTATACACACAGACATTTGTTTATTGTGAAAATTTTGAGAAAACACTGAATCAAATCATCAACTTTAATGCTAGATAAAATTGCCCCCTTTAGACTCATTACAGTTTTAATACATATCGAAGCAATAGCTATAAGAGAAATTATAAGTGGAATCTATTTAGATGCTCAAAGGGGCTTAGACTCAAAGAATGAGTGATTTTAATCTCCTTTCCATGACTGTATGTGAAGAAATTCCTTTTTAAGACACGCAAACAACAGCCCAGGCTGAAGAATTGCTCTGCCACCAAGCACTCACCTACCTTCTAGTGCACTGCAGGTTACTAGTCCACACACAGATGCCCATATGCTCATGTATGACCCAGTAACTTTCATTCCATTTACCTCGAGTGACTTTAAAACTTTGACAAGCCCGCCCCCGCCTCCTCCTATCTGCTCCTCTGGACACGTGCTCCTGATTCCCTCCAATAGGCATCAAGCCCGGGACTCTTTAAATTGCGGCCTGTCCTCGAAACAACACTATACACCAAACAGATAAAGACTTGCGTGGAACCTGGAAGATAAACGCGGGCAGATTCCACCTGGCTGCTAACTGGCACTGCTGGCCCACAAATTGCAGTCTTGTTTTGAGCTAGTGAGGTCTGCCCGCCATTCAATGGTGGCAGCAGGGTAAGCACGGCACTACCGCCTCTCTCACTACTCGCAACTTTTTCCCTACCCCCCAACTGTTCACTAATCTATATATGTATGCTAACTTGCTAGCATACATGGGTTATCACACGTGCACTGACATGTACAATAGATACGAAACCATGTTCAAACCCATGCAAGTTCTGACAGCAGCACAACATGTATTCTCATTCCAGGCTGCATCCTATGCTTGCTGTACCAGGTGAAACCAAGGAGAAAGAGCAGACAATCAACAAGATAGCCATCACTGACAAATGACAGGGGCAGTGCTTTCCTGCATAACACTCAACTACACCAATTCAAGGACAGAAGCAGCAAGCTTCTTTTTGCTATATTTATGTTTACGTTGTGTATCACATGCACACAGTCACACACATATACGTCCACAAGCTCAACCAATGTCATTTGCACCAAAAGGGGTATTAGTCTTACCTCTGCTGCCAGATTCGAGGCACAGAACCAGCCTTTACTATTGTCCTCAAATCCCACCTTGCCAGCGATTAAAGAGGACAGAGAAACAGGGAGGGGGGAGAGAAAGAATGGTAATCAATAGAATAATGCGACAAGACCCTTTCAGAAAGACACATCTATTCAGACCTCTCAGCAACCAAAAAGAGCACTTAAGACAAATCTCTTTCTCCATAATCCCTTTCTGTTTTCTCAGATTCTCCCATCTTTCTTTCCCTTTCTTGGAAAACAAAGACTGCTGTTTTGCATTAAATGGCTAACTGACGATGGAGCCACTCTTGTGCCGGATAAAGAGTGAGACAAGGTGAGGGTCTTCTCTGTTTTTAATTATGTAATGCTTGTTCTTGGTATCAATGGCCAGGTTTACATTTGTCCTTTTTTAGTGTGTAAATTATTTTTTAAAATCTAACATTGTTAATACAATGAATAACTCTTACTATAATGAAAAGATTTCTTGAAGAAGCAGGTAATGAAACTGTAACATCAAATCACAATAAGAACAAAAAAAAACAGTTACAGGAGTAGCAATACTTGAGAACACAATGAACACAATAGCAGGTAGTACTGAGAGTGGCAATAGTGGTTCCCTTTCTGCTAGTCTGGTGTGCCGGTACTGTTCTGTCTCTGGCCACCTAACCCTGGTGTACCAACCCAACACACACACACACACACACACACACACACACACACACACACACACACACCCCATTAGAGTGCCCCCTCTCTGCCGGTTCCTTCCCTCTCAGCTTCCCCCTGATAATTAATATTTACCCACTGAGCCAATCTGCCTTCGTGTGCGCTGTGTCGGCTGGCGGTATCCCCATCAGAAGCCTCAAGTTCTCGTGTCTAACCTCTCTGTCTCCCTCTCGCTGCTCTGTGTTCCTGCCCGTTCAGGAAGCCATCTTGTGTTTTTAGTCCTGTTTTACATTAGAACTAGTTCACTCTCCCTTGCTCTTGCTCACTCTTTCCCCTATACCGATAGGTCTACTATATACACACAGGAGGATTTTTTTTGCCAGCCTCTGCAATCGCTATCAACCCTGCTTTACACAGGACCCCCCCCACTCTTTTTTTTTCAACACCCCTCCCTTTTCTCTCTCACTCTTTCCAACAAGCACAAAAACCAAACTGCAGACGTGATATGAATACCCCCCCCACCCGGGCCCCGTCCACCAAACTCAGAGCGACGTCATGCTACAGATAGAACACAAAGAGAAGGCAGGCACCAATCAGAGACAGGGATGTGCTCTGCTGCTAGGGTGAAACGGGGAGAGAGAGAGAGAGAGCGAGAGAGAGAGAGAGAGAGAGAGAGAGAGAGAGAGAGAGAGAGAGAGAGAGAGAGAGAGAGAGGAACTGTGAGTGGGGGGTTGTTGGCTAGGAGGTTGGGGGAGGAGCAGACTGTGTGTGTGTATGTGTGTGCGCGTGCGTGCGTGTGTGCGTGCGGTGTCTATGAAAGAATGAGTGAGACAGAGAGGGAGGGAGGGAGAGTAGGAGGAGGAAGGTGGTGGATGGGGGGAAGGGTTCTCTCTTTGGCTGTCAATTATCTCCTCCAGCTTGGCTTCCCTAAACAATGCCTCTGGTATGTGGTATCACCGAGGACCATCTGGGAGCGGGCTGCCTGCAACAACTGGACTGGACTGCACACTTGCACTCCTCATCTGACGTGCTTCGACTGACATTGCCCCACACCATCAGACAGATGCGGCTGCACACGCTGAAACCTGCACGCTCAACATGTCCAACATGCATGCCTCTTGTACAATGGAGAAAAAACACATGGACGGGATGTCACCCAAAGCAAGATTACAAACAAGACAGAAGTGATACCACACAATGACTCAACAGACCGTGCACCTTCTCCACTTGGTAATAAGGCCGCGCCTCAGCAAATGTACCATGATGACGCAATACTAACACAATGTCTCAGCCTAACGTTTATACTATGAGCTGCACTACATGTGCTTTGCTTTGCAGTGACATGATAAATCATTTCATTGCCTCACTATCATATTTTTTGGCAAATTTGTTCCCCCAAATGCAAAAATATGGGCACATTGCAATGTCTTTTACTGCACCTTATTACAGCAGATTTCACTATGACAGCTGCTTCTGCTACTTGTCTGACAGCTGCTAAATAGACTAACAAAGCCAAAGTACCACAGTGCCTCTGCATCGCAGCACCATTTTTAACTTGAAGCAGTTGACAGCCACTTTAAATGTATTGTTTCTGGGTTATTTCTTCGTATAGTCATTCTATCCATTTATTTATTTTCAGAAACTGCTTATCTAATAAATTTCTCTGCCATAATCCAGCTCTGTGATTTCCTTTTCTAAGTAAGAAAAAAAAAAAAAAAAACACGTGGCTTGTGCTTTATGCTTAGAACATGTCACACTGCACCAAATCTGGCTCATCTCTGGTCAGTGCTGCTTCTTGATATTCGATAAATACAGAGCGCAGCAGAGGGTTAACACTGAGGCAAGCGTCACGGGTTCCACGGCAACAGAGGCTGGGGCATTCTGGCCACGCCCGCTTTCGTTCTCATCACATAGAACTGCTACAGCTTCTATGAGACAGTAAGTAACTGACTTTGAAACACACAGGTTGAAATCCCTTTTCTGACCATTGTGTACACAACACCACGACACTGAAGTAAAATACTCGTAAAGTGTTCCCAAAACAGAAAAAAGACACTATTAAGGTATTGTGTGTCATTTTTATTCTGTATCTGCACCTGGCTACTTTCATTCTTTACATCGTTCTACGCTGCACATGCTTCCCCTACTACGATTTGTTTACTACATGCTGTTACTATGGAGACAATTTGAGTGGCAGAGAGTACAAGGAATTCTGGGGAACCACGCCCATAGGAAGGAGAAGAGCTCACTATTTTGCCAGGGATTCACTGACGTACAGTAGGATCAACATTTAACACAGGGCTTCGCCGGAACAGCTGTTTTTGTACATCCCCTGACAATGATTTGCTCTGCACACAAACACAGTGGGGAACAGACACAGAGTGGAAAGCACGGATAAGAATGAAAAGTCAGTTGGTAGGTAACATTGGTGGAGAGCGGAAGAGACAGGTTCTGTCTCAGAGTGGGCTAGCAACTGGAAGGAAAACTGGGAGAGAAGGTCAGGCAGATGATGGTGCTCACAGCAGCAATAGCACCAGGGGAGCTGCTCCAGGTGGGCAATTCGCTGTAGCAGAATTGCATGGTGAGACAGTGGTCAGGGCACAGCCGTGTTTGCCGTAACCAAGACACTCAAAAGGAGACTGGAGATCATTTTCTTTGGAGGACTTAGCTGCACCCCTTGGTGGCAGCGAGCCTAGTGTGTTTTAACTGTCAAAAGCACACTGCTTTGCAGACGTAGCCATTGATTTGGTTTGTTTACAGCAAATCAGGAGTGATGTCCCCCAGAGCCCAATCCCGATGGGGTGCTCACTCCTTAGCACTTGGCACCCGTGTACAGGAACAACCCATTTACTCAGTCAGCATCAAATCCCTTGGAGCAACACACAGGGCAGTAATCTCCTGCCACACCCCTTACCCTCTTAAACTCACTTAAACAAAAACGTGCACACACGCATTCACATTTGTCTCTTTCTTTCCCTGCAGCACAATGACAGATTAGTGTTCTGCTTCCCCCCTCAAACTCAACAAATGCAGATGCTTGCCCGACTAACCCTAACCAAACTCTCACACCCCAGCAACCCCCACCTCGTGCTCACGAGGTGAAAGGAATAAGAGGCTGGATGTCGTTAAAGTTGCATTGATAATGAGTTGTAAAAGGGAGGGATTTTAAAAGGAGGGGTAAATCCTGATTGTACTTACAGTTGAATGAATGGTCTTAATTAACATAGTTGTCACTGTTCCTCTGAGACACTTTCCCCATCCCATCATCTGGCTCTGCTCCCTCATAGACAAAATACACTTTAACCTGTGACACTTGATAACAACTGGGTCTCATCCACCATGACACTTATCCGGTTCTGTGCTTGTGCTCACTTTACATCAGCCAGTTAAAGTCAGCGGCAATGAGGGTCAACATAGCACCAATAGAGACCTGATGCTGAACTGTGACAAAGTGTGAACTTGTTTACTTGAATTCAGCAAAGATCCCTGTTAAGAAAAGTATGAAAATAAAAGTTTTAAAAAACAGCAACAGCATGAATTTGTATCCAAAAACCTTTTTAAGAGTTTATATAATTTGATCTGGTAGCAACTAGCACTGAATTCTGTGCAATTATAGCTAAAATTACACTATTATTTTAACACCTGCAGTTCAAGTCTACAATTGTGGCTTTGTGTTTTTCTCTGAAGTGACCCAGCTATTTTATTTCTGTCATTGTTTCTAGAGAGGGGATGAGAATAATGTGATGTTGTTGTGAAAGATGGCAGCTCAGCTGGTGTTCATGAGCAAGGTTCAAAGTGAGGGACATAAAAAAATCAGTATTTGTTTTATTTCAGTGATTTGCTTAAAGGGAAGGAAATTATTGCATTAAAAGTTATTAAGCATGACTGAAAATTTTATATTGAAGTTATAAATCTGTATTTGTAGTCCCTTATAGTCTACAATCTATATACACATATTATATATATAGCTACAACTACATATACACATGCATATAGAAAGTGTTTTAATGGAAAGTATAAAAATTTTTTCTGAGATATGAAAATTGCACTTAAAAAACAATATGAGAGGGACATCTGAATTAAAGAACAGCACCTCTCTAGACAGGAAGTGCAGTACAGTGCCTGACCTACTCCACTTAAAATATGTTTTTTTGCAGCCCAATGTTTTTTCCATCTCAAAAAGCTATATATGGAAATTGTGTCTAATGCATGACATACAAACCAGAAAATGTTAACCTAACCTTTTGCTTTTTCCTTACAGGTTAAAGGATAATACATTTTTAAAAATAAAAATTGAATAAACATATAATTTACTATTTACAAATTATATACCCAATCAGGCTAGTGCCAGCAACTGTCCATCCTATGAGCACAGCCCCCAGTCAGTCAACTGCCACCACAAACCCACAGGCAAACTGAAAATAACAGGGTTTCCTTGAAAATTGTGCTGCTTCTTGGTAGCAGCAGCCAGGAAAGCAGACATATGACTCAGTATGACTGCACACCATATACAACACATACTTCTTAACCATGTTACATGGGGTTGGGCCCACTGTGGTCTAGTGCAGATTAATGTTGGACTAATTTACACCTGGTATGATATATTGACACCTACAAATTCTGTTTGATTTTAAGTTTTTATGAGAATTTAGATACTCATATATATTTAATTTATCTGTGAAAATGTCGAATATTTCTGCTGATAAAATATACAGTTTTGCTCAACATTCAGTCTTTCAAATTATTTCTTCACTCTGCCTATTCTACCTGATATCCTAACAGCTCATACGTCATTTTTAAGATCAACCACAGCAGTAGAACTCCACTGAGCTTTGAAGGACCAGGAGGAGATGGTGATGAAAACAGCACCAAAGCCAAGAGGGGACAGCCGGGTGGCAGCAAAAGTGTGTCCCCAGCTTCCTTGTCCCATCCCCCGTTTCCTGCTCCTCACACACGAGGGATGGGCCTGTTCCTTCCCATTGCCTGGGCCCACCTTGCTTTCCCGAACACCCCCAACTGCTGACTATTTATTTACATTCCTTCTGTCCTCCCTCTGCTGGCCCAGGTCACTACTCCCACCACCCCCATCCTCTGTCTGTCAGCAAAGGGCATCAGGGGTCAGCAGGAAAGGCTGTAAAGGAGGCACTGTGTCAGTAGAGAAGCTACACACTGCAGCGTAAGGGAGATCCCCAGCACAGACCCTACAGCAGGACACCTGGTCATACCCGCAGAAGCAGCCTACTCCACCTGACACACATACAGCTCATTTGGCAGCATCATCCCCAGCACACGCACATACATGCACGTACCCTAAGCAGACAGATTCAGGCGGCTATGGACAGGGGGTCATACGCCAGCGCAGGCGCTCACACGAGCAAACGCCATTCATGCTCACAGACGCACAGCTGCCAAGGGGGGTGCCAGCTGCTTTCATGCCCTGCCGTAACAAACCCATGACAAAGACTAGTGATGCCTGATGAGAGATTATCAGTCCAGCAAGAGTCTAGTATGTGCGGCTGTCCATTTTTGTGCGTCTTTGAGTTTTGGTCTCCAGTTCAACTTTGTCTGATTCAATTTTTTAGGTAATGGTTACAGAAATCATTCTCAAGATACATTACAATTGAGATAAATCAGCCAAGACAAATGAGTTTATAAGACAGATAACTGGCACTCAATCACAACTATTACTATTCTAAAAAAGGCTGAAAGGAACGAATGCTAAAAATACAGATAATATTTTAAGGAAACCTGGGAAATATTCTATTTTCTGTACTTTCTACTGGCAAACCCTGGTATATGCAGCCCTAGTATACACGATTTTGTTTAATGCAAATTAACTTTTAATACCAGTCTTGGTTTGCACAATTAATGCCAAGAAAAAAAACAAGAGATTCAAAGTTCACGTGTCACACAAGTAGCCTGTTTCTGCACCTGACTGCCTTGCAATGTAATGCTGCAGAGTAGAATATTTATAAGAGATGTACTTGGCTAATATCCTTACATTTTCCTGCCTCACTTTTTTTCATGTGTTTGTGCAGTGTCTCTATTTCAATCTCATAAACAAAGTATAATCCAGAAAAATGGGGCAAAAACATAAAAAAGCTTTTGAACAAATCAAAGGAAAGAAGGAAATAAGGCTTGAAAAGATGTCGTGTGCTCTCTTGCATGGCCTCAAGCCTTGTGTCTTTGTTGCACTCCGTGGTGTGATGTCCTGTTTGTGCTGCACTGTAAGATGCTGCCTGTGTGCTGCACAGTGCAATGCGTGATGCTGCAGCTACTAAAAGGTACTTACAGTGTCTAAATGATATTTCAGAATCTTTGAGGTTTTTTGATGGACTGCGAAGGCATTATAGTTTTTCCCATTTAAAACAATGTAAAATAGGATCCTGGGATACACTTTCATTTTCAATCTTCAGAAATAAATTAAATGCATAAAATGGAGTTTTCCTCTGTTTTATACTATGTATTCAAATTTAACAATGATATTCATTCAAGAGAAATAAAAATCCTGGGTGGCACAAGATCCTCGCAGTACCTGGGCTGCATGACTCAGTATTTACTTTGATACCCCCAGTCTGTGTGGAATTTGTATGTTCTCTCTATGTTTGCCTAGGTCTCCTGCAGGTGCTCTGGTTTCCTCCCATGCTCCAAAGACATGTCAAAGGTGCACTGTAAATAGATTATAGTGCGTGAGTGTCTATGTTACCGTAACCTACAATGGACTGGTGTCTTGTTTGAGGTGTACCCTGTCCTCTCTACTTTTGCGATAGGCTCCAGACCACCGTGACCCTAAATTAGACTAGCAGTTATTGACAGACAGTAGGATAGAATTAGCTTTCATTGTAATGATGGAAAAGGGACAGACAACTTGAGCAGGTGGGGCAGAATGTGTGAGGGATGTGTACAATCATATGACAGAGAAGGAGAAAGGACATGTAGTGTGACAGCAAGGTTTGCTATGTCCGGATATCTGCAGTATAATTAATGACAGTTACCCTGAGCATCACTACGTGCATGTTCTCTTTAGCTAGAAGAACTGCAAACATAAAAGATTGTTAGATCTAACAAAACTGTTTTTATGTAAACATTTTAGAAATAAAACTTTTACAATATGTTATCTGTACAGTGCAACAGTGAGGTGAAATATTTATGTTGTTGTAATGTTTAAAAAAACTGGTGAATATCAAGTTTACTCAGGCATTTTTATTAACTGCTTCTCCTCCTCACGTTTCCAGTCCAGACCCCATTTCAGAACCACGTGGCAGATGGCTAAGAAGGATATACTCTGGATGGGACACTAGTCTATGGCAAGGTAGCCAAACATTCACATATTAGCACCATAGCCACACACTATAGGTCATTTAAAGTCACCAATTAACCCAAAACACATGTCTTTTGGACTTTGGGTGGAAACCAGAGCACCCACAGTAAAATTGCATAAACAGGAGGGGAAAATACAAACTCCACAAAGACTCAGCTAGATTCAGTCTATACCCAAACAGCCTAGGTATTGTGAGACATGACTATCAACTTCTGTTATTATTAGAAGGAAAGACCTTATAATTAGGTGTTTTGGTGTGGTTTAAAATTGTTCAGATGAACCATAAAACTCACCAGCACAAACGAGATGCAAAGAGAACATGGAGGTGGAGTTTTCACCATTGTTTAAACTCAACAAATCAAATGCCCCACTTCTTTCTATTTTCACTTTTCAGCAAAGACTGAAGCTCACACCCTTTGTGTCCTCTTGGGCCATTGTCATCTTCTACCACTTAGCTTGACTCCTGCCACCACAAGCAGGGACATGTACATTTCCCAGCTGTGTTCCACATTCCACTGAAAAGGGCATTCTGCTGCCATTGTGAAATTTGTGTTGCAGGGAGAAAAACAGTCCAATCCATTTCATAACCCCAAAAAATTACACACCTAGCCCTGAAGGAAGTGCAGCTGTTACTTCAAAGAGCAGCCTCATGAAAACTAAGGGCTAGGTGGGGCAGTATGAAACATGACTGTTAAAAGTCAGCAGTGAAACTGCTATGCAACCATTCTTTTGTAGAATAAAGATCAGCCTAAATGCATTGCCAGGGTGATGCTTCCTAGGACAAAGCTGACAATCCTATATGGCTTGGCTAAAACTAGAGGTTGTCAAACCAAACAGTCAAATACTGGATGTAGTACGGTTACCCGTGGATTATTTGTCTAGGACGTGCACATCTCCAAGGCATCTGGTGCGCATTCTGCCTGATCATACAACTGAGTGTTTACTGAAACAACTCAAACAGCTTCCCTTCAGGAAAGCTAAGCTACAGCTTTCTGGTCACAACTCCAGTCTCCTCCCTGCCAGTCAAACAAGATAAGCTATGTTGACAATACATAGTAATAATAATATAAAAATCAGTCAAATTCCGAATCAACATTGTTAAAAATATATAACTTGCTTGTTATTTGCACAACTCAAATTAAAATTTGAACATTTTAATGGGTTTGGCATATTCTACCTAAATCAGTACTCTTGTTTCATTCCAGTGTTCAGTTTTCTAGAATGTATTAAGAAACCTACCAAAAAACCACAGTTTTTAAAAATACTTACTGCTCAGTATGTTTGTAAAATTTTTTGTATGTCTTATAATTGCTGTTTGGGCGTGGGTTCAAATTCACTTCAGTCTGTGTGCAGTTTGCATGTACTCCTTGTGTCTGCATGGGTTCCTCTGAGTGCTCCAGTTTCACACAGTCCAAAGATGTGTGATTCATGTGAATCAGTTACTCTAAATTGTGTCTACGAGTGTGTGAACATGTGTGGCTACCCTGCGATGGACTGACGTCAAGGGTATAGTCTCTTAGCCCAGGGCCCAGTGATTCTGGGAGGTGCTCCATACCACCACTACCTTGACCAGGATAGAAAGATGGATGGATGAACCATAAATTATTTCTTGCTGTTTTTTCTTAAAATACATTAATTCATTAACTCATTAATTTAGTTATTAACTGCTGCTTGTCCAGTGCTGGGTCATGATGGTTATGATGAACTGGAGCCTATCTCAGAAAGACAGAATGCTAGGCTAGCCAGTGTACACTGTCCAGTCCATCACAAAGTAGCCACACATACACACACACTCACTCACAAAAAGCACACACTGTGTTCAGTTTCAAGTTACCAAACCAAATGAAATGCAAGTCTTTGTACTGCAGGAGGGAAAAAACTAGAGCACCTACAGAAAACACACTTAAAAATAGGAGAACATGCAAGGCTAGGCACAACTCAGACTATGTGAGGTTCAGTTTATTTGAAACATTATTTAGAGCAAATAAAAATAAAAGTCAAAATGAATGTATGAAATCTGAATTATGATGTCAGAAGAAATATTTAGTGTTCCTTTGGCGGGTAGTTTAGAATAGTATTTCTTGGAACTTTACTCTCATTTTGACAAGATATTTTCAGCAAATTTTACAGGCTGGGCCTGTCTTTATCAGTAGCACATTGCACACTAGAATTGTGTACCAAGTTTTGTTGCCAGTTCAAGTGCAAATAAACATATGCAGAGGGATATCAGCAACACAGCGAAAGTGCACCGCAGGTCCATTGATTTACTGGCACTCTTAAGTGCAGGCCTGCCACAGACAAAGGGAACAACTGCCACTGCTCTGAGCTTTGCCGTTCGGCACACTACAGGAACAGGTAGCGGAAGCAAAGTGCCACACACGACAAGAGGCCAGTTCCTTCACACAGTATTGGAGTGTGGGAGAGGAAACATGGGAAGATGAGGAGGAAAAGACACAAGTGCTCAGATCAGTGCATCCAACAAGGCATGCACTCTGTGCAGGCAGTAACACAAGCTCAGTATTCAATCTGGCCAGCAGACTGAGCTCTTCATTCACACTCCCATAGCTTTATTTACGCCATTTGACAGGACTGTCAATGCAGGGTCTGGACTTTCCACACACTAGTAGAATTCAGGGAACAATTAAAAAAATGTTCAGATGCAGTGACAGTATTAGACAAAATGCATAGATATGCTGAAGATTGAAATTCATTGCAATTCATTGAATCTCTCCTTTCAAACTTTAATCATATACTATTTATAAGAAGCCTACAATTTGACATATGTTCAACAAACCATTTGGCTACACAATTCAGGTCAAATAACTTTCAGAAGGGTTCATAAGGGGACAGCTGTTAAGCTAGAATCATTTTGACAGATTTTTTTTGATACTTGAAGCTTTTGGTTGAAACCATATCCCTAATTGGTCTACTGTCTTAAACCCCTGCTAAGGGGTATTTCCATGCAAAGGAGCTTTGGATAGTGTGAGTGGACATCTATCAAGGTTGACTCACCTCCCAGGCACCCATCTTCTTCTTCAGCTGATCACATTTGCGAAGCTTGCAGATCTGGTGGCCCACCTTGCGGTTGAAGCAGTTGCTGCAACTGCCGCAGTTCTCCTTGCGAAGACAGGGCCCACACATGCCACACCTCTTGCGCTTCTTCTTTTGTGTAGCACCAGCCCCCTGTGGAACTGGTGTTTGCAGAGAGAACAGGCCACCTTGTTGGTGCTCAACACGGATATATTCCGTCAACGGAGAGACTCTACCCATGACTCTGCCGCTGAGGAAGATCTTGGGGTTTTCATCCTCCAGTGAGAATTCATAAATGTCCTGCGGAGGTGGGCCTGGGCTTCCCCCTGCTTTTTGCATGCTGACGGTTTGTTTTTGTCAGTTGAGAAGAGAATTACAGACTGTAGGTTTAGGTTGACTAAGAATACTGTCTTACTTACACAGCCTGTTGGTTGTGTATATTGTGACCTTTTTAAAGGGCAGCTACTTGTGTGTGTCACACATGTGTTAGATGTGTGAGCTGGTTCAAAATATAGGCCCTACTCTCAGAGGCTAACTTTGTCCACACTGTTGGTTAACTGAGGACCACAGAAGATGGGGCTGGACATGGTGTTCCCGAGCTTCCCTCTATGCAGTCATTGTGGGTCCAACTAGCCAGCAGACAGGGTACCGGGGACAAAAAAGCCATGATCTTGGTGATACCCTCAGCTTCCAGGCCTTTTGGCTGCTTCACTGCAACACAAAGAAATTTGAATGTTAGTATTTTGCTTTTGCAATTTAACTATATATAAAGTCATTCTTTAACTGCCGCAATTTAGGTATCATTCAGAAAGGTAAGTGGTGCGACAGAACACAGTGTGGCCACAACTGGTGGAATAATTCCACAAGCCCCCCAACCTGCTGCTCTAACAGATGATAGAAGAAGGTTGCTACCTAAACAGGAATCAGATGATAAAAGTGCTGACAGGAGTTCAATCGGAATGCATATATTAATAGTAGCAAAATCTTCCCATGTTCAGTGTTAAGTTTCCCTCATTTGTGGTCGTCAGTGTTGCTGTGAAGTCGCCATCGGGGTATTTCAGATTGACAAGAGTTTCTCTGAACACATCCCAAACCCACTTGGGGACACCTAGACATTTAATACATTTCATGAAAGACTTGATAAACTGATAAACATCAGCACAGAAATGAGTGTTGTACGTGCTACGTGTGGGAAAGTATCGGGTTATAATGGCCTTGTGTGGCCATGTTTGCTTGAGGACGGCGGATTTCTTGTTGTTCTTTGTTCAGCTCAACCGCCAGCCAACGGTCGTGTTCATCGCCTCACATTACTCACAGTTTTATATCTCAGCTACCCTTGTAAAGCGCATTCTATGTGCCTGGTTGCCCTGTATTTTTTTATTTTACGTTATTTTAATATTAGCGCACTGCGGACTAAATAGGGACTAAACATTTCAGTAAACAACCATAAAAAGTCGTCATCGATCAAAGTGTCAGGCCTCGACACAAACTTACAGTGCATGACTGCTGATGCAGAGTGAGGGGAAAGATAAAATATGAATAATTTAAGCGAACATTTTAAGGTGTTATAGCCATATTTGAGATGGACGGTATTAATGGGCTCCACGGCTGCAGTTCCGCGCCTACGCAAATCTGACCAAAACATTCCTTGTATTCATATTCCCGCCCTTCTTCCAAACTTTGAAAATGCAAAGGTCCAAAAAATATAAGTACGCTAGTTGAAAACAAAACGCAGAGTCAAAGTACTGTTTTGCGTGTTAAACAGAAGCGCTTCGAGAAGAGTGGGATCCTCGCAGTTTAAATAGCCCTGATGCTGCGCGCGCGACAGTCGCCCGCGGTGTTCACGTGAGACCATACAGCGGCGCGCTCTGCAGCTTAGCACGTGGCTCCTTTCCTGCTCTCCGTCCGGCTGTTAAAGAAATAGGAAAGGGAGCGATCCACAGCAGCTAAGAGCACCAAAGGCGACTTTCGGGGCTGTTATCACTTCTAAGGAGATAACTGTTTATTTACAAAGTAACAGTTTTCTTAACCAGGCAGAGAAAATCGACACATCAACAAGACCCCCCTTTAACTTCGCTGAAAACACCACTCCAGGGGGCTCCACGTTCTGCCAAAGGCTACTTTAACTACACCGCATACCGCGCGAAAACAGGGTCATGCATAACACACCGAGACAAGATCAATCGGAAATAAGTGAATATTACAAATAAGCAGCAAAAGAAGTACACAAGAAAATCGTTTTGGAAGCTTTTAACTTCGTTACTTGGGTACCCGGAGATGTCAGCGACCGATGTGTATTCCGCTAATTGCTTTAGTGGTGCGAAACAATTCACTTTCTCCTCAGGCCAATACACATGTGGATCTTGCTCGTTACACATACAGATCGCGCTCATTTTGCTCGGCAAGATCTCGCTTTCTGCACTGAGGTCTCTCGTTTTGCTCATAAAGGTCTATCTTTCTGCACGTGGAGATGTCTCTCGTTTTTTTCTCATAAACATCTATCTTTCCACACGTGGAAGTCTTGTGGCCCGCACACATGGTCTCTTGTGGTTGGAGTTGACTGTCACAGAAGAGCGCCGAGAGACGGTAAAAGCACATGTAAAAACGTGTATACGTACCCAGGGTAACGGGTGGTTCTGTCAGTGTTGGGCTTCTTTTCCTTAAAACATGAATTAAATTGTGAAACGTTTAGACATTCTGTTAAAAGTAAAAGAAACGTCTTCCAACATCCATTCTCAAACCAAATATATAAACTGATCAGATGATCAAATAAAGAATGGCCATAAAAAGTTAAGCTTAAACACCACCACTCCTAGTAGAGGCACATGGTGTGATGTCAGATCGGACAGGTTGGGAAAAAGTTTAAAAAAAAAATTTAAATGAACGAGTCAGAATATAGCGTGAAATACTTGAAGCTTTAAACACTTTTTAAGTAATGCCTCTTGCCTCGCCAAAGGTCCCCTTAGAGTTAAAAAGGAGAGGAGGAGGAAAAAGTGAAGGGGAAGAAACGTTGGTGAAGGAGGTTCAAGTGATCAGTAAATTGCGGAATGGAGTTCGATAAGGGCGCTGGAACGAGGGGGTTAACTGGAGCTCAGGTGACAGCTGTCATCGAAGTACACACCAACACAAACACACACACACACACCCTTGTTCCACATCTGTAAGGACACGAGCTCGATTAAAACTGACCAGTATGACTGAAAATCCCCAAGATAATATTAAATCAATATCGAAATCAAATGAGGACATTAACAATTCATCTTCTGGAAGAGGAGGATGGAAATAGTATAGTGTGATATACGGTATTTTTGATTCACTGTTTTTTTTTGAGAGCAGCCCTCACATCACAAAGTACATGAACATTTCCATTTATCAAAATCTAGATCATTATACATTTCCAAACAAGTTCTACAGAATAAAGTAGAGGAACTGCTGCAGATTTCGTTGAATTTTTAATGATGGAACAAATATTGATGTGCTTTTTAAATGTATACAACTTACTGATGGTAAAGTACATACATCAATTAAAAATATTCTAAATTAAGGCTGGCTGTTGGCTTCGGAATTGGGATGTAATAGCACTTTGTTGGCAGTTTATTAAGGAAACCGATTCTACAGCTTCATTTTTCCGTTTATTATGTTCAGTTTGGAGAACCATAACCTGCTTGTTGGAAAACATCTCTGTGCTGATTCTAAAAACAGAATAAATACATTTCTTTCAGCGTAACCGTGTGGTTTGCATTTCTCTGTAATCCAGTTTAAATTACTTAGTTACGGATTACAGTTGCCCTGTATATCACTTTGAACAAAGATGTAAAGTAAACAAAAGTTAATAATGCTTAGAATGTTGTTATAGCTACTGAAAAATTTTGTTACCTTACTTGGGATACAGGAGAGGAGGACCGGAGAATACGGACGGAAAATACACATAGTGCGAGTAAGGACTTCGTTTCAGTTAGTTTCATATATATATATATATATATGGATAGAATATTTAGATATTTAGCAATACAATGAAATATGTAGAAAAAATGAGCTTTTCCGCTGTACTTATAAAGAATTAAATACTGAAAGCGCAAAGCTCACAAACTGACACACAGCCGTGAAGAAATGGAGGTAATCGGTCATTTTTTGAAGTCTTGAATGAGTTATAAAATAGGTTTTCTGACTGATTACGCAATATTAATAAATGAAAATATCTGATAATGTAGCACCTTGCCCAGTTCAGTATGAGTTCAGCTGTCACTCTGAATTCCGGGCTGTGACTTATATTGATCAGATGAAATGAACATAGTAGGGAAAAGATTTAAGCAAAATGGAGATATTTTCAAATCTGCTCTTCATTTTTGTTTTAAAAAGATTTTACATAGAATGGTTTCAAGTTTGTGTCTGAATGCAGTGTAAGTGAATTTGTAACCGAAAAGTTAGTCGTTCAGAAGTTAATTGAAATCTACAAGTAAGATATAAAACATTTTACCGGATTTTAATGATCTATTCGAAAAGCAAATGGCGTAATTTTATTTCACAGTTATAAGTCCAACAATGTGCATCACGTGCGGTGCGGACCAGGATGCTGAGGGGGGCGGGGGGTCCAAGACGTTACGATATACCTTATATATGAAAATCTGTGTATGTCAACAGTATACATGGTGTGTTCAAATGCAATAAAGATTTAATAGTTTATCCCCTCACACATTTTCCTATCTGCTTGGAGATAATAATATTTCCTTTCTATTTTAACCAGAAATGAGCCGAATACGCATTTAACACTACAATTATTTAATGTGAACATCCTTTGAAATTTTGTACAAGTCTCTATTACATGGCTGTATAATACATATGCTCAAAAATTACTGTAACCAACAGAAACGAAAGCGAAGTTATACATAAATGAAAAATATGTAGAAATGCAGCGACTGATTACATTTTCCTTACAATAGTTATAAACTGTCATTCATTTCAGTTACATAAGAAACGGGAATTCCATGCATTGACTTTTTAAAAAAAATGTATTTCTGTTCTATTTAGGCCATAAACAAAATGATCTGGCCAAGGACTGTGAGAAGGTTTCACTTCCATGTCTTTATTTCCACTGCTACAAACCTACATCAGGGTACATGTGACAAACACAAGAACACACCGGAAACGCTAACAAACTTGGTTACACACAGCAGCTCTGCCATCCAGCCATGACACCACACAATAAATAACACAAAACACCTAAGAAATCCCCCCAAAAAAGTGAAAGTCATGCTAATGTTGGAATTTTTGAAGGTTCCACGAAGTGAAGGTAACTGGTCCCTGTTTAGATGACAGCCATTCTGTGTCACAGCTTCTATCATGGCCACTGTGATACACTCTGGTAAAGATGGGGAAGTGGCAATGGGCTCAGAACCATGAAGAAGACCTTGATAGCAGGAAAAGAACAAGGACCTGAGCCATGATTCCTGTACCCTAATGAGGGACCATATGTCACAGAAACCCCTAACATTGTCAGTCATCGAATGAAAACTCTCAGGACAGGGCTGAAGATACTGCACTGTGCATTTCAAAAAAGCTTTGCTGGGGTGGGGTTGAATGTGGGGCAGAAAATACAAAGAAGATAAGCATACGCAAGAAAGTAAGCAGGATTTATAACAGACGAGGGTATTAGAGGACAAGGGGTTATGAAGAAGAGAAGGGGGTTGAGAGGAAAAGGCAGAATGTTTCATTTTGGAAAAGAAAAACCCAGATGAGATGTTTTATTGGACACAGCCTGTCAGTGTCAGGCACAAAGGGCAGATGTGAGGCTGCTTGCTCTGTACTGAGGTCTACTTCAGGCTCTAGAGCTCAGATGTTAAACAGTGATACTTGGACAAACTTTCTTATCTTTATACATTGGACTTTTCAAACAGCTGAAGTGTTTATGTGCGGTAACACACATATTTTCCATTAACACCAACTGACAGTGTGGACAAAACCTGAGAGACAGAAATTCAGGGGATATATCAAGGCAATGCTGCTCCCCCTGAGGGACTGTGGCTCAGGGGCATCCGTGTCAGGGTCCTCTTCCTCTATGTCCGAACCTGGAACTTTCCAGCCTTGGTCATGTATTTGATACCTTTGAAAGGCTTGTACTTCTCCCCATACATATCTAGCCGATTCACCTTCAAACCTGAAAAACATGTAAATATGGTGTTGTTCATTTACATTTAAAGGGTGGGAGGCGAGTCTATTAATGATATCAAATTTATTAATTGGAGACTATTGCTCCTCACCCTGCTGTAAGCACAAGCACCAGCACACACAAATAAGATCCCTGCTTCTACTGCACAACTTGTTTTTTTTTACTGATTCAGCATAAATTTGTTGCCCATAGGTGAAGAGTCCTATATAAGTGGTAGTTGTAAAGGCCAAACCAAAACTGTGCAAAGGGACAGACAGAATGCAAACAACTGCAGCCTGTGGGGTGTTGGCCAGCTGTTCTGTGTTTTCTTTCCACAGCACCTGATATGGCCATCTGCTGGATCTTGAACTGGATATTGATGGTAGGGTTCTCATCTGGCTTTGAGGCACCAGCCTGCAGGCTCATGGACCCTTTCAGACTGGGAAGTTTCTGTGGATTGATCTTCCCCACGTCCCAGGACAGCAGCTGCAAAGAAAACACCTTGCAATGTAATTGCTGCCTCCACATGTTGCTACAATAAAGAACGGTGCTACAAGCATTTGCCCTTTCTAATTTTCTGGTTTTAAATGTAATCACGTCTTTTTTCGACAGTTCTAGCAGTATACAAAGGCCGCGAGAATTCTTTTAGCTCTGCAATATTAGTACATTTTTATGGATGAACAGCTCTTACTACATCTTTCATATTCAGGTCAGACCTTCAGTTAGGTCATTCCACCACATTATTTTAGTGCCATTTTAGTGCTGCGTGAACCAACTGTGCTTTAACTCACAGACTGAGAGCCATTTAGAATTTTCTGATACAAAGAGACATTCGTGGTTCCTTCAACGATGGCAAGGCACCCAGGTCCTGTAGCAGAGAAACA
Source organism: Arapaima gigas (assembly GCA_900497675.1). NCBI lineage: Eukaryota > Metazoa > Chordata > Actinopteri > Osteoglossiformes > Osteoglossidae > Arapaima > Arapaima gigas. The sequence goes on from UFQX01000011.1 coordinate 1,180,074, forward strand.
TCTCCAGAGAATCCACTGCCACCACCATGCTTAACTTTCGGTAGAATTTTCCTATTCTGAAATGCCATATTTGATATTGGCCTGATCTAATGAATCATATGTTGTTTAATCAGCCCACGGAACATTCTTCCACAAGCCTTCAGAAGCATTTGGGTACCTTTTGGCCAACTGTGGATGAGTTTTCATTTTCTTTTTTAGTGAGTCATGGTTCCACCCCACTCTTGCATCCTATTTTTTCCCCTGTACTGTTTTTCTTACTGTGGAGGCATGAATACCAACCTGAGGTGAGACAAGAGAGGCCTGCAACTCCTGGTTCACTTTTCTAGGCTTCTCTTTAAACTCATTATTGATTTTACAAACGACGGCCGCTTCTAGCTGGACTTGCCACTGCTCCATATTTTCTCCAGTTAATGAGTATTAGCTGAGTTACCCAGTGCTGTCCAGGTCAGAGAATGGAAAAGTAAAAAGTAACAATACATTATATATAAAATCAAAATGTATAACCCTTAAAGTGGTTAGATTTAGTATACAATTATTTTAAGTGCTGTTGAACAGACGGATGAGCAGAGTGATGCCTGAGAGTGATGCCTGTAAAATGGAAAGGCAGAAGAGATAAAATATACATCATCAAACTTCATTACCCTGACATCACTAATGTGTGTAGCACTGTGCGTGTCATGTATCATTCGTTATTATTTTTTACAATTTCACTTTGTACAGATTTTTACAAATTATTCTTTATTGTGCACACATTACAGCTAATGGCTCCTCTCGACGCTCAGCATTGTGAGGATGCTAATGATGATGACGATGACTTTAAATCTCTGAAGAACCCCGCCTTGTTCACCGTTCCCTCTTGTTCAGGGCCTCAAGCACCACCCTCGTCACCCTTATCTCTGATGTATATGTCGAGTTTGGCATGTTGTTGCTTACATGTAACAGCTACTGGGTCCCATTTTTTCCAGCTCGGAAACCTGCTGCGGGTATTTTGATGTGCAGAGAGTAATACTTTATAAACACATATTACGTTATAAAGTACCAAACTTTATAGCCCTTAAACTTTTTGCATTTAATACATAAGTATTGTTAGTACTGTACACAGCTGTACGGTGGTCTAAGTGCCTTCCACCAGCTGTTGTGACATGCAGAGAATAACATTATATATCACCAAACTGTATAACTCTTACACTTGCAGCATTTAGCAGCCAAACCATCCCATTTGTCGTCCTACATGCTCTTGATATTCAGTCTGAGAGTGATGCAACTACATGTACACTTCCAAAATTATTTTAAAGACCAAAAGACAAATTTTCAAGATACTAATTAACCTTTTGGCATTTAATGGAACTGACTACGAAAAACTGTGCTCAAGGTAAGAAGTACCACTATACCTCTACATGCACCCTAACTTCGTTTAATTAAATTTAGGAGGTGATTACTTTTTTATAGCTATGGCTGCATATTTCATTACCTTCCGCTCCAAGGAAATGACATAAAATAATACTTTTTCACAGCACAGTAGATTTCTTGCAGCACAAGTCCTGCTTACACTCATACTTGAGCTGTAGCAGCACACAGGGATCAGACTTCTGTGTTTGCCAGATATTGTAAGTGTAATGGAATAAAACATGAGCACATTATGGTTCTGCCCTGAAATCTGGTTTGGGATCAATTTAAAAAAATAAAAAATCTTGACATTAATCAGACAAGGGCTAAAATATTTAAGCAACGACACTTACAGTAGTCCTTATATGTGTACTAAATGCTGACCTTCATCTGAATACCTTCAAGTTTCTAAGAGAAAAGCAGTACCTTGGTGACAGGGTCAAAGGTGTAGGTGCCCTGGGAGGGATTAAGGTTGACGTTGAGGACACCGCGAGGCAGCTGACTGCTGACCAGCACAGACTCCACAGCCTTGCCCATGGTCTGCTTGGGCCCCAGTGTTAGCTCGAAGCGCCCCTGGGAGCTGCCCTCCCGGAAGGTGATATTGTGTTTGACGTACACTGGGATGGCCACCAAGCTGCCGGGCAAAAGGTCAGTGGCAGCACAGACAACAGGATGAGACCACAAGTTAGACCACTAGTTTGTCACACACTACTTGCAGAAGTGACAGACACAGCAAGCTTGCAGAACTAAGACAGAGCCTGTACAGCAAGTAGGAGATTAGAAAAAAATACTCAGTGAGCATGACAATGTGGAGCTGTATTCTGAAAACAGGAGCATTTGTGAGAGTGGAACTCACTTCTGGGAACTAACGTGGTAAGACAACAGGCGGAAATTTCCATCAGGAGGGATAAAAGACAGGATCCGTTCAGCTTCCCAGCGTTTAAATCGAACACATGGGTGGAAGCTGACATCGTCCAGGAGGCGTGGATTCTATGTGTGTGTTTTTGAGAGGGACAGGGGTTTCTTAATCAGCTTTACAGGGTATAGGGAGAGCAGCACACACTTGAATTGAGAAAATACACAGATCATCTTTATAATACAAGAATTTTAAAAACTAATATGCTCTATAACACATTTTCCAGATTTGCCAGTAAACTGAAAATAATCCCCTCATTGCATATAGACAGTACTGCACACAATGATAGGCCTGACAGACCACAATGACTGTGACATGTCCGTGCCTCACCATAAATGAAAGAGTGAGGTCTGGCATGCCTGTCAGTTTGACACAGGCATCTATCACTCCCTGGATTTCTGCTGTGATGGTAGAACCTGTGGTCAGGATGGCAGAGACATTTCAGTCATGCAGTTACAATAATGAGAATAAAATCTCAGCCTTTAGTGTTCAGCAATACCAATAAAAGCTAATCAGTGCATAATGAAGTACCAATTAAGTCCTCGCACTTCCCACCATTAAATAATCTTGAGTTAGGCTTACTGTACATTTTGTCAGACATTACATCTAAAAATAAATAAATTAATTCATTAAAGTATCGAAATAAAAGATATTTTATGCATGACAATAACACGTTTTATACTGTACTTGTAACTTCCTAGCTTGTCTTTTAATGTAATATTTCCATTCATTAATCATCATTGAATACATGTTCACTGAAGGTTTTCAAAATTTAAATGTTATTTTTTAAGGAAAGTATTAGTAGGTGGTGATGTCATTAGAGCTGCTGCCTTGCATGCAAAGGACCCAGGCTAGACTCCTGCTCTTACCCTACTAACTCTGAACAAGGTCTTTACCCTAAATTGTATTTTGAAGTAAATGTTGCCTAAATGAATTAATAAAAGTGCTCAATGTAGAGTTTTAACTGTAACCTTATATTTACTTAAATCACTGGATGTGAGTGGTTCAGTCTGTCCGTGTGATAGAGGAAGGAGCAAATAGCAGTGGTAGGTTTTGTTATTAAAGAAAGGTGACAGTATTATTAAACTGCTTGAAGGAGAAAAAATGAACCCTATTTATACACTTCTGACCATCACTTGCAGGTTAATGTAGCAATAATGTAGTTTAATGTAGTTAATACACTAGATTTACCCAGAAAATTGGCAGACTAACATCAATGAGATGTTACAATAAGTGTGTATCTCTGTCTCAAGTGATCTGATACAAGCAGCAATACCACTGTAGTGAATAAAATATCCTTTGTGGAAGTAAAATGACTGCATAATAGACAACAATGCTATTATAAAAAATAAAAGCAAGACCCCATATATAAGAGCTGAGTATATATATGCAAGCATGACAGAGTGGGACGGTTGACAGCACCTGATTTGTCAATGATAGCATCAATCTCCTCTACCACATCGAAGTAGGCTTCATTGTTGGTGTACTTGACACCAGTGCGTCGCCAGGGCACCACAGACAGCTGGCCCGTGGGAAGCTGCTCTCCCACATTGGTGCTCCCTGCAAAGACAAGGAGAAATCACTGCAAAACAGCTGCACACCTAAGCAGATGTGGCACGTGGGCTGTTCTCCACTTCGTACAGCATTGCATGTGTTCTGCACATCACCTGAAGTCAACATAAGGCTATGAACAACCATGCAAGAAGTATCTGAGATCCAAAGATGGTGCCGCACCTGTAATGGTGTTGACCACAGTGCGCAGGATGGTGGGCGGCTTGATGAGCTCCTTCAGAATGTTGGACTCAGTGGCCAAGGGGAAACCATTGTCCAGCATCTCCTCCAGCAACTCATATACCACCACAACATTGTCCTTGATGGCTGCCTCTGTGCACACACCAAAATAATCCTGCCCAGAGATGAGAGAAAGACAAAGAGAGAGGGAACAGTCGAAGACACATCAAAGGAAGGAGGCACACATGGGCCCCATTGCTTAGGACCAACAGGGTAATAGACTGAACAAACCTTACAACAAAAAGTCCAGACATACAGCGTAGTTAGCACAAGCCAAAGAATTACATATTTGTTTATTTAGAAATGAGGAAAAAACTATTAAAAAACTATACTCATTCTCATCATCTCACATAGAACTTCCAACAATTCACATTGCAATTACTTTATTGACATAATAGATAAAACTGACCAGAACAGCAATAAAAACACACATATTATGTATGTATTTTACTTTCAATAGTCTTTCACATCTGGATGTCAAACTTGCATATTTTAGAAAACAGTAATCCCACACAGAGCTCAAGATCACATGAGATCACATGAGTTCAATATCCCTTAGGGTGGCGTGATGGCAGCCATCAAGTGACTGCACTCTGAGTGGAGGAGAAGAAAAAAAGCGATGACCCAACAGGCGTGAGTCATTAAACAAAACAGAGCACTGAGTAATTTCAAATCAGGGAATAATAACTGGGGGCAAAAGTGCTTTTTTTCAGTGGAGAAAAGTTTTGTCCTGAGGAAGTAGCATAATAAAAGAAGTATAAACATTTCTGGATGCAATATAAATAAAAAAGGAATATTGGAGATAAAGTGTTAAAGGAATAAAAAAGAAACACAGCTACTCCAGGGGCATAAAAACAACAGACAACTCTCAAAAAAACAGCAGTTTAGCAGCAGAGGACATCTATGTACTACGTAACATACTGTATAGTATTTTTTCTGAGGAAGGTAATCCACATGCTTGAACAAATATTTACAAAGGTAGGGAAAGGCAGCTATACACACACACAAAAGAACAGACACAAACGCACCTGAAATGTGTCCACCACCCTGTGGAGAAACTCAATGACAAAGAGTGGGGGCACTTCACTCTGGATGACAGCCACAAAGTAGATGCGGTGTCTAAGTACGCTGATGAGGTAGTGGTGCGGGGTGGGGATGACAGGGGGCACGTTCTCCGGCTCGCTGGCACGCTCCTGTGCTTCAAAGAAGTAGTCGCACACAGAGCGGCTCACCACACTCTTCCAGTGCTTCTCCAGGAAGATGTCCCCCGAGGAGTTGACCAGGAACAGGCTGTGGATCATCCTGGCTGTAAAATGCAGGATGAGGTTTTGGCAGGGCGGGGAGGGTTTCCAAGTATCTGCTGCTCTAACCTGGGTGTCTCTCAGGAGAGGAGAAGGAGGGGGGGGACTGTCTGTCTTCAAATTTACAGCACTTGTACCTGGTTATATACATGAATATTGTGGGCACAGTGGGTACTTATATGTATAATTCAATGTTTAATCCCCCCTCCTCGGAGAGAAGGGCCCAAGTGGCAGAAATGGGGAGGAGCCAATGAGGACAAGGAAGCTAACAGGATTGGAGGGACAGAGAAACACAGGTGATATGACCTCCTTTAATATTCACCAGCGGTATCAGGTTCAACCCGGAGACAGACTGTTACTGCCAGGTACAAACCGCGCTCAAACAGAAGGACCCCCAAGGACTGACACTGCCGTGTTCCCTCCGTTACCTCAGCCATAGAATATATATACAAATACACGATGCACAGCCCGCAAGCCGTTCCATTCCCCATCTCCTCTCCCTCACACGGTAGTCTTGTGACACGCATCTCGCCCCCTCCCCCGATGAGCCCTAATCCCACCACCCACTTCACACATAGAAATATTCCCTTAAAAAGCATCCAAATATTGTACTTCGACTGGCTGCTCGTGTGTACAAGGCTTACTCACCGCAAGCCGCAAGCCCGGACTTTTCTATTTCTTAGCCTTTCAATGAAACGCTGGCAGGGCGGCTGCTTCCTTCTCCGCTACTTCGAGCCCAACCCTGATTGGATGGACGACCCAGCGGTAGCCCACTCAGCGAGCAGAGGAGGGGAGAACGTCCGCCTGTTCTCAACAGCCATTGGTGGAAAATGCGGATGTTGGCGCTCCGTTCTTGCCGACCATTGGACAACAATGGGTAAACAGAGGGTGAGGAAACTGTGCGGCGCGGACCGAGTGGTGACGTGCGAGTCCGGTCTCGTGACTCTGCGTGGGAGCTGCTGCAGTTCAGGGTTTGTGTTTTAAGACAACCCAGTAAATGGCTCTTTAAGTCCATGTGCAAAAGTGAACCGCACTGTCAGACATTCTGTGGTTATGAACGTTGTTTATGATATATTTTGAATCTGGTGGACTGTTTTCTTCTACTGAACAACACCTTTGTAATTACCTAGGCCAGTCCGTATTATATTTGGAATTTTTTCCAGAACTTGGGTGGTTCACAATTTTTGCCACTGTGCAACCATAAAATCTCCAAAGTACCACCACCTTTTCACTTTTGGCCTGATTTTCAAACCCCTGTTCTCACCATAAATACTATATCTGTACTACATGGTGATGTTTACAAGAATAAATTTATACTTCTAAAGACTGGTTTAATAATAATATTTGGTGGTTATGCAGCTGGTTATGGTTTTCTTTTCACTTACTGGTTTTAGCCACATTTTTTCCAAGTGTTATCATCATGGGTCTGACCTCCTCAAGGTCCCTGTCTGGACTCCTTTGAAACTTTGGTAGGAAGATTTCCTTCCATCCACTAAAATTAAAAGGATTGGGTTTGTTCTTTCCAAAGGATATTGCCAGTAATCCCCTATCTGATGTCCTGTTGGAATGGTTTTGTTGAAAATATGGAAAAAAGTTTGGATAATGGCATTAAAGTATGTATGTAATTAGCAGCGAAGTTACAGAAATTTCGTATAAACTAATTAATAGGTTTTATCCAGCTAAAACGTACATTAAAAAAAAATCAAAAGAAATTTAAATAAACTGTTCTTATCACAGTACTTCTCTACATTTCTTCTTTTGTTTATATACAACATGTTTCCAGGAATTCCTGTGTCAGTTTATTCAAAATCATCTTTAATTCATTATATAAAGATCCACTGCTAGGCTTCTATGATTTTGAGAGTTAGGGATTAAAACAACACTTTTAATTCATTTTTTGTTCTGCACACTAAGTCTCATATTCATAAAACTAAATTTAGCAGTGAAAGCCTCTTTTTGTTGTTTTTGAAGGTGATCTAAATATCATCTTTCTCTTCTCCCCTAGTAATTAAACCTTTTAAGACCATTCTGTATATTTTTCAAACCTTAATTTGTTCTTGTTCCATTTGTGTTTTATAGGCATCTAGTGAGTGGAGATTTGCTTTAGTCACGTTTAAATTTATTTTAAAAAAATTCAACCTGTATTGTATTAATTCTGCACAACAGTGTTGTTCATCTTAAAGAAAGACAAAAATCAAGGACATTCATGTCAGACCTTCCTTAAATTTAGCCTAAAATACTGCAGGTGTATGAGTTCAGATGCAATTTGAAGACCATACGCTACTTTATGATCATTTACAGACATAATTTATCCAGCCCTTTAAATATTTAACCATTTTCTACGTTTAATTTTAGAGAAGATATCATTTTCCTATATTATTGGCAGGAAATTATCCCAAATTAGGCCTGATTGGGATGAAATTCTGAACTCTCAAGGTTTTGCCCACAGTGGCTGCATAATGCGTGAAATTGTGAACATGTTTAAAAGCACAGGTCTGGGACACCGGTGGGCAGTTCACAAACCCGGAGAACGAAACCACGCTTATCACACATGGTGTCCATATTCAATGCCCATATCAGGTCCACTAGGTGAACACGGCAGTCTTTGTGTGGGCTGCACACTGTGATTTAAAATATTCCATCTGCTGTATCGGAATGCATGGCATTTGTTTTTAGTACCTGTAAAGTTTCCAACTCTCCAAGGGGTTACATAGGTCATCATAGCTGGAATGCTGCAGATGTCCACAATCATTCCAGTACCATGGATAGAACCTTTGAAATGTAAATGAGACTTTAAAGACATCCAAACTTGACGAGTTTTAGACGAAAAATGTAAGTGAATTCTTCAACATTCGACATGAATAACAACAGTATTTTTTTTTTACATTTCAGAACTTTGTGTTGAAAGTTTTTTTTTCCCCTGAATTTATAGTTATGTATTAGACTAGATGGCTGTGCTAGTATAGTACAGTGAATAAAATATAGCAATCAAAATATAAAATGACCCAATACCTCCATGTCGTGGGTTTTGTGTGGAATATGAAGAACTATTGAAATGTAAGGCTGGATGCAGCATGAGCTGAACTGCAGAGCCAGTGATATTTTACACTTCACTTTACAGCAGCTCATGCTTTTACACAATGTCTTCTGTGTGGCCAGTATGAGAACAGTATTTATTTTTGAGGACAACGATATGTTTTCTAAGATAGGTCTAAATTCTGAATACTATTTAGTTTTGAACCTCTTATGGTTTATTGGCAGACCTGTTCTACAGTTATTAGTTGTGAAAGGTAACACATAAACATAGGACTAAAACTCAGAAACAGTGTGGCATATATTATACCCGCCTATACATCCAATTTCCTTAACCGCTTGTTCCTGGTTAGTGTCTGGGGCTCCGAACCCCATCGTGGAATCACTGAGCACAAGGCTGGTATGTGTTATATAGAAAGGAACATTTATCCCTGCAAAATATTCTCACCAACCTTTTGAAGGAGTGAAGAGAACTGTGGCACATTTTCAAGAGTGCTGTGGATTTAAAATATACAACACAAATGAGTTTGTTGGCCTTAAAACACTATGTGACCTTCAAACTAAAAATGTCTTCTGTTAAAATAGACAGGGTGCCAGATTTTTGTCAAGGTCATTTAAGATTAACAACTGGAAGCTGCTGTTGACTATTGAAAATTTTAACGGCCTGTTTCCACACATGATAACATCACATTTGGAATATTTACCTCTATTTGACCAAGAAATACTTGTAAATGAATCAAACATTTCAGATATTGTATGAGTCATAGAAAGAAAATATCAGTTTGCAGGAAATTAGCCTCAGGAACCCATTACTCTGCATAACATCCTTGTCAAAATAAACCGGTTGGTGATTCATGTTTTCATTGTTCTGTGTAGTGCTTCAATCCGTTGTATCTGTTCCAACTGGTCTGTCAGGTTATTCCACCTTCTTCTGCTATATTTCAGGTGGCTAATTCTACTACTGACCTGCCTGTCAAACTGCTGTCGATATTTATTAAGTATCATAACATTTCATCACATTATCATTTAATGCTGTTCTAATCCATGGACTTTTGTCAGCTTTTATCCCAACCAGTTGTTTACATGCTTTAAAAATGTACATTGGCTCACAAATTTTAAAACATTTTATAAAATATATGCAAAATACATGGGCAAATGCCATATGGTTTTAGGGATACTGACACTGAACAAAAAGGTACAAATACAGGGTTGCTTCACCTGTATGCATCAGAAAGCAGCACAAATGATGCACCATAAAATCCATTTCAAAATGTTCTTACAAGACAATTCTTCTACTTCACCTTGATTTTCAGGGGATGTAAAGCACTTTGCTAAACTTGACTTTTAATTCAAGACTTTAAAAAAGAGTAAACACCCTTATCCATTCCCTTTCGGTTGACCTGCTGAAAAATGACATTCACACTTCACCCCCCCCACCACTTCACCACTGTATGAACATCAAGGTGTCTGGTGGAAGGGAAATAACGTGTTTCTTATGCCTGTATCATCCATTAATAAAAATTGGCTAAGATTTGCCAAACTGCAAGAATTCGGTCTGTTCAGCTGAAATGTGCAGGTCTGAGGAAGGACCAGCATATTAGTCATCTTTGTTAAGGCCATTTCAGTAATAAAAAAATGAATAAATAGCTTTCTTTATGATTCCTGCTTGGGGAAAGCAGCACAGCCCTTTAGTTCAGCCTGAAGATCATATTACGTATCAAGAAAACATTATTTCATAACAATTGTGCATAATTTTATATTAAAAAAGTGTTAAAGTTAAAAGTCATTACTTTCATTTAGAGGCTTCTAATATGTGTGATTTAAAATAGATTTATACACTTTAATAGCACTTGCATGTTTTTGACATTTAGATCAGTTGAAAATGATCAAAACACCCTTTTCACTGCAATAGCGCTCAAGCTACTGCGGCAAAAATGGTACAATTTCCCGTTGGGTATCAAAATATCTGCCATTTTGTGAAAATGTGAAGATGAGCAGGCAGAACACTGAAGCCTCATGTCACATTTCTGCGTTATTCAGAGTCACGGTTGCAAAATGAATAGAAAGGGGGCGGGGGGGGGGTGGAAAAACTCCTCGGGTTTATCGTCACGCGCGCCCTTCATCGCGGACGTGCGGGGATAAGTGTCCGCTCGTGCAGCCGGCGCGCGATCGCCCTCCGCGCCGCAGTCCGCAGCGAGCGCGCCAGCCATTTTAAAGGGATTTTCCCTCGAGGCCCAGCCGCCCTCCGGAGCGCTAACGTGAACGCGCGCGTTCATACAATATATCCCAGACTCCTTTGCTGACAGTCAGTGACAGACAATGGAAAGTGAGAACGTGACAATGGAAACGTACGTATCCATAGTTCGACTAATCTGTATTCAGGTTTTTAAACTATATTCATAATAATAATAATAATGCTGTAGCGTTCCTGCCTAATATACCTTTAGCATTAAAGAACAAAACTGAACATTACACATGTGTAGCAGTATTGGAGATCATTTGTTTTTTTCCCCATTTATCTACATAATCCACAAAGTGGTAGTAACAGACGCCCCCAAACAGACAGACAAACACAGTTTGCGAGACTGGCAGAGACAGAGACACGTTGCCCACGAGACTGGCGGAGAGAGAGCGAGCGAGAGAGAGACAGAGACAGACCATGAGACTGGCAGGGGGGGCAGGAGACTGGCAGAGAGAGAGAGAAAGAGACTGACCATTAGACTGGCAGGAAGGTGGAGACCATTTTTATATTTTGTACATCGTTTCAAACTACAGCAGCTTCTCTTCAAGAGCATGACGATAGTCTGCGCTTTTAGCAACTATGCCATCTGCTGTCCAATATAGGACATTTTTGTTACAAGTCTTGTAATAAATCTATGAGTCTGATAGGTGTCCTGTACCTCATCTAGAAACGGAACTCATCTTGGGAACAACAGACTTTCACTTCTAGGTGTTAATTTTATTACAAAAATTGAGTGTTTATAATTATATAAAAAATTTACTATGTAAATTCAATAACTTCCAAGTGATTACATTTTCCTGCAACTGTGATATTTTGGAACAAAACAATACCGTACAAATTGCTCACTTTTTTATCATAAAGAACTGACTGACTCATTTGAACAAGCAGTTCACCGCAGCGCTGGGGAGCCTCCGCTGCCAATGCAGTGTCACAACACACAGCAACCTCTCTGAATATAATAACCAAAAAGTGCAACTCACAACTGAAATGGCTCAACATAATTTATTTTTATGTTAAAATGTACAGAGTTCTTTGAAAGTACTTGCTAAGAAAGAAAAACGAATAAGTGGAAATACATACAGGGACAAAGCAGAGAGGCGAGGGAGCCTTTGCGGGGGGGTGGGGGGGTTGTGGGGGCTCCTCTCGCGCCCCCGTCTCTCGCACGCGCGCTTGTGGCTTACACCTCACCAATGTACAATTACAAAGGGTACAAAAAGGGAAGCGATATAAACAGACAGAAATATACTGAGCTCATTTTTACATGCCTCAAGGAAGTCGCCCTATACACACACAAAGAAATCAAAACAAAAGAAAAGAACGCTAAGTGACCTTTAGATATTTGTTTTTTCCTTTTGTTTTAAAATAGCATTAATATACTACACAAAGATAGAAAACTCTAGAGATGGGATGGAATGGAAAGGTTAAAGGCATCTTAAATTCACTAAAAGTGAGTTGTAATTTTTTTTAATTTTGAATTTAATATTATTACCCAAGTAGAGCTAAAAAATACCTTTAGTTTTTTTCCTGAAACAGAAGTGAAAAAAATGACAGTACCAATATCAATGTCAGAGTTTCTTTTTATATTATAGAAAAAACATTTTCTCTACAATAGGTTTTCTAAAGTCAAAAAGAGTCAGCTTGTGTCATAAAAGAAAGCTGCCCAGTCTGATAAAATTCAGAGAAGAAAACAAAATAAAAACACACAAATAATATATGAAACGTCAGGTCTGTTAAAAGTATCCTCAGAATTTGAATACTGGAACAGTGAACATTTGGAACAATGTCTCTACCCCTCTTCCTAATGCAGTATCCGTCCAGGACGGCATCTTTACTTATACTGTGTGTGTGTCTCTCTCTGAATGCCTTGGAATCCACACTGCATCAGACTGGGGGGGGGGGGGGGGGGAGGAGAAACAAAACCCCCCAAAA
>UFQX01000011.1:1192699-1217652 GCA_900497675.1 Arapaima gigas
GGGGGGGGGGGGGGGGGGGGGGGTGATGAGAAACCTAAACCACCAAAAAGTAAAGAACATTTCTTGCATTTATGAACACGTCTTCCACTGTGTCTCTTAGAGCTGCAGGAAACAACTCAAAACCTCATTTCCACAACTGAAAAGTGGGCCTGGATACGAGTGTCACGTGCTGCACATGTAGGAACCTTTTAGAAAAGGCCGACGTGACCGAAGCCTGATAGTCTGGATTAGAGTTTTGTACTGTGGGCCTGTGAAGTGCTTCAGTTCTGAAAAAATAAAAAAATAAATAATTTAGTGTAGCCAGTCAAATTTGGGGAAAAGGCATCTCTCCAACAACTCGCAATCCTGAGTGCCATCTGACGTAAGAGCAAAATACAGCAGGAGTGTTTGAATGAAGTGTGACTTCACTGGCAAGCACAGAGAGCCAAGGGGGAGGGGGGGATACCCATGTTCCAAATGTGTGGTGCTGTGTACTTTTTGTCCGACTGTGTGAGCCAGGTGCCTCCGGTCAGAAACCTGGACGTTACGGTGCGGTTCCTTGCGAACTCGGCCTGCCCGCTGTACATGGACCTGCGCGGGCCTGGACTGTACTAGGAAGACAAAGACGTCACACACTCCACGTTTTACAGCACACCTTCACTGAACCCACACCTGCACTCGCACCAAACAGAAGTGGACCCACGTCTGCGGTCACCATGTTGCAACAGAGCGGTTTTATCACGTGTGTACAGAAGAGACAACTTGTGAATGAACGTTCTAGAATCACACACATACACGCACGCGCGCGCACACGAAATTCAAAACATAAAAAGAATGTTGGACTGCACACAAGCATTTCAACAGTCAAAAAAATTAAAAATATAAAAAGATAGTCCATCTACAATTTTTTGTCTTTGTTTTAGATAAGGCTTCCTATGTCAATTAAGATTGTGTACATGGTTCAATTTAGCTTCTTAACCATGTTTCTGTATTTCCTTTCTCAGTTGAAAAGGTCAGGCCCTCCCGCACTGTAGATTAGTGGTGGTGTAGCAGGGCAACAGAGGAGCCCTCCTGCCCCAGCCCACCCCCCCCCCCCAACCCACCCTGTTCCCTCCAGTCCCCAGTCCAGTCACGATGGAAGCAGCCAGGAGTAGCCTGGGCCGCAGAGCGAGTGTCCAGCCACACAAAAAAAAAGGTCCATGTACATTTTAGCTCCCTTTCCTAAAACACCGTTGTTAGAAAATGGTTCTTGGGAAACAAAACAACAGAGGAAAGCCATGTCCCTTTTCTCCTCCTCTCTCTTGCCGTGGAGAGGGATAATTTACACAAATACAGTATGAAAAAGCGGAGTCCCGCAGTGGGCTGTCACCCAGCCCACCGTCCTCTCCTCCCCCAGCCTGCTTGCTGGCGCTCATCTGCTCATGTAAGGCGGCTGTTTGGGGACACCAGGGTTCATGTAGCTGTGGTGGGAAGGGCCCGTGTACATCATGTTGCCGTGGTGGTTGGGCTGCATAGGCTGTTGCGGGTAGGCCTGCCCCCCCATCATGCCCATCTGCATCTGCATGGGATACTGGGTGGCCTGGTTCATGTAGGTCGTGGTCCCGTGGTACCCGCTGTTCATCATGGGCTGGGGCATGCGGTAGCCAGCTGGCATCGCGTTCAGCGGATTCATGTTCATGGAGTTGTAGGCGGCCGGCGTGGGCATGAGGTTGGGCATCATACCGCGCTGCACGGCCAGGGCACGGGGGGAGCCTTGCATCGCCACCGTGCTCGAGCCACGGCCGTACAGCTGCTGCTGGTGCGGAGAGCCAGCGGGTAGCTGTGCCGCCTTGGAACGGATGGAGATGTGGCCCTTCACCGTAGCCATCTGGCCCTGCAGCCGCTGCGTGTGGGGTGGGGGCGGTAGGCCAATGTTGGCCCCAGGCATGTTGCACTGGAGCAACGGGGAGCTTAGGTTCATGGAGCCAGAGCTGAGGTTGGGCGGGGGTGTCATGGTGGGCTGGGCTTGCGGCAGAGGAGGGTGCGGGGATGGCGCCAGCTGCGCCAGGCCGGGATTGGACAGTGACACGCTGGGGGCATACGAGGTAACGGCACCAGAGTGAGAGTAGGGCATGGCGTGAGGGTCCATAATGTTGTTGGTGAGCTGCTGCAGTTTAGCCAGGCTGAAGGTGGCTGTGTGCTGGGTGTACCCACTTGCGCCAAAGTCCTGGCCCATGCGCTCGTAAAGGCTGCGCCCGCTGCCTCCGCCTCCCGTCGACTCGGGAATCTCCATGATCATGGGCGTAGGGGGAAAGCCGTTGCCCATGCTGCACTGGGAGAGCGCTTGCTGTTGCTGGGGAGGCGGCAGGGGGGCTGCGGGCGGAGGCTGGGGCTGCGGGTTGTGGGCCTGCTGCTGCTGGGGGGCTTGAGGAGCCTTCTTCTGGGCCTGCTGACTGGCGCTAGGCGGCCTCTCGATCACACAGCTCTGGGGAGACTTAATACCGCAGCTGGGGGTGTTAGAAGGAGGTGGCGGAGGTGGAGGAGGCTGGGGGACGCTGCTGCCAGCAGCATTGCTGCTCCCTCCACCAGTCGTGCTAGGCCCGGCCTGCTGGATCAGATTGCAGCTTCCCAGACCAAGCTGGGACCCCACTGCAGCGCTGGAAGACGTGAGGCCGGGTGCCGAAACGAAAGGGCAGCCATTTGCTTGGGAAGAAGAGGGGGGTGCAGAGCTGGATGACGAAGAGGCAGATGACGGTACGGCACCTGCTGCAGCTGCTGCCGCCACTGCTGTGGCTATGCCGTTCCCACTGCCTCCGCCATTGCTTCCACCGTTGCCCCCGCTGCCCATGGTGGAGTCGTAGCTGCTGGGATTGTCGTAGTTCTCTGTAGTGCTCTCGATACTTCCCAGGTCACTAAACCCACTGTCCACCACTTGCTGCGAGTGGTCAGACACCGACGGCACGTCCATCATGGGGGATGTCTCCATGTTCTGCAAAGAGGGAGCCGACAGCGAGCTAGGGTGTTCTGGGGTTATCTGGCTGTAGCCGCTTCCTCCTCCACCACCTCCCCCTCCAGCAGGACCCCCTCCTCCCCCTGGCCCAGATTCCAGTGGCCCCGGGGTCATCCCAGGGCTGTTGACGGAGCGTACTGACTGACCAGGCAGGGGAGGCAGGGGTGCGTTTGGCAAGGGGCTGCTGTGCTGAGAAGTGCCGCAGTCCTCCACCAGGGCCAGGGCCTCATCCTCGCCCTCTCCGTGGCTGTAGCTCTGCAGGGTACGGCAGGCAGCCAGAGTCTCCTCGCACTCCTGGTATGCACCATGGGGCTCTGCCTCCTCATCCTGGGCTTCACCCTGGGTGAGGGACTGCACTGCCTGCACTGTCTCCAGGTCCAGCTCACTGGAATGGTGATGCGCGTGGTGGCTCAACTCTTCTTTGAAGTCCGGGTGAGGGTGGGAGTGTGAGTGCGTGTGCTCTGGCTCGATCAGGAGCACGGCCTTTTCCTCCGTCTGTAGTGGCTGGAGGTCCAAGGTCTCCTGGGGCACAGACATGGACGTTACAGTCTCTACTGCTGCAGCCGCTGCCGCTGATGACTCCTCTTGTTCCCGTCGCCGCCTCTCGTCTTGGCTGTCCATCCGGGTCTTCAGCTCCTCCAGTTCCTCCTCAGGCTCTTCCTCCTCCTCTGGCTCATCTTCCCGTTTGCTGACATAGTCCCGTGCAGCACTCCCCTCTGTGTCTAAAAAACCTTCGCCCCCTGGCGGCTCCTCCTTCACAGGGGGAGAGTGTGCAGGAGAGACGGGTTCCTCGTCTTCATCATCCTCTTCATCATCCTCTTCATCATCCTCTGAATCTTGGACCTTTCTCTTCTTGCTGCTGGTGCTGTCCTTTTCTTCCAGATGACCATCCCCCTCGTCATCTGCATCGTGGTCCTCGCCACGCTGCCCTCCAACGCCTGTGATCACAGCTGGCCTCTTGCTGACTATGCTTGTGCAAGCTTCCTCTTCCCTTTCCTCCACCGTCTCTGCAACCTCCACTTGCGGCCTAGGCTGGGGGACCCGGGGCACTGAAGAGAGGGGGCGTGCCAGTGGGCGACTCGTCTTCTCTCCCATCCAGGGCTCCTCCTCCTCTTCCTCTGCCTCGGAAACTGCAGACTTGTTGACAGGTGCTGGCAAGGAAGTGCTCTTTGGAGGCCGCCCCCTACGCTTAGGTTTTTCATCTCTGCGCTTCTCCAAGTAATCATCCTCATCTTCTTCATCTTCATCTTCCTCGTCTGAGTCTTTGCGTTTCTCACCATCACGGTCAGAGATCCTCAACCTCTTCCCATCAGCTTTGTCCTCCAGCTCCTCCTGCTGCTCCTTCTCCTGCTGTAGCAGTCTGTTCCTCTCCAGTTCCTGCCTGGCAGCCTCCTCTTGGGCCCGCTGCAGGTAGTAGCTCCGTGGTTTGCGGCCTGGCTTCATCTTAATCTTGGGAGGTGGCGGGTCTTCAGAAGCCAAGGTTGCCAAACCTGCACCTCCCTCCTCACCAGGATCTTGGCTGTTCCCACTACTCGGCTTCCTTCCAGGACGCTTCTTCCAGTGAAGTGGCTTACGGCTCTTGCCCTTTGGCCAGCCCTTCTTCTTCTTGATGGGAGCTGGCTCTGCCTCTGTGGAAGCATCTCTCTCCACTCTGGCTGCTGGCTCAGACTTGTGCAGCGTGGCGATGGGCTTCAAAACCGGGGTGCCGTCTAAAGCCAGACACAAGGAATCAGAAATTTAAGAGTAACTTATTAGTCACCTTATTAACATGAAGTCAACTATATAGTATAGTTGACTTCATGTTAATAAGTATAACTGATGTTGAAGATGCTGATGTTGATGTTACAAAAATGTTGAAGAAAACAATACACATTACCATTACCCTCTCAAATTTTGATTATGGGCAGCTGAAACTCACCTTCTTCCTCTGACTCTGAAAGGTGTGCATGGCGGCCCCTCTTTGCTGGAGGCCCCATGTGCCTCCGAGCAGGAGGGTAACGGCGGAGTGGGCAGCTTAGTGGAGTCTCCTCCTCCAGTCGAGGCATGGGTCTCTCTGTGTCTGAATCCACAAAAGGCTCGTCTAGGACCTCAGTGGTCTCCGAGATGGTCTCCGTCACTACACTGCTGTGTGGGTGGTTCCGCTGGTGCATGCGCCACTTACGAAGAGGCTTCTGAGGACAGGTGGGGGGGAAGGCAGATTGAAAACTTAGAAACAGATAGAAATTTGGTTTACAACTGACAGAACACAGAATGCCATGAATGTACCAGGCACAAAACAGATTATTAAAATCAACAGAAGGTACCCCATTTACATTATCCCCGTTTTTCCAACAGTGTAGTCAGTTTGTTTCTCTAGCAGAAGCTCTTAAGCATGCACAGGACACGCTGTCCAAAACACACCTTGCACTTCAGTCCCATTGTGGGCTTGGTTAGGATAGGCGGTGAGCACGGCCTTAGCTGCTCGTCATCTTCATCCTCCTCACTGCTCTCACTAAAGCAGCTTCTGCGTATGGGTGGAGGATCACTCAGTCGAGGGGCCAAAGGCAGTTGAGGTGGGGGTTCCCCAGGCCCCTCGATCATCCGGGGTTTGGGGCCCCTTTTCTTGCGAGGAGGGCGCCCCCTGCTGCGAGGAGCTGATGTTGCAGGGTGCCTGGAGATGTCCTTGGGTCGACTAGGGTGGTGCTCAGGCTCCTTTTCTGGACTAAGCACTGCCGGTGAGAGGGAGGGTGCCCGAGCCTCTTGAGCATCAACCCCCTCCTCATGGCTCTCCTCACTTACTCGCACCTTCCTGGGTCTCCCCCGCTGACCATCTTTCACCTTCCCCCACAGCCAGCTCTTTGGTGGTCGGCCTCGGCCACGGCGCTCCCCATTGGCAGGAGGAGTAGGTCCATCAAGCACTGGCGGGGCAGTGTGTACTGGCGAGGATGGAGGGGAGGCATGGCTGGTGGGAAAGGATGGGGGACACCTTCTCTCCTCCACATTGTCTCGCTCACTTCTTGTGTGCCAGGGCAGAGGAGAAATAGTCCTGCTGGGCTTGGCCTGCCATATGCGCGCACGCACGCGCACACACACACACACACACACACACACATTAAAAATTTTCCCTTAGCAGAAGCAACTCAGGAGAAGCTAGTTTTTTGCTTTAAAACATCAATCCCTCTGCCCCCTCCACCAGTCCTTACCTCCTTGCAACTGTCATTTTCTGCATTTTCCTCTTCCTCGTCCTCCTCATCGTCCTCTTCACCTTCACCCTCTGACACCACTGTATTGGTTACAATAACAGGGGTCCAGCGCAGGCAGTCAGGGTCCACTTCCAGCTGCCGTGGGTTGGCACGAAGTTTTGCCATGTGAGCAGAGACCAGCTTCTCCCGTCGCACCAGCACTAACCTGATAGACAAATATGCGTTACAACTCGAATAAAAATTTCAAAGGAAGAGTGAGAGGAGAGACAGAATAGCATTTCAGTTATGAAACCAAGAGATAGGAAATGTTGGAATGAAGCAAAAAAATTTTTAATCCTCTAGAAAGGAACTAAATTTGGAAAGGGTAAAAGAGCCATACCCACCTGCCCTCGCGGTGCTCTAGCATGCCAAGCTGTTGCAGTGTGGTGGTAATGTCCTGAGGACAGATGCCTGTGATTTTGCTGAGGCGGCGGATGGTGAGCTGCCGGTCACGCACTTCGTGCAAGCACTCCAGCACCACACTGCGCCAGTAGGCCATGTAAGAGAGACGGCCCAATTCTGACAGGGGCTTCTCAGGGGAGCCCGGCTGGCCCTCCCGCTTGGACAGCAAGTAACCTGCAACAGCAGAAAAGGTGGTGTTAGTCACTTACTGAAAAGACGTGGTATTTGTATTAGGCGCATAGAAGCCTAACAATGGCCTTACTGAAGTCAATGAGGAAGCGCCCATAGCCTTTCCGTTGGTACTGAGGAAGAATCATGATGCAGGAAACGTTGTATTTCTGCTGACAGTGCTTTTCCTGACAAAATACAAAAACTTTCTATGTTAATTGAGTAAACTGGGAAGCTTCACAACATGCAGATATATCTAACACCTCATTTTCCCCTACAATTTTTAAGAATAGGCTTCTTCACCCTAACCCTAAGAACTACAATTAGGTCATCTATAGTAACACTGAAGCCGAAACCCAAATACCAGTCAATTGTGTGTATGACACATGCCTGGTACAAAGTACAGAAGTGATCTCCACATACTACCCCTTGTTCTATTTCTTGGTTCCAGAAGCAATTTCCCTATTTGCCACAGAGAGCTGCAAAAAAAGTGATTTTCAGAAGGTGGCAACAAGAAACTGTACTAAATTTAAAACAGTGTTCAATAGATTTCTCGCCATGTAACCACATGTCATAAACTGCTGCCAACTAGAAAAATGAAAACATTCCAAGAGTTCAGTTTTTGTGGATGAAGCACTACACTGCAAGTAGGTTGCTTTGTTAGCACTACAGTTCAGGTCAAAGTGGCAGAATATTCTTTCAGTAAATTGACACATGCACAGACATACATAAAAGATGGCTTATCAAAACTGCGCTCAACCAATATTTCTTTGAACTTCTAACGGACAAAAAAACCAACATGAATGTTCAGAATTTATAAGAATATTAAGACCTCAATTTGAAAAATGAAATGTTTTCGGAAACAAGACAGTTTCTGAAATGTCACAGTGCGGCTCTGCATTCTTCAAAGTAACCATAACATTGTGAGTCATTGGTACTTCTTCAGAAGGACAAAGACAACAACGTCTGTACCGTTAGAAGTGACCCAATAAAGTGTTGCGTAGCTCTTTCAACCATTCTTTGCAGCAAAATTTTCGCACACCTTAAGAATACACCATACAACATCTCTAAGCATATTTAGTATTATAATATACAAGTGATGACTTTCTTTTTTTTCCCCCTATGTCGATTTTGATAATGAAAACTAGACAAGACCCACTAAGCATCCCCAAGCAATGCAAGATATAATGCAGTTCTTGCCCATTTCCCCAGCAATCTTGAGGTCCTACCTTGGAGAAGTACCCCACCAGGTGGCACCCCTTGCTGTCGTTCTGTGTCAGAACATAGAATAGAAAAGGTTCCACATCATAGTACAGGGTCTTGTGGTCCAGAAAGAGTTTGGCAAGCAAACACAAGTTCTGACAGTAGATTGTGCTGACATTCCCATCCACCTGGAACACAGCAGCACAACACACACATATGCACGTGTTAGAAGGTAAATACCCAAGTTGTTGATACTTCTTCATTGTGGACATTGTGGACAGGGATGTACATGTGGGTGTGGGCTGCTTTGGTTTGCAGACACTGCAGCCCCAAATATGGACTGAGAACTAACTGAGCAGGCTTCAGAAAATAACAATTCAACAATTAAACAGCATTCTGAAACTCTGGAAAGGCAGTTCCAAGCAACTGTTTTTGGTACCATCTGAAATTTTTCTGCGATTTTGTTAAATGCTATGTTTTCCACATTACACTTTCAATGACAAAACTTCCTCGTGTCACTGGTCAGAAGAAACCTACTCCCTTCAATGACTACCTAATGAAAACACATGCAATTTCTGTTTTATTACTACCAAACATTTGTACAAATACATTTTGCATTATCCATTAACTTTACTAATATTAGTCATGTCAAAATAAGACTATTAATCTAAATTTCTTCTTATTTCTTTTTAATTTTAGGCATACATACAATAATGCAAACAATTTTACCTAAATATTGCCTTCATATGGACCTTTAAAATATTGTGCCTAAGTATGGAGTATCACAATTTTGCAAAGTTTGAACACAATCTTGTTTATTTTTAGTACAGAATCTATAATGCAGAACTGTTTACAAACCACAGTGCTCAGACAGATATTTTTCAATAGTACCACTACAACTAAAACTAAAAAGCTTTATCTTGCAAAATATCATGCTAGAAACAACTGGTCACTAATGCCAGGATTTGTAAAAAACATTTTGTAAAAGAGAAGCTCTCATCTGCAAGCCCAAGTTCAGAATTTTCTAAGCATTTTACACATAACTCAGTTTATAGGCATTTTGAAAATATTGCTAAGTTCATCAAAATTTTTGCACTGCAATTCTGTCAGAAGTAATTTCCATGTTGTTCTGAAAATAAAAACAGCACAAATCCCTTAAAACTGGAGAGTCTTTTTGCAACCGCTGACAGTGTGGTTAGTGACAGGACAGCAGCCTCTCCCTCCTCCTTACCTCAAACACAGACACACTGTCCTTCCTGTATATCTCGTTGGCTGGGGGGTGAAACCAGCTGCACTTGCGCATGTGTTGAAACAGTATGCTGCGACTCTTCATATAGCGAAGACAGAATTCACACAGGTACAGCTTGGGCAACCTAGTGGATTAGTGAAAAGGGGGTCCAGAGTCAAGGAAAGGATAAAATAAAGAGGAAAGAGGTAAAAATAAAAAAGTACATAAAAGATAGCAGAGAAGGGTAAGACAGGATAACAGCTGTTGCATTTAAGTTGATTCAGAACACAAAACATGCTTGTGTGACCTCAGTTCAGTGTTGTTACCTCACACTGCAAAGAGCCTGCACAGGTCACTCGGAAACTTACCTGCTATACTCCTGCGGGTAGGGAGAAGAATACCACGTCTGAATCTCATATTTCCCAAACTCTATAACAGATGGGCAGCGCATCTGGGGGTCTGGGGGTCCTGTCACCCCTACTTTCTGTAAGAGTAATACAGAGAGCTGTTAGAGCCAGGGCAGATTTTTCACAGGGGATTAGGGAAGCATAGGGCAGTCAGGCAGATTACAAAACAAGAA
This sequence comes from Arapaima gigas, assembly GCA_900497675.1. Classification (NCBI taxonomy): domain Eukaryota; kingdom Metazoa; phylum Chordata; class Actinopteri; order Osteoglossiformes; family Osteoglossidae; genus Arapaima; species Arapaima gigas. The sequence goes on from UFQX01000011.1 coordinate 1,202,470, forward strand.
ACGCGTGTGCCTTGGCAACCCTGTCTAGCTTTAACTTGAGGCCCACACATCACTCCTTGGCACACAACAAGACAAACAGACAGACAGGAAGACAGAAAGAGAGAGAGAGAGGCACATGCGTGGGCCATGCCACATGGCTGCTGCTTTGAGGAATTATTATTAGCACACTGATCTTCTTGAGTGGAAACTTAGCATCTGTCCCTTGCCTGATTCTCACTACATACTTAGACACTGCCTGTTAACCACACGCTCTTACACACTGCCTGTTGCTATGCACTTCTTGCACCTGTCTGAGCTGCGTGCATTGAGGGGGCCACTTTGGTGCTTGTTTATCACAACACACTTAAAGCAAGAGATCAACTTCCAATGTATACAAGAGATGCATGGAGTTCAATCTACATGCATAAATAATTAGGTGACACTACACTCTGCATAATTTGTGGGGGATTGAGTGTGTCAGATTATTTAGGACAAAAGAAATGGCATTCTCAGTGTACAGAGGGTGGGGATGTGTTGGCTTGTACTTTAGCCATTTCGCTTAATTTAAATATTAGCACAAACAACACCTTATTGTGGCCTCATTGCATTTTCCTTCATAAATTACAAGATAACTGACGGTTATCATTTGAGAGTCACATTTTCAAAACAGAAATGGACCTAGGATGGGAAGCTATTTTGGAGCAAAAACCAGCATACACACCAACCTAGGGCAATTCAGACTCTAGATATGATGATTTTCTGTGTTGCTGAAACTGACGTAACAATGTTTGACATAGATTTTGTTCATTGAATAGCTATTTTTAAAAAAATTTAAATAAAAGTGTTAATTACAAATTTGTTATAACAGGTTTTTTTTGCCTTGAAAAAGGCAGATTGAGAATTTTTGTTAATCTGCAATTTCATACTCATTAAGCTTTAATAAACTAATATGATTTAATTCACTATTTTACATACTGCTCTTATAAGAGCATTGTTCCAGGGAAGGGGAGAAAAAAAAAACCTCCCTTTGGCACCATAAAGTTACTATAAAATTAACAAGCCATTATCCAAGTAATACGTACAAATAAATATTGGCACAGAACAATCAAACTTCACTTTGATGACATCTGTATTTGAAACCGTAAGTTGATTACAACTAAGTCTCCCAAATTACCTGACACCATTGTAAATTACAATCTCAGGACTATAAAAAAGACGGGTGTGTTATTTTCACTGCAACAATTCAGGGTATGTACCTTGCTCAAGAGTACTACAGAGAGAGTAGAGACTTGACTCAAAGAGCTACAGATTATGAGGCAAAAGCCCCAGCTGCTCCACTGCCTGATGCCCTACGTTAAGTCAGTTTGGAGAAACGCATTTAAAACTAATAAGAATAATGCATCCTACCGCTGAAAAACATTTTATGTTATTTACAGATTATCAAATGAAGAACATTTTAATGGAAGAAAAGCATTGGTGCGTTTACTTAGATGTTTAACAGGACAGATTGACAACCACTGATGTAGATACAGCCAGATGCATTAATAAGTGCAAACAAATGATAACCATGCCAGAAATTTCTTCAGAAGCAGATATCTGCAGATATCGAAACAAATTAATGGAACTATGCAAACTTCATATACCCTACATCTGATGCAAGCATTGGAATACAGGATTTGTCTCTGTCAAGGTGCACAGACAGCAGCCCAATTACCTGCTGCAGGCCCTGTCTCCCCACGTGCTCCACCATGTCCACTAGGAAAATGCCCTCAAGCAACACCCAGTGGGGGCTCCAGTGCAGCTGCTTGCACATCTCTGTAAAGTCTCCAGGTTCTTGCACACTGACTGGGTCTCTCTGCCTCACTTGACTTCCCTCAACACCCTCCCCCACAATGACAAGCTTCCGCTAGGCTAACGCTGCCCCTGCCACTGAACAACAAGCAGTGCTTCCTTTAACCTTAATGCCACTAAACTTTCCTGTTTGTGCAGAAATGCCTTCGGTTCAATTGCATTTTGCCGTTGAACAAAACAAAGACGTTACACCTATGGTCTGTATTCAAGTCTGTAACATTCTAAATCCAGGCTTTTATAAAGAACCAGAGCAACAAGTTCAACATATTCAGCTCCCTTGCTTTTCTGCACATTTAGGCAGAGCAGTGAGGGGTGCCAGTTACCTGTAGGGCAAGTTCCTGGATGTGCCGGAAGAGCTCCACATCCTTCTCTGTTAGGTTCTCCTGCCCTGGCAACCGTTCCTCATCTTCATGCCAGTCGTCCCCACACTCCTGATTGTCTGTGGATCAGAAGGGGAGCATTGTTAGATATACACACAGACAGCTGGCATGTTCGTGTACAGCTTTATCTGAAAGTCAGGTGGGGACCAGAACCAACACAGAGCACTCACCTCTAGTTCTGTCCTCGGCCTCGCCTTTGCGGCTGGCCTTTTTGCGAATGCGGTATTGCTGGGAATAGTCCACTACCTCAGATCGAGCCTTACGACCATCCGGAGACGGGGTGAAGAACTTAGTGAGGGCATCAATCAGGCCCTTGGTCTTCTTGTTGTAGCGTAGTCCCCCCTCAGTGGAGTCCTCTGTCCTCAGGGAAAACAGCAGTCGGTCGTCCCCGGGATATCCCTCACAAGATGAGCCTGAGGAGGAGGGTGGGGAAGAGGAACCCTGGGAGTGGCGATCTGCCCCTGCTACTCCACGCCGCCGTCGGCCCCGCCCTCCTGGCCCACGCAATTTCTTGAAGGGCCGCTTTGACCTGCAAGTAGGAGGTGGCATGTTAGTGTTTGATCAGGTTGAATGTGGTGTTCAATGAACATATTGATCCACATTGAACGTAATACACAAAGTAATGCTATCAGGACATTGGACATCAAACCTTACAATGTACAATTTGTTCTCCAAAACAAAACTTCAGCTTTTAAAGAACACTGCAGATTCATTTTGCACTTCAAACTGTGTGTGTATCTCTCTCTCTATCAAATACCAAAAAGTGTTTACAAAAAAAAAAAAAATTTCCCCCAATAATCTGTATGAAGTTTGTTATACCTGGTCTGCTGGCATTTCATACTAAACTTGACCAAATTCCGAGCTACTAAGTTGCAACTTCAGAAGAAAAAAACCTTAAGATGTTCCAATGCGTCAGTGAAATTGCCTTCAACTATAAAAATAGATGGTTAAACCACTGGTCTAACCTCAGTGCATACCAGTGATGACAAGCAGGAAAAGAAATGTTTGAAGGCAGAGAGTTTTTATATGGAGGGGTACAGCTTTCTGTAAAGTTGCTTCCATTAGTCTGAGAGTGTGCTAGAGAATGTTATGAAACAGAGTACATGTAAGAGCAACAGGATTTTTTCCTGTGACTGTGGGGACCTGTGTTGTGACAAGAGACTTCCAAGCTAATCTGAAGGTTTTTTCCCCTGTCAAGCGTAATCATAAAGAAAATAAAGCTTCACACAAATCACCATAATTTCTGCTTAGTACAATGATTAATGTTAGTAGCATGATTTTGTTACAAATAATGCCTGCAGACGGTTAATTTTTGTTTAAGCAATAGAGTAACAGTTCTAGCTAACTGAAGTGTCTTGAAGTAGTTTTCACAAGTGTCAAATTTGCACGAGGAAATACACCAAGAGGAAAATTGTCAATACCTTTAATAAGCAATATCTACAAGCCCAAATCATACACACTTGCACAGGTTCAAGAACCCATAAAGTAGACCAGTGAAAAACATTGTCAAAGTACTGACCCTTTAAGCAGCAAGTCAAAACAATATTCTAACATGACTTATTTTACTGCCTATATGAAACAGGAGTGTGTTCTTCATACCTGTTTTTGGGTCTCCCCAGTGGTGTGTTGTATCGCCGTTTGATTTGTGCTGCTTTTTCGTGCAAAAGTTTTCTTCCCTTTTTCCGAGGGCGACAGATTTGACAAATCCACATACCTGTAGGACAAAGACAACTTTAGGCTGTCCCAGCATCTTGCACTGCTTCTTAAAACCCAAATATAAACAGGTCATTTTACAATTTGTGCTAAGTTTTACACCAACAGGACCTACAGATTGAAAGAGTAATACCTCAGTGCTGTTTTTGAATGCTGCTCTCTAAACTGGTGTTAAAATCAAGCTAGATTCTTTCAACTTTGGATGAAGTTGTTACTGACCATAATGTTATTGCATGCATGTTCACTGTTACCTAAAGCAATTTACAAGTCACTTAAGTCACACTAGTCCAAAGAGAATTTTTTTGTGAAGGACATTAACATTTCATTATATGATAATGAAATTATGCCCTGCAATGGACTGGAGTGAACATGGATTTCCCTATCCTTATAATGGATAAGTACTTTCTAATCCTAGTTGGATGGAATTGAACTCAAAAGAACATTCATTATAGCATTATAAAACTGAGTAATTGTTTAAAATTTCATGTGTTTGTTTTATCAGACCTCCTTGAAAGCAAGAAAACAAAATAAAAAACACAACTGGCTGACATTTACAACATATTGTCTTCAAGCTGTGCTGTCTACCCAAGCTAACTAATGAAAACATTTCATCTGGAATTAAATTAATAATTCAGAATCCACACAGTACCGGACTACTAAAAACGTACCTCTCTAACTAGAACGATTACTGTTTAAGTCATCTAGCCAAGTAGACTGCCAAAAAAGCCACTCTGACATCATGAAAAAATACCCTGACCCCATTATTAATTTATAAATATATGCAATCCGTGATAAAATTATCCAAGTGTACAACATTCAGAAGCATCAGAACTGCAAATTCTGTTTTCACCAACATAAATCACTTAATACACAAAGATGAAAAAATGTGAATGAGCCAAGACATAACCAAATTTATCTGTAAACTAACCATTCATGGTTTCAGGCAATAAATACTAGCAACTAAACTGTGTCTAAGTTGCAGGTGGTACCACATGAAACAATCTAGATGCAACTCAGTTGAAAGCAGCACAAATTGCATGCAAGTTGCATCATGTAACAGCTTTATGTTTAAATCAGATTCTACAGAAAACAGCAACAGAAGGCAGGGCCAAACCTTTGGGCATTCGCATAAGGGGTGGGTCACAGCACTCCATGTGGAAGCCCCGGTCGCAAGAGTCACAGAACAGCATGTTTTCCTGTGCAGACATGTGGTGTCAGCATGCAACAACTTTACAAACATCTCATACTGTTTACAAACTGCACTTTAGTATAATGCAGAAAATGTAGCTACAACAAGATTTTGATAAGGGAAAATATTTAGCACTGGAGCAAAAATAAGAACAAAAAGTACATCTGAGCTCCATCCAAGTGTTATAGTTTTGATGGTGGTCTCACCGCATTCTTGCCCTGATCTTGACAGGAGCTGCATGTCTTGCACTCGATGCATTGCCACCAGAGAGCCTTTACTCGCACTGTGAGCTCTGGGGAGAACTTCAAACATGACGGATGGCCTGTGGTAGGGGCAGAAGGATGGCAGACTTAAACCTGTAATGAGCTGCTTTATATGTCCAACAGGGTCTCCATTATGGAAACTCCATTCTGACAACAGGTCAATGTCAACAGATCTGCAACCAGCCAATCCAAACTGGCAATGACAAGAGGGTCTCCAAAAAAAACACTGCCCACTGGATAGCTGCTACACTGGCAACGACAACTACTGAAACATATAGGGGAAAAAGAAAACAAAAATGGTGAGCGTTGCTGATTTGTACGAAGGGTAAAAAGTATATGTCACATGAAGTGAAAACAACATTTAAGTAGCTCCCAGAAATGTCTCTAGGGCAATCAGACCTAATGAACCCCACTCACCACTGTTTCCGCAGTCGGCACAGGAGATGAGCTCTTCCGGCTTCTTGTCCCGGTTCTGCTCCTTTGTCCCCAAACAGAAGCTGCAAATAGGAATGGGTTCTGCCACTGGCTGTGGGAGGAACAAAGACCCAATCAAACTGTTACTAAGAAAGGCATGGGGGGGAAAAAAAAAACAAAACAAAACACATACTTTTAAGTTTAGACAGGGTTCTTGTGTGTCTAATATCACTGTGAAAATAGATCTAAATCAAATGATCTTCAAAACAGCGTTATGACATACAAGGGTCATCTGCTCTTTAGACTCCTGTAATCTTAATTATGCTCTGTCTACAAACATTGTTTGCATCATCCTGAAGGGAACAAAACTTAAAATGCCACCGAGCAGAAAGGATGGACCTCAGCTTGAGCCACTTGGAGGAACAGACCTATGTGCCCTGTGTTCACTTGGCCCCCTGCAGGTGGAGCTCTGTCACTGCCGACATTTGTACTGCTGCTCTAAGAGCACCATCCTTCTGCATTGCAGAGGACCTACCAATAGCAGGCACGTGCACACACAGGCACAAAAGCCAGACCATCCACACCTCCAGCAACAAGGCTTAAATCCGAGCTGGAGCACAGTGTGACGGCAACATTCCTTGCCGAGCGGGCCAACATGCTGATTGGGCTGATTCTGGTACTTGACCTGGTGGGCAGCTATCCATCCCATCGTCCCATGCTGGTACTGCACTTTGCAAGTAAATAAACCATAGCGGTAGAACAGGCAGTATACCACACTTGCCTGACATACAGACCTGTCAGTGCTCTTGGATCACAGCACACCCTTTTCAAACGCACATAAGCGTGCTTAAAGATCGCGTTTTGCCAAAGCAGTCACAGTCCAGCTCCCTACCCGAGACAGTAGTCCTGGCTCAGCCCTGGGCCTCATCACCATTTTCCTTCCTTCTTGTTCACTGTGAGTTTTATGCTAGAGTCCAGCTCACTTGTTCCAACATTTGTCAGTGACACTACCATTGGTGCCAAACTGCTCCCTGCTCCAGAACATCATGACCTCATATTTATTATAATGCTACAGGTGGATTTGGAAAAAGTCCACCTTTCCAACAAAAAGTCTGCAGCGCTCCGAAAACTTGGTACAATTTCATAAACATTTCGCAAACTACAACTTAGGTATTCTTCTATAAATACTAGCCACCAAGTATGCAAACCCAGCAACAGAGAAAAGTGATACAAAAGCATTAAGGGCAAAGATATTTTCCTGCAGGGCACAGGACTTTAGTATTCTGCAGGGAATCTGGGGAATAGAACGGCATAGGAAACCTCGGGTCGAAAGCAGCTACTTAAACCACTCTGGACCATTAACCTCAAACTACGGTTTTGGTGGAGGCTGGGCTGAGGAAGAGAAGAAAACCCACCTTACATCATACCTAGTCATGGGCAACCCTACTGTGCACACGATCAGCACAGACAACTACAAAATTCCTGATTGCTAACGGCACACCTCCGACTCTGAGATCCCCACTGTGTAAACAGGCATGTACAGCAAGGCTTAACATTTCAAACCTGCTCCATTAATAGCACAAACTACATGTGCTCATTCAGGGACCCAGGGTTTTGTGGACTAGATATTTACCGACAGTGTCAACTTTCAAGCATCATCCTACTACCCTATCCATTAGGAAGCCTGCTGGATATGCTCCAGGACGTGATGCTAGAGGAAATGCTAAGGAGAAGTGCAAGGGAGTAACCAAGCCAGGAGAGCCTAGAAAGGAGCAGAGAGGGGAGGGAGTAGAACAGAGAGGAGGAGGACCTGCTGTCCTTGTCTGTTCCCTAGCCAAGGTTCTCATTAACATGGGAAGCCCATCTCTCTTCTTGCCCACTTCACCAATGCAAGTCAGCCCCCTTGCCTCAATCCCATTGATGACTGGAGGGAACGCACGAGTACAGGGCAATAACAAACTAGGAGAGGCAAAACAGAGATGTGTTCATATGTAGCCCAACAGAACAAGTATTGTTTCAAGCCATCTCTTCTCCGACATACCACAGCATATTCTGTAGTATGCTGGCTAAGATGGTAGACTAGATTACTGTTGACTTTCTCTGACCTGCACAAGTCACAGCACATGCAGTTAATAATTTATCCAAATATTCCACTCCAATTCCACTACTGTTTCAGAGGAACGTTTAAACAAACTTGCATTCAATTTTGAAATACTGAAAACTGTGAATTATTCTAATAAATGGGACTAAGACAGACCATACTCGTGTCTAGTGTCTGTAAACTAAAGACATAAAAACATTGGGGGAGCTCCACATTTTGGCAGTGGTATCCTATTCAGAGTCATTCATTGTCCAGCACCACAGGCCATGGATGTGTTCCCCACTTGGGGAACAGAAAAGAAACTGCCAGCAAAGGTCACAACTGTATTGTTTTCTTTGTCAAATCCAGTGGAATTACCTAAAGTATTGAAAGGTTTTCAAGTCAGACTTTCGATTTCAGGCTAAGGAAGGAGGGGAAAAAATTACAAATCGCAGCCCCAAAAGGGAGAGGGTCCACAACCAAATTATGCAAGTCCTTTTGAAACATTTAAGCATTTGCCTATCAAACAAAACCCAAGGAATAAGTGGAGTGACCGTTTCATACCTGAGAAATTTTAGCAATGTCTTTTCCCTGTACAATTACATAGAGCCTATCATCTTATCCATGAACACAGCTGTGTTTTACTGAAGACCCATCTTCACCTAGGTATCTCATACAGCCAATTATTCAGGGCAAGTACAAGTCTTCCTCTGGAAAACATCTTCTGTGTTCGTGTGACCTGTTTACTGAAACCTGCTGTCTTAAAGCCATACTGAGGGGGGTACTACATCATGAAGCACCTTAATCATCGGGGGTAGTGATGCACAAAACACAGACAGACACTACCAAGAGCCATCAACAGACCCACTTCTGAAGATTATTGTTGATATAAATTCAGGTTACAAACCTCAGACACTGAGGAACAAGCAGCAGCCAACCTCAGTTTTATGTCATTGCTACATTATCTCATTGTGATTTGTATGATTGCTCAGAGATTTTACAACTTTACCATCAATTATCTAGCACATATACAACTACAAGGATAACAGCTCAAGTCAGGACCACAATATCAATAATGTAATCTGGCATGTTTTTAACTTAATATTGGTTCATGAGCTCAATATAGCCAATCCAATCTATGAAAGAGATGGGACTTGTCAGGCCAGCAATTCTCAGAAATCTGACCCAATCTCCCTGTAGCTCCCCTCATCCCTTCAAGAAAAGGGCAAGAGTGTGATGGGGACTGGGCTTGGCGTGACCCAGCTGCTGGAAAAGGCCAGCCTGGGGAGTGCAATCGCTCTTAATGCTGACTCGGACACAAAACCCAGGCGCCAAGCCCATCCCTCCCAACGGTGACACATTCTAACTGCTACTGAGCACCCAGAAAAGGAATGAGATTTGCTATCTATATATCCATGACCTCTGTTTGACTCCTTCCCCGTTGGACCCCCCCACTGTGGCCCGGCAATGACCCCCTGTCAGAGACCACGACCAAGCGGGGGAGAGAGAAGCATGTGTGTCTGGGTACAAACTGAATGGAATAGTGCGACGCCCACTGCACACACTTCTTTGCACCAAGGGCCATCAGCCGTGTGCTGTGGTCAGCTGCATGCACACAGAGGACAAGAGCAACGTTCGTCAGGGCAACTGTTCCCACACGCTGACACAGGTACACTGGGATGCAAAAGCACCTCTTTTTACATAACAGGGATGGAAGCAGGAAATTTTCCAATACTACAAGCACCATACATCAGGACAACTAGTCGATATGATACTCAGTACAATTTTGTTCATTTGAAACCAAATGCTGGTCCTTGAAGCTGTAACTGTCCAAATACACAATCCCACAGCAGAATACCTCTGATAGTTGACAGAAAGCTGACACTGAGGGCAGGTACTGGTTCTTCTCTTCAGAAGGAATGTCCACACACCATTGCAATCGGACATGCACTAACAACCTACAGTCCCACATGTGATAATCACAAGAATACTGGATGAGAAGATTTCTTTGGGCCACACTGTGCTGGGAGGGTAACACGTTTACAGTCAAATCAAAAATAGCAGGGGCATGGCCTGTCTAGTATCGCTTCCACATTTCCCAGCTGGGGGCCAGAGGTGGGTGGCAGTGTGGTCAAGAAGGGCAGCCCTGGGGAGAAAGCGAGGGCGAGAGAGCTTGGGGAATCGGGTTTCAACCATGGGCGTGTCTGGCCGCTCCACTGACGCCTCCGTGTCTGCACTGGGCGGCTCCCAGCCCACGCTGGCCATGCCTCTCCCTCTGGCACCGAAGCCAAAGACGATGGCCTCCTTCCCCTTCCCTTCTTGCAAACACAGCTTCACAGCTGTGGGCAGCTGGCAGCTCTGTGTCCCCTCTTATGTGACACAGCAGTGACCATGCATCACTGTATAAGCTGAACATGAAATCGAAACCAAAAGCTCAAACAATACAATAAAAACAAAAGAACAAGGCATGCCCTTTGACACCGTCAGCCATAACAACCTAGGCTACACATATGATAATTCAATACTACTACAATTAATAATACTATTGACCTGACCTACAACTTTGCATACAGAAACATCTGAATATTTTACTGAAGCATTTTAAGGACCTTGCTGAATAAACCACAGGCAAATATTTGCTGGGAATTGATCTAGCAACCTTAAACCTGTGTCTTAACTGATGTATGTATGAGGATTCTTACTGTACTTGGACATCAAAACAATGCCACTGCACTTTTATGTGTTACCCACTGATTACTACAGCCAGTAGCTGATGGCTGCTTTATTTAGGAAGCAAACAAACATGTACAGCCCAATTTGCTGCTATCCGCCTAGTTATTATTAATTCATTGTTTACTTTTTGTTTTCATCCTATGTACAAGATATAATATTTGACAAATTAATACAACTCAGGATTGGAGCAGTTCTGGGTAAGCTCTTTGCTCAATGTTACTGCAGAAGAGGCAGGGAGTGGGGCGTAAACCAGCAACCTTCAGGTTACAGATCCATATCGTCAGCGGCTATGCCGCTGGCTACTTGTGTTTTTAAGTCTGACCCATGGCTGGGAAGTCTAGAAATACTTTTGTTATCTTAGAAGTCAGTAGTAGAATAGTAAATATAATACGCACTGAAAGTGAATGCTGCTTCAGAATCCTACAAAGTTTATTCTGATGTTTGGTGGAGACTAAGTGAAGGTAAAGTGTTTAACAAAAACCTTATATTAAGTTTTTTTACTGAATCGAATCTAAATGTTATTCAATCTACTATATAATAATCTGTCAGACTGTTCTACATTTGTCACTCATCTGGTTTAAGGGGTCACCATATTTACCCTGACCTTAAACAGTGCTTGACATCTGCTGAGACTGAACAGAAATTCAGTGGATCTGATTTACACTAACACTTGCAGTAACCGAACTGTGAATCTGGACCACCCGACATTAGACTCAGTGTAAAGCAGATGGTCTTTCAGTGGAGGACCCAATGACCCAGGTGACTTCTGTCAATCGTCGCCACCCCCCCCCCCCACTTGTGCCAGTTCATTGAGCCAGTTTACGCTAGGTCAACCCCAGCCCAAAGACTCGTGCAACAGTACGCAGTGTGCAAAGCCAATGCAGTGCTTACGAAGGTACCTGTCCGCAGGTGTGTGATGCGCAGGACTCCGTCTGGCACTTACCTTGTCTTTCTCGTGTGGCAGCAGACGGACAGGCGGAAGAGAGTCCAGAGAGAGACAACTAGGGCTCTCTGACTGCGTGCCCCAGCCGCTGAGCTGGTAAAGCGGGCCCTGCTTCAAAAGCCAGCCATGGGCCACGGCACGTTTCACAGCCACCCGCAGCTGCTGGTGGAACAGAGTGGGCCCTCCAGGGCCCCCGGCAGAGAGGTTTGCTGCCACATCGCCCTGGCACTTCAGAAAGCGCTCTATGCTCTTCAGCGAGGAGCCACCCGGCTCATGAAGCCCCTCTAGGGCCCGCTTGATCAGCTTGTTCCAGTCAAGACCTGGCCTCCGGCCTGGTCCAGCTGCAGCCCCGCCACTGCCCACACCCCCACCACGAGGCTTGGGGAAAGCCAGGCGCCCGGGATTCTCAGGATCCTTGTAGGAGTTGAGCCCCTTATTGGAGACCTTGAGAATCGAGCCATCCTTAACACTCAGCTCCAACTGCTCCAACACCGTCTTGCGGTCCAGGCCATGGGACATAGACACAGCATTGCAGATACGCTCCTCAGATGGACGCTGCTTCTGCTTCTTCACCTTCTTGATGGCCTCCAAGATCCAGTTCGTGTACAGAGGGTTGGCCAGCTTCACCATGGTTGATGATTGGCTGCGGCGGCGGCCAGCCGACACACCCATCCAGGAAGCGCCCGGCCCGCGCCCTAGCGCCGCCCCTCCTCCTCCGCCTCCTACTCCACCCAGAGACTATCCTTTGTTCCGGGGCCGCACGGAGAGTCCCTCACAGCCTGAGCACGAGAAGCCCGGCAGGGAACAGCTCACCATAGCACAGGCCCCCTCCCACCCCCCCCCAAACGGAACCTCCTCTGCTGGCCCACCTCCTCCGGCAGGCGAGCAGGTTGCAGGAGAACAAGATGAAGGAGTAGAGCAGACACAAAATAGAGAGTGTTGCACCACCGGAACACTCGCAACAGACCAATGTCTCTCCAGTGGACTGGGCGCCAAACGGCAGTCTCAGACACAAACCACCAACCCTCCGCAAGGGTCGTCGTCTCTGTCGAAACTTGTAGCTTTTAGTGCTGTCGAACAGAGTCTCAGCGATGGAAGAAAATGATTGGGATATTTCCCCAAGAAGGCACAGTTCCGTGCATGTGATACAGGCCCCAGTGCTCCTTGGTTCTGGCTATTTTATCTTGGCTTGTGAACGTGACAGGACTCTTCACCCCAGGGACTAGTGGAGGCTGATCACCATCATGCCGACTGGGCCTCAGCAATGTGCAGGACCTGTGGAAACAAATGACATACACAGCAAAGGTCACTCAGAAGTACACAAACCCACATTCCTTCAAAGCTCAGTGCACTGTTGGCGGTACAGGCCTTCAACTCCGTGTCTGTCCACCTCTCAACTGAGAAACGACATCAACACATCTGTAAACAAACAGCACAGTATCATAGTAACAGACACTAGTGGCAGACAGACAAGGTGGCAGAAGAGGTTTGGGTGAGTAGGGAAAAATACGACAACGCACACAACAACGCTGTCCGACACACTGACAGGTACACCATGAGAGGATACCGGGTACCCTCGGACACTTCACCCTGTCCACGCACATCGCCTCACCATCTGCCTGGCGTAATCCCGCCTGACACACAAAGTGGTGAGCTGTACCCCCACCTGCCCCAGCAAATGGGTGTGTCACTTGCCTTTCCTCATCTGTCTGAGTGACACCGGCCGCCGTGTCCATAGCAATGGGTTCCTCGATGAACACACCGCCTCGATGGAACGCACCGCTGTGACACCTGAGCGCACCATCCCAGCCCAGCGTGGCGATGACCAAGGCTCTCTGCACAACACCTGCAATGGGGACTCGGCCCTGGGGTGAACTCCTCAATAACACCCGAACGCAGCAAGCACAGGGACTGATGTAAACAGCTCTACTGAGGCACCAACAATCTCTCAGTGTCAGCTGAGTGCTGCACATCAGTTTCTCTGTGTTCAGCCAACTTTCACCGCTTAAATCCACTCAATTTACACACAGCTGCTTCTCTCTGACATTGTGTTGTTTCACTTCAGCAGGACAGGCTCTGTCGTTAGACAGCAAACTACACATTTTGCAGTAAGTGAAAGAGCAACCAAAAAAAACAACAACCAGCCACACGACGAGCTGTGATTTCTAAGGCTCCAGGTGTTTCCACATCCCGCTCCTGACGAACCTCCAACAACAAACCCGCCATGGCCATGAAAGTGGCCGCAGAGCCACGAGCGGTGAGACCCGCGGTGCAAAACATGACGAGCGGGACCGTACAGCGAACAATGAGCGCGAACGAGTCGGGCGGTTCGGCACCCGGCGATTACACAGCCGCCACACAGCCCTGCAGAGAAGCCCGCTTTCCTTCGCGGCAAGCTCGGGGACGATATGGCCGCTCGGCCTGCGCCGCGGCCTCGGCTCGCAGTAGAAATCCCTCGGCCGTGTGGCGTCCCAACGTGCGGCTCATACCCCCGCCCCTCTCCGCTTCCGTCCTTCGTGTCTCACCCGCCCTCCTGCGCAGCACCCGCGGTGCGGCGAAGACGAGGCCGACGGAGCGAAGTAGGCCTCGGCTCGCACGTCCAACCCCCCCCCCCCATCTCCCTCCCACAGCCCCCCGCCCCCCCGCGCGCTCTCTCCTCGTCTCTCCGTGCCCCTCTCCCTCTACCTCTCGCGGTTCCCAGAAAGCCCAGGAACGGGTCCGGCGCGGACGCTAAAAGGGAGCCCAAGGAAGCCCGAGGAACCCGCCTCCCTCCCCTCGTTACTCACCGGGGTTCAGAGTCGAGTGGCCGCGTGGAACGTGCCAAAAATCGCTCGAAACGGAGACAACAACAAGCCCAAAAATGCAGCCAGAGACCGGAGGCTCCAAAGCTGACGCCATCTTTGAGTGAAACAGGAGCTCTGCGAGTGGGGGAGGGGGGAAGAGTCGGGCCAAGGGAGCGTCTGCATGGTGCGAACCCGCGCGCGCGCCGGAGAAGCGGCGAGGCGCGGCGAGGGGGGCGGGGGGCCGTAACATCGTCCGCGCGAACGAAATGGAAGAAAAGGACAGATGGCGCGGCGGAAAAAGGGATCGGTGTCTCGTGTCCCCTCCGCGCGCGGACACAACGGTGCGCACGTGTTAGGGAGCGTCTGACATTTTGTTTTCAACTGGGGACGCGGTTTGAAAAAAGAAAAAAAAAATCAAAGCCACGGATTGTGGTTTTAATGTTAGAGGGTATTTAAAGATCACAGAGGCCCTCCTCCACCCCGGTTCCACTCTGCACCGCATTGTAGCGGGTTGCTCGCTTTGTGTTTCCGCGGACCGAGGTGATCCTACCCCTCCCCGAGAGAATCCCTCACATCCAGCGCGACGTCCCGCCACCTTCGGGCTCATCGGACCGATCATTGTTCTGCGTGTTTGATGCCGCAGGATGCGCACGCACGCACGCACACACACACACATATTCCTCCGCTCATAAACACGCGTTTGTTCGAGGTGCATTAACCGCAGTGACGGTGAACACAGCGGTGATCCGCACAATCGTCTCCAACTGACCGCAAAAAGGGTTTGACAGGTGACACACGAACCAGCGAGGAACCCCCCCCCCCCCCCCCCCCCCCCAAAAAAAAAAAAAAAAAAAA
>UFQX01000011.1:1217686-1250097 GCA_900497675.1 Arapaima gigas
GACCCCCCCCCCCCCCCCTACGCCAACAGAGCGTGTGAGGAGTACCTGTTGTGTGTAGTGTGTGGTGATCTCACCACCATACTGGGGGGGTGTTTCATCTCTAATTGTGTGTAAACTTACCGATAATCTTTTATCTGCCCATCGAAGCAAATAGCTATGCAGTGAATGTATTCTTTTCTATTTTTCAATATATATATATTTTTAAATAATAGATAAATATTTATCTTTATGGATTAGGTATTTTTATTAACTGATTAGTGGTAGCCTATCCCTTCCTTCTTTGATGAGGAGAAACCTTTATAATATTTTAAAAATAATTCCTTTGTATTTAATTATTAACAATAATATTTAAAAAAGAAAAAATACCAGATAGAAGAGAAAATACCAAATAAAAGCATATTTAGTAACAAGGATGGAATATAAACCACATTTTCTTTTTTTGAGTAGTATTATGATCAGAACTTAACGATAACCAACATTTCCTTTGAAAAGAATGTGTTATTGCCATAGAAACTCCTGCAGGTAATGAGCATAAGCTTTTTTAAACTAGATTTTTCTGGGGGGAAAAAATCCTGTTGTGTCAGGCTGTGTACAAATTAACTTTTAAATGTTTAATGCGTTACATTCTGTGAACGTGAAAGTTAAAGACCTTAAGTGAATCAGAAACAGAAAATGTGCTATATAAAACATTACTATGAGCGCAGACTGACAACATTTTTTGCAAAGCACTGTTTACGTTAACACTTTTACACTTTTTAACCGTAAATTTTCTTTTGAAAAGATTTATATTTGGGAAACATCTAGTACATTTAACCAAACCTGCTACAGGTGAAAACTAATTCTCATTTTAACAGGTGTTCTGGTACTTTATCCATACAGTCGAAGCCCACACAACTTTTCCAACAAATGCTGGATTTTTTTAAAAAATAATAATGAAACTACATACTCTCTAAATTGTGATGCAAAAATGCAGAACATATAACATTGATAAGATCCACCAAGTTGTACTAATAATATTACTTCATCATAACTTTAAAATGTTTATTATACTTTACTGGCTGACTTACCCAGTGTTGCCTAGGTTAGAAAGTGGGAAGGTAAGTAATAATAACACATTATATATCACTGATCTGCATTAACCTTAAAGCAGTGCATTTAGTACACGAATATTGTTAATGTTGCTGGACAGGCAGACACCACAGAGAGAGATGTGCTGGTCATAGTTCAGTGGAAAAGAGAAAAGTACTAACTATTTACATAGATATATATACAAAGTGAAAGTTTATTACCCTTACATTAGTAAAGTGTCAATTGCCTTGTGTGTGTGTCATGTACAACTATATTTTGGGTCCTTCCTCCAGCACACTCCCACAGTCACCCTCTCTGGTGTGTGTGCATGAGAACTGGCCCATTCGTCTTCATTTTCACAAGTCAGCTGGGAACCGCCTGGCGGAATACGTCACTAATGTGTGTAGCACCATTTAAGCGTGTGTTTCTGTGAGAAAGAAGTGACCCGTTTGTCTTCGACATGACAAATCAGCTCAGAAATGCCTGGCAGTGTTGCCCCGTTTGTGTGTCTAATTATGCAAAAACCTCACACAGGGTGAGAAGTACCATTGTGCCACATTCCACGTCTATAGCTTGAAAAACAAAGTAGTGAATAAAGAACAAATAAACAAACAGATGGAGGCTGAGTTTTGTGGATATAGAGATGGACAATTGCTATTTAGTTTTAAAGATCTGTTTTTCAGATCAAACTTTTCAGTCCAAGTTTTGCTGAAGAAATAATTCAGCAGGTTATTTCAGATTTTAAAAATGCCACATAAGCAGGCCAACAAAAGGGCTTCTCATTGTTTGCTGTCGTAAGGCAGGTGTGTCTCCTGTCGTATTTGTGGTTTAATGCAGATCTATTAAAACTGAATCAGAATATGAACATATGCACTATACACATGTATAAAAAGGTGTGACAGTCATGTGAGCTTATAAAGCAACACCAGATTCCCAGCAGAGTTTGGTTAATAGTCTCAATCAGCAAGATTTATATCCCTGAATTGTAGGTACAAAGTTAATATGGAAAGGAGAATAAAATCACAACAAAAACTGCTATACAAGGGAAAAACTTAGACAGGATCAAACACTAGAATTTGAAACGTCAATCGGGTCATATGGATATTTAACAGGGTAAATAACAAAAACCAAAACTGCCTCAAAAATTACTTATCAACTGAATGAACTGTTTTGAGACCCCAATCTTAACAAAAACTGTACGTCATAAGCGTCATTCAAGCTGGTGTTTACGGCAGTGCTGTTGTCCTGAAGCTGCTCGTGTGTGAAATGCAGAATGTGGAATACAGATAACGGTACCTGAATCCCCGAGCAACGGATAAACAGCCAGATCTAATGAGCTGTTTCCATTCTTTTTCCAAAATCCAGATGGGAGTACTGCTTGGAGAAGGCCAAAGGATGTCCTCAACCCACGCAGTCTTTTCCCATCTGAGAAGCATTGATAAGCATCTCACGGGGGGTGGGGGGAGGTTCAGAGGGTGTGACAGTTGCTGTATGTAGTTGTCTTACAGCCATGGAATATGAAGCCACTGGAGGCAACCAGGTGTATTTATTTCAACATACTTACACACGCCTTGTAAGATGACGCCAGCCTGCGGATGGAAGGAAACACTGTGGAGCGAAATCCAACTCGTAGCCGCCACTCGCGTGGTTTCCAAGGCAAACGAGAGAGTGGAAGGTTCACCAGTGCCAACCTCTACACACCCCGAGCAGGACTCAACCCCCACGCCCACCGAGCGGCCCCCCCACACCCATGTTGGCAAGACCCTACGCTGACTGCACCATATTCCAGCTGTTTCATGTGCCCATTCCTCAAGATCAGAACCAAGATTGAACCTTACGGGACATTCTGCAGCTAAAACGATAAAGCGACCAATCCGTTACGACTCGACATCCTGCGCCCCACAGAATTTGTGCATCTCTTAAATGAAGGGGGCCGTTCTAGGGGGCTTTATTATTTGCTTGATAGCCACATATTGTTCACACACATTGATTCTCTTACTTCCACCAATACAACTACTTTGGAGAACCAATTAAATAAATACTTGGGCACATGCTTATTTGGCAGCCTTAAATTAGCTTCATGCACTCGTAACCGGAAAAGAGTTAAATCAGCGTTAAGCGTCAGTCTTCATTAGTTTTTAGCAGTGTATACAGTTCTCCGTTGTGTTTGGATAACAGAACGCAATCCCGTGACTTAAGCGGTCGCAGGACGTGGGCAAAGTGGTGAGGGAAAGAAGAGGAGGGACTACGTTGCAGGGAGGATGTTGAGCGGTGTCGCAGATGGGCAGCACCACGCGTGCGGGCGAAGAGAGGGCGGCCAAGCCGGGTGTGGACAGTCGAGCAGCCGGGGCTGCTTTTGTCCGTGTGAACTGGGGAGCTTCCTGCTGCGGTTGGCTCGCTGCCAAGGCCCAAACCCCAACTCCGCCACTCGCACCCCTCCCATCCTGGAATGGTCTGAAACACACAACGGAAATTTCCAGGCCTGTCCGGCGTAGAGCGCACCCGCACCCCCCCCACCCCGCCCCCAAAACCACCCACCCATCCCCCGTCCCCCATCCAACCCCCTTCTTTAACCCAAAGGGGACAGACAGCAGCTGGAAGGTGAAGTGCGGCCTGCAGGAGACAGAGAGCCTAGGGCTCGCCTGGACACCCCCTGCAGTGTCTGAATTTGAGCCTTGGCCAGCTTTTCTTAGCGTCTCTGTGCGTTTGAGGGCTGCCTCTTCTTTTTTTTAAAGTTTTAATCCCCCCCAAAAAAATGTACCTTAGCTGCAGTTTAACACAATCTGTGGTTAGCGATCCAATTTATTGCATAATCACGGTAAGTGCTGCTGAGTATACTTTCAAACCGACCTTCCACCCAGACACACAAAAGAGATGTAGATGAACGATTGTGATTTGGTTAATATTGTTTACCTTTGTCGTAAAAAAACGGATAATGGGTTCACTTTGAACGCAACATTAGAGTTCGGTAAATGGGGACCACAGGGTAACAGGGGAGTTTAATGATTTTGTACCACCGGCACAGATAAGATAAGACGACACCCTGCAGGTTATTCACATCTTAATGGAAATAAGGTGAATGCACCTCTTTCGCGGTCCCCAGGCTCCGCATCTGTTCACATACTTCTTCCATAAAGACAGGTAAACTGACACTCGTGTGTGGGGAGCACCTGTTGGCCCCAAACTCGTACTTTTCTCGGGTGCCATATGGGGTTTAAGCATGAGCTGCTTTTTACCTCATACACAAAAGACCATCTTTTGGCAGCTGTACAAGCAAATCCAGCCTGGAGACATTATTTGGAGCCGAGCTGGAACCGCTGCCAGTTTCTCACTATCTTCCAGGAGCACTGATCTCCCAAGCAATTTCAGGAGCCTCCAGCTTAAATTATGCAGTGCTGCGGTATGTTCTCGCTGAAGAACGGAGATATAATCAGATTTGCAAAGGCCAAATGAAGATGCTAAGCGTTCCCCAGCGGGGCGCAGCAGCAGCATTCTGGATCAGTGTCCCGCCCGTCCGCGGCACTCCGCATCTCAGCCGCTGCTCTGTCCTCGACACCTACAGGAGCATTGTTCTCCACCAGCCTGGTGGTGGTGACAGATGAGGACAACAGAGTGCGGTTCAAACAACTCAACTATATGTGAAGGATGAGTGTGCAAGGAAGCATGTCCTTCCATACTCCTGCTGTTGTATGCCCGGGGGGAGCGGAAACACCCTGACGTGGAAAAGAGCCAAAATGAAGAGAAGGGCACTGTTTGGAGATGTCAGCATCTTTCTGGAAGCCTCATTGAATAATACCACCACCACCACCACCACCACCACCACCATTCGTACTACTACTACTACTAATAATAATACTAATACTAATCATTATCTTCATCATATTTGGCTGATGACTTTATTTTAGGTAACTTATAATCGCAAAAAACACTGCGCTAAGCTACTAACAATTATATACCCACCTAAAAAAGACAGACAGACAGACAGACAGACACACACACACACACTAAGGGCAGTTTATGGTGTCACCAGTTCACCTGAAATGCATGTCTTTGGACTGTGAGAGGAAACCACACACCCCATGTGAACTCCACACAGGCTGAGCAGGGATCACCCCTGCCCCGTGAGATTCTACCAGACAGAATATGCTAAATATTAATATGAGCAAATATTTACACGTAAATGTAAGATCTATATGGTCACACAAAAGAAAACAGTGTTGCATTGTATTCTTATTTGCTTTCATCTGCTTTTAGGATGGTAAGTGTCAGTGTTACTATTCAAACATGTGTTTTTATTCACAGATCAGGCCCTCACCTTCACATGCCCACTTTTTTTTTACAGCTGTCTCGTGATGCACCTGTGTGCCTCACCGGTGACGTCAGTGGGGGTCGCTGTACATTTCAGGGGATCCGAGAGCGCAGCTTGCCCCCAGGTAGTGCTGCCTTGACCCCGCAGTTCACCTCTCCTGACCCAGCAGCCCTCAGCAACAGCTCTGATGACCTTTCCCTGCTGACTGCCTGCGGTACCCAGCATGCAACAGGTCGCACATCAGTGGACACACACCTGATCCTCCAATTTTTGGAGCAGTGCTGGTCCAACAGTCCCTCACACTTCACCTTCTTCCTCCCATGAGGCTCCTCCATAGTGTATGAATAACCTCACAAGGGCTGCAGCTGTCTCATGAGCTATACTAACATTTAGATATTATATATATATATATATATATACTAAGTATATAACTGTCAAAAAATGCTAATTTATGTTATATAAAAGAGGCAGCAGGTTTTCACTCAGTTGAATCTGGTTGAGATGCCCTGACTTCAGCCGCCTCTTAGCCCAGGGGTGACAAACCCAGGTTCTCAAGAGAGAAATAATGCACTGCTTTTCCACCAAACCTCATCTGTTAACTGCTTTCATAAAATAATTAGCAGGAAAGGGTGTCGCCCCACCTGGTGCTTCAGGTGTCAGCCAGGTGCTAATTTAAACATCTTTAATAACACGTGTAGGACTCTGGGCTACCTCAAAAACATCCCAAAACACTTTTGCCACCTGTTGGGAATGTCCAGTGTAGCTGTTTAAACTCACATCAATTCAAACCAAATGCTGAAAAAAAACACTATTGCAGTATAAAAATAATCAGCCTGGACATGTATTATCAAACAGCAAAATCAAAAATATTTACAGGTACCACAGAAAAAGTACCTGCAGCCCCTCCTCCTCCTCCTCGCTGTCTTTCTCGCTCTCAGTATGATATGCTCACGGCCAATTTATTAGGAACACCTGCTTGTTTACCCAATTATCTAACCAGCTAATCATGTGGCAGGGGGGCTCAATACTTAAAACCACGCAGACACAGGTCATGAGCTTCACTGCATGTTTATATCAAACTTCAGAATGGGGAACAAATCTGATCTAACAGATTTTGATCATGGTGGGGTTGTTAGTACCAGGTGGGGTGGTTTCAGTGTTTCAGAAACTGCTGCTCACCTGGGGCACAGAGTGGAGCAAAAAGCAAAAAATGTCCACTGAGCAGCAGTTGTCATCTTGTTGGTGAGAGATGTTTGAGGAGAATGGCCAGACTGGTTCAAGCTTGCAGGAAGGATACAGTAGCTCTTTATAACAGTGGTGGGCAAAAAAGCATGTCAGAGCAAACAACACGTTGAACCTTGAGTCAGACGAGCCGCAACAGCCGCAGCCCACATCAGATTCCACTCCTGTCAGCCAAGAGCAGGAAGCTGAGGCTACAGTGGGAACCAGTTCACTGAAACTGAACAGTTGAAGATTAAAAAAAAAAAAAACCCTGGTCTGATGAATCTCAATTTCTACTGCAACATGCAGATGGTGGGTCAGAATTTGGCATAAACAGCATGAAACCATGGACCCATCCTATCTTGTGTCAGTAGTTCAGGCTGGTGGTGGAGGTGTAATAGTGTGGGGGATGTTTTCTTGGCCCACATTGGTCCCCTTAATACCATTCAAACATCAGCCACAATTTACCCATCTTCTAATGGCTACTTCCTGCCTGATAAAGTACCACGTCACAAAGCACAAGTCATCTCAAACCAGTTCCATGAACATGACAATGAGTTCAGCACTTCAGCAGCCTCCCCAGTGACCAGATCTGAATCCGGTAAATCACCTTTGGATGTGGCAGATTGGCAGCATGACCATGCAGCTGACAAAATGTGCACAATTGCGTGATGCAATCATGTCTATGTGGACCAGAATCTCTAAAGAATGTTTCAAGTGCCTTTTTGAATCTATGCCACAAAGAATTCAGGCTATTCTGAGAACAAAGAGGGGGATCTTGCCCAGTATTAGGGTGGTTTTCCTAATAAAGTGGCCACGAGTATGTGTAGACAAATATAGACATATATTATACTTTATAGGGCCTCGTGATCAGGAGGATAGTATGTGTTATATTGAAATGAGGAGACAAATCCACTAAGAGCCAAAACAGCAGAACTGAAGGAACCACCAGTGCTCTGTGGGAAAGAGACCTGAGAACAGACAGCCACAGTCTCCCAGAACAGCAACTCATCACCATCTCAGCAGCAGGTCATCAACATAAAGTGGGCAGCACCTGTACCTGACATGATCCACACCAACAGGCTAAAGAAGCTCCACATACCTGTTTAGCTGCACAACTGAACCAACCAACAACAGGCTCCCAAGGAACCCTGATTGGTGAACCCAAGGAAGGACAGTACTGGCCATGAAAGATTCCACCATCCAATTTCTGCTCAGTAACCTGCCTGTCCACAACATAGAAGCTGCTGTCAGGCATCACAGCCACCAAGCCAAATGGACGTGTAAGTAAGTACATGAGTTCTGCCCAGAAAGGGACTGGAAACAACACCAGAGGCTCAAAGCACCAGGTGCTGGTAGACAGAGCTGTTCACCAAGATTCCAAGTCCAGGCAGAGCAGTTTAAGGTCTTTCTGGATTGATTATAAGAAAGCATATGATCCTGTGCTACTCAGATGGATTTGTTTGGTCCTGGCTTGATGTCATCCGTACAGGAGCTTGATGTCATCCGTACAGGAGGTGATTGATGGTAGCTACACTTTTGAACCTGTATCCATAACCACTGTTATGAATGTATGACGCAGGCAGGGGCAGCACGCACTGCAAAGTACAGCAAAGGAGCAGGGACCATATATAAGAATATCTGTAAGGAATACAGCCTGGACACCCCCAAGTCTGAATGTGAGGAACCACAGTGAATAATAGAGAACAACACAGCCAAGATCCCCTGGGATGTCCTCATTCAGACAGATAAAGAGGTTCTGGCCAACCAACCAGATATAGTGATAATAGATAAGGAGGAAAAAATAGCAGTGGTGATAGATGTGTTGATTCCAAGTGATAGAAACCTCAGGAGGAAGGAATATAAGAAGCAGGAGAAACAACAGGGGTTGGAGAGAATGTGGAAAGTGAAAACCAAGGTAGTTCCACGGTTGATAAGAGGATTTGGGACTGTGACCCCTTAGGCTGGAAAAGCAGCTACATCAGATTCCAGGTGTGACAACATCGGTCTTAGTCCAGAAGCGCAATCCTAGGAACAGCAGAAATACTTTGCCATTCCCTCAAACTCCCAGGCTTCTGCTGGGCACCTGTATATATGGCACCTATATTGCTTTTATGACCTCTTCCTCAGTATGGAAGATATATGTGCTGTGTGTATTAGAGGTGGCTTGATAGCAAAATAAGAGTCTTCTCAGGTCTGTCCGATTGGAAGTGGGTTCAAATCCTGCTCAGTCTGTATGGATTTGACATGTTCTTCCCATGTTATCAAGGGGTTCTTCCTCCTGTCCACAGGCCTGTTCTTCAGGTGAAGGTGAAAGACTTTAATATTCCAAACCTTGTTTGCAGAAAATACCTCCCGAAACAATAAAGGCGTCAATGACAAACGCTGAGAACGCCGAGAAATGACTGAGGAAACAGGGGAGAGGAAACTGCAGTTCTGCGTGAGGTCATAAAATTTAACCCAGAGATAAGAAGATGATCACGTTCACCACGTGCTGTATGGGCCTCTCATCTCTCCATTCGCTGTTGTACATTTGTCTCCCCCCTGTGCCCAAAAGACAAAACTGGGAAGCTGTACAGTTGTTAAATTTGCGACTTTTTTTACTTCCTGCGATAAAAAATAAGGTCCCTAAGCGGACTGCGGTTCATAGTCCCAGGAGGCTCTGGGTGAAGTTCTCAAATCCTCTCCCAATTAGATTAGTATCACTTCTAATTGTATTTACACATGATTAAAATTGATTTTGTAATTAAATTTAAAAAGCAAATATGTGATATCATGTGAAAATAATATGTAAAGCACCTAATCCCTTTTGATTTCAACTGTAATTTGCACGTCAAACATTGGGGAAATATTGACTGGAGACAAGATTAAAATGAGTTCTGAATCTTAATCTGCGCGTGGATTTTTTTTTTTTTGACAATCTTTCCAGATTACACAACTAAATTTTCACCACCATTAAACACGCTCTCTATTCATGAGGTTAAAACAAGGTGAAGCAGGACTGAACCTTCTGAAATTCACAAGCTCATTTTAAAGACATTTAAGCATCAAACAGAACAAAACCAAACAGCCTCAAACCCTACAAGAAACATTTCGAAAAGTGGAAGTCAGATTTACTTCCAGTACTGAATAAGGAGCGGAGAGAAACCCGACGTCTCCACACACCCTCGGCTTGTTTAGCCACTAGGGAAATTCAAAGTGGACCCTTGATGCTGTGAGAATGAGCGCGACTGACTGAGCTGATCGGTGACATTTTAACTGTGATCGAGAAACAGATGAAGGCAGGATGGTGCCGGAGGACACGGACCTTGCCAGGCGTGTTCTTCCAGGCTCCACGCGCACCACAAGCAGTGCAGCGGCACACAACATTAATAATAGATTGTGTGCTGTGGCTCCACAACAGCACTGTGGCTTAGACTCGCACAACACACACACACAAAAAAATCATTAAATGATGCTGCACAGAATACACACACACACACACGTGTATTCTGTGCAGCATCATTTAATGATTTATATACATGTGTTTTCTGTGTAGCATTGAGTTTCACATTTTCTGGGCAGCATTATTATATATTATGTGTAGAAAAAGAGATAGAGGTAAGTTTTTTACACATATAAAATCATACAACAGCTCATCTTCATTTTTATTCTGGTAAAACGCCAGTCAAGGGAATGACTGAACATCGTCTAGATGAACAAGAAGAGTAAATTCAGCAAAGTAAGTGGCAGAAAACTCTCAAAATATTAAGAGCGAACCGCATGGGCAACAGCAACAATGGCAGCAGTTAACTTCACTTGAGCCACATGTGAAAGTGCAGTTTCCCCCCCAAAGGAAAAAAGGTTTTGATTATAAAATGATATTTTTCCTCCTGCTCCTGCAAGTTTCGCTGGCCCGGAGCAGCGTGTTACGTGGGTTACACAAACAGTCTTGGAGAGGAGATAAATGTGTACGGAAAGGCTTTTGAGACACATGGCGACAGACTGCCTCCGAGTGCGAGAGGTGAAGAACTGGACTCAGTATCTGTAGCTCTCCCCCCCTCCAGCTGTCAGCTAGCCCTCCATCTCATGGTGGGTTGCTACGGTGACAGGAGGCCACATGTCTTGGGGGCGTCGTCTTGGTCAAAGGACTCTATTGTTCTTGTGCTAAGCCGTCTTCACTGCGCCCGTCTGTGTAGAAGAGGGCCTTCGCACCCCGACACACTCACACACACACTTGCACTACGATATGCACAGAGACTGGCTTCTTCATATGAGACTTCCTTTCATTTCCGCATGTCCAAAGGCAAATATTTAACAGATATTTCCAGTGAAAGTGTAAGAAATGCACAACAACGAAGAATCAAATCCACTCATTGATTTGAAGTAGGACCACTGGAAAGTGCAAAGTTTGTCAGACAGCAGCTGAAATCTCACATGTTCCACCAGATGTCAGTATGGTTCTGAAATCTATGACTAAAATGAAACTATTAGCGTAACTCTTGTTAACTGATTTCGGGAAACAACTGGGATTGAAACTCAGCCGGCAGCCTGTTTGGACGCAACTGTCAAGTTACTTTCACAGCTAGGTTATAATCAGTAAAAGCTTAATAACAGACATTCAACTTATTCAAAGGTTAGTTTGTCAAAATCTTGGACAATCTGTAGCTGTAAGTCTACAAGCATCACACTGTACAGCCTTTTATGTTATTTAATTCCACCTGTATAAAAGTTAAAGCTAGTTTAAAATAAGTGACATTCAAACGCCCATTAAATCTCAGTTGTCGACTGACATCTCAATCACGTACAGGGCGTCGTCTTCTTGCCACTTTCAGCTTTTATCGGTCCCACTTTGGTCCTCAGGACAGGACTGGTGACACAGCAGCGGCAACACTCGCCACCATCGATCAGCGACGGTTCCATCAGCTCTTGTTAAGGCTGGGAGCGCTTTACTGACACCTATCGGCTAGCCGCGTAAACGCAGGTTGTCCTTCGCGCCGCTTTAACCCGAAATAAAACAAACATGAAAACGGTAACTTTTAAGGGGGGGATAGCATCTTTAAAAGCTTGTAACTCAGAAAAGCAAAGATGAGCATAATCTGATGAGAAAGTGCATGCAATTTTTTAATATGCCTTTTTAGCAGTTAAATATTTGCAATCTTCAGAAAATGACCACCTAATAGCAAATGGTTTCGCGTGATTTTAATTAAAATCATCCGCGCGTCCTACTGTGATGGATGGTTCCCATCCTGGCCCCTCCAAGACCACCAGATAAACACATTCAAACATCACAGCCCCTGGAAGCTGTCCAAAATGGGATGGCTTTTGCTTTGCTTAATTTTTACATTTGAAAGAAAGAAAATTAATAATTAAAAAAACCCATAACATTCCGCCAGTGGGCAACAGCAAACAAGTGGCGATATGCATTTATTTTCAAAGGATTAACACAATAAAACTACCTTCCTGAAACCTTAAAGTAATCATATTATGTTTAATCTCCTCAGAAAATGAATGGTAAGGATTACGCCCTGCGCGTTAATTGTTGAAAGTAGCTGTTCTGTTTTTTTACACTCGGCTGATATTTATTTTTTTTGCGCCTTCTGGTTAGTCACGCCGCCCCCCCCGGATGGCTGTCACCATGTTCTTATGCACCAGGGGGCGCTCTAAGTATTGACTGTGATTACTGATGGTAATGATCCCGACAGACCGATGGGGGGGCGCTATTGCACCAGCCAGCCTCAAGTCCCCTGCAGGCTAAATGCAGCCACTGCAGGGTTTATAACGGCCTCCGGCCCTGCGGCAGATTTCCTCCAAGGGATTTAAAGGAGTCAATAACGTATTTCTGGGTTCATTTAAAATGATATAAATATTAAATAGAAATATTAATGCCCCCTTTCTGTTGTTAAATGCCACGACTTGCATGAACAATTTGGAAAGTATGAGTTTTTAATAAAGCCTGAGTTTTTTCCTCTAACTATCCATATATCTGCTCTGTAGTTGTCATGCGTTCCACATATTCCAGTGAAACAGGTAAAGACAGTGGCTGTCAATGACATCACACCTGTGCATTTAGGGACCTCATAGATCATGTTTTGCAAAAACACCTTTAGAGCACAGAAACAATGTCTGGTGACTTAAATGTTCCCAATTACAACAGGTAAGTTTCAACAGTGACATACCAGGAAACCGTAAAATTCAACTGGGGACTTTAGCCATTGATTTAGCCTTATGTCTCTCTCTCTCTCTCTCACACACACACACACACACACACACACACACACACACACACACACACACACACACAACAGGCCCCTGTAGGGGCATCTGGGCAGCTCCTGTCCACAGAGCTTCACATTACTGTTCATCTTCACTATCCATGACTCATTTACCACGACCGTTCACAAGTTATGTGCTAAGTAATCTGCATAACTCATTTGGCAATTCTTTAAAAAAAAAAAAAGGAAAAAAACAAAAAGCAAAAGAAGAAACACTTCCTTCCATTTCAAACAATCATCACCACAAAAACATTAACGTCGAGCTAAGTGAGTGAGTAGCAGTCTGGGGATATAGCTGGTTGTGAGCTGATGGAAAGTAGGCAGAAGAGTGGACGCGAATGACCCAGTGCGGCTCCGGCCAGTTCAGCCTGAGTGCCGGCAGCAAACTTCTCCCTCTCCTCACTTTTCACTCCCTGCCTCCCTGCCCCCCCCTTCAACCACAAAATACCGTAAGCACATCTGTCCCTCATTCTTCTCACCCAGGACTGGATGTTATCAATCGGACTACAGTCATATAGATCCATCCAAAACGACAAAACTCTGCAGCTTGGAGCACAACTGGACAAATGAATGTAATGTGATCTGGGTTGTGTGCCTCCTAATGAGTACACATTTAAGTTTTAATGCTAAATAAGAAATATTGCACAAGACACTATCAATATTATAGTGCAACTTTTACTGCTGAAAGTCACAGGTTAAGTGGCTTCAAATAAAACATAAGTATGCATTGGGAAAGTACCCCGTCTCATGCTGCCCCCCTCGACTGCCCAAAACCAGTGACCATACACGTGTGGACCAAGGGGGACAAAAAAAAAAAAAAACCTTTTAGAAAGCAGCCCTGCATCCGGAGGGCTGTATTTTATGTACTTCACACAAACAACTGAAACGCAAGACAAGGTGACCGAGTACGCGAATGACTCCAATAAAGAACATTGTAAGCAGCTGAGGTAAAACAAAACCAGCTCACATGGACACTCTCAAAAGGCCCCCTGGCTTGTAACCTGAATGTGCGGAACCAGCAGGTGTTTGGTCCTGGTGACGCCACCTACTGAACAAAAGCACAGAGTCAATGAGTTGAAAGACAAGTCACTGGGCACAGAAGGAAGAAAAACCCACAAGACACACCAGGGAGGTTACAGTCATTTTTACATGCGCTTTCTTGATATTTTTGTTTTATTTTTCAGCTTCAAAGCACACTAGCAAATGCTTCACGTAAGGAAACACTGATCCACACGATTCAAAAGTGCAGGGGGGGAGGAAAACAAAAACATTTCCATGAATACACTACATTCCAAATTAAGTTGTCAGGTTGGTTTTATTTACAATGAAACTCACCCAAAACACTTCCGCCTTGTACACTTGTGTGCTTAGAAATCGGGTGCCCTCAGAGGGCGGGATCCTCGGGGAGGGTGCGGGCAGGGAAGCCCTTGCTCCTCCTGTGAACAGCTTTGAAGGACACTGGAGAAACACAGGCGACCCAGGCCAGCCCAGCCTCAGCGGAGTTCGCGGTGGACTGGTTCCTCAGGCTCCGGCGCACAGAGCGCTGGCCCCTGGGCAGCGGCTGCAGGACATCCTCGATGGAGAACCTTGCCCATTCGGGGATGCTCTGGGAGTTCCCACTGGACACCTGCTCTTTACCATCAGAAGACTTCTCACACCCTCCTGCACACTCCTCCTTGAGGTCACAACCCTGTTCCAGCAGACCCTCCATCCCTGCCTCTCTGATTAAAACGCTCTGGTCCGCTTGCTCTTTCTTCTGCATCTTACCCATGTGCTCTGCTGTAGGGGTGTCCAGGACAGCAGCCTCATCCATGATCATACGCGGCTGAAATCGAGAACTGCGCCTGCACGCTTTGCCCTGTGCCCCGTTCTTCTTGGTTGCCTTTGGTTTCTTGTCTACGCCACCCAAGAACTCGCTTTCTTTACCTGACTGCAAAGAGAATTGTACGTTACTTTCAGCCACTCCTTGGGTGCAGGGCTGACAAATCATGAGGCTCCTGTGGTCAGTGGGACTACACGCATGGGCATCTCCCTCCCTAACATCACAGCCGGCCTGCGTACCTTCACCTGGCCGTTCCACTGTGGGACTGCCAAGTACAGACTTAGGTCTGTTGCCAGGAGAAACCAAAGGAAAGGACGGGCTGCACGGCAAAGGACTTGCTCCTGTGTCAACATGGTCTCCAAGGTATCCATTGCCTTTTTCATCTTTGTCATTTACTGCTCCTTCTGTCATATCAGTTGGCAAACCGGAGCTCAGCACCCCCCTTGGGGCCTTCCCTCTCCCCCTCCCTCTTCCTCTCCCTCTCCCCCTACCACCCCCACTTCTCTTGTCCTGCTGCTCTGACCCAGGCAGCTGGACCAGCTTGTGTTCACGTAATGTAGAAGCCTCCACTTCCTCCGCCAGGTTGGTCACGCTTGCTGGACGGTTGCTTTTCTCTGCCATTTTAGCTAAGGGATCCTCAGCAGCACTCTCTCCACACAGGAGGCTGAAGCGCTGGCGCCACCGAGCAGCAGCTATTACTGCTGCAGAAGCGGAGTTAGTACAACCCATCACTCGGAGGGGTGCCCGGGGAGCCTCCAGCACTGCGCATGTGTCCTTTTCTGAGGAAGAACACATACAAATGTGTCAGGGTCAGACAACATTGTAGCTGTGTGTTACATCATTTATACCTTTGCAAGGCAGCAATACCTGAGTGTTTGTTAACACTGTGACGGCGCTGTGGTGTAGGGGAGCGGCTTGCAGATGACAGGGTCTCTGTGATGGGGCTCAGTGTGGGATTCTTAGAGGCATAGTCTCTCTTCCCATACAGCGAGCGGTCCACCTCCTTGGTGCCCCAGCGCTTCTTGACTGAGGAGTCCTGCAATAACGCAGAAGCCCGTCGGCACACGTCCACCCACACACAGCGAGATCTGGCCCTCTCAGGACCCCGCTGAGACAGGATTCCATACCATCTATTAACAAACGTTATCTTGGGGTATGTAGGCGTTTTGCAACTTTTATATTACATTTCTAAAAAGGTAAAACTTCAAAACCCATTTTAACTTGCAGAATTACATTTCAGCCGCAAATGGCAGCGACACTCAGAATTTTAATGAACCATTTTAACATGCTCACCAAACTCAAACAGAACTTAGAACAGCATTAGCCAAATATCTCATTTTCAGGCAAAATTTCAAGATAATATTCAGTTGTCATGTTAAGATGACAAGTTCTGCTACAAGACCACAGACATGCCGAAGAATCTGACGTCCACAATGTGGAACAACAGACAGCGTGTAGAGCTAAGAAATCAGTGAGAAAAGGCCTTTTCAGGCTCTGAAAGCAGCAAGATAGAATTCCATATCACATCACGGGTGGGAAATATAATGCTGCTTTTCTCTGATGGCCAGACACCCACCCACCCACATGCAGCCCTTAACATTAAAAATGAGCGGTGCAGTTAAATGAGGCCAATGTTTTCAGTTTTCCATTGCAGATATTAGAGACCTTCAACATGGGCATCTTTCGTAGCTGAACCTCAGGTGTACAGTGATGATTTTTACAATACAGTTCATCTTTCCATGACCTAACTAATGTGGGGGGTGGTTTGGTCATGCAATTGACCTGTTATTGTAATCTAATTGATTTTAAAAAAATACAATAATATTGAGACCCCCCCCCTTCTAGTCTCATTGTGGCAGTTAACAGCAAAACTGCTCAATATCATGCCATAATGAAAGACTGTGCAGCATTTATAATACTTATCAAATTTGCACTTTAGGAAAAGTTTTATGCAAAAAAACCACATCATATATTGCACTTTAAAAAAACTGCATAGCATGACTTTTTTAATTATTAAAAATACATATAAATATATACTATGATGCACTACTGTCCAGTCACCCAAACTGGTAATGCATGGATTTCTCAAGCTTTTCTTGCAACACATCTTCTCTGTCCATGCCCGTTTTAACATTTTCTCTCCTTGTAGTCTCTCAGTAACAACCTCCTGTATTTCTAAAATGTCCACAGCAGCATCAGCCCTGAGCACAGGCCACACTTGACCTACAACTGGGTTAGGGACCGACAGCCCAGGCACAAGTTGGATTGTACTCATGACTGAGTGTCTCTGTAGTCCATCATTTGGTAACTTCTTTCCCAAAGATCTTTGTTGATGTTTTTGACCTACTGTATTTCTGACCGCAGTATGTTATCCATACTATTATGAAACAATTCACTATTGTATTCTTTACCAAAGTTTCTTTTAAAAAAATACATTATGTTCATAACATTCTTTAAAACAAGTCAGTATTCTGTGCCATGAGCTGTAGTAGGCCCAAGCAACGTGATCTCTCGTGAACGTTCCATCGGTAAACCTGTAGAGCTCAGTGATGTTTTCAGTGGCGCCACTGGTGCAGAGGTAGCTGTAGATGTAGATGCTATGGAGGATACAGCAGCAGTCATCAAATGTTTATTCCTCATTGTCATGACTTCACAGAGCACCAGTTACTGTTTTGTGACACTGTCATGGCACCAGACCAGAGGAAGCACTTGTGCAGGGGTTTTAGTTTGAGTTCAGTTCCAAGGGACACAATAAAAGGAAACATGTTTGCTGAATTAACCAGGCAAATCCATGTCTTTGTGAAAACAACCAACACCGCTAAGCTAAAATGTCACATACACTGCAGGTACATATCTGTAAAGTTTCAATATTTTCCTAACAAGTTTCACCTACAGTGGGTCAGAGTAAATGTTTTGGTACAACTGTGGGCAGACACTTGCTGCACTGCAATGT
The DNA here is from genome assembly GCA_900497675.1 of Arapaima gigas. Classification (NCBI taxonomy): domain Eukaryota; kingdom Metazoa; phylum Chordata; class Actinopteri; order Osteoglossiformes; family Osteoglossidae; genus Arapaima; species Arapaima gigas. Next base: position 1,235,314 of record UFQX01000011.1, read on the forward strand.
TGTACATGTACATTGCAAAATGTTCATTCTTACATTTTAATTAGTTGTATCTTGCACATTCAATCACCAGAATTACTGAATAATTAAAAATGAGTTGACGTCTTCATCCATTTCACTTTGAATTATTACTATTTATTTATTATTGACCTTAAGCGCGAGACCATCGTACATCAAGTACGTCAAGTTGAGAACAATTTGCACCTAACGGGTTCAAAAACAATATTTTCAAAACCAACATCTGATATCCCGCTGGCAAAGGCTGAGCTAAACTATTCTCTCGGGAATTCAGATAATGTCTGTGGACCTTGTTTCATGACAGTAGCACCTTTCAATAATTACAGCAATTGCCACAGAAAGAAAAAAAAAGAAACTTTCTTTCAAAATGTGTTTGAGAAATGAGTTGTGTTCCTCATAATAAGCAGTGCTGTCAGAGCTATGTTGGGTGGGATTACTGCCAGTGTTGGTTATATAGTACCAGAGATAGCAGCAATATAATTTAGATCCTTCTTCTTGAGAGGAACATTCTGCAAAATTCATAATGTCATTTTCTTCCTCACTCTTAGAGTGAATGGATAGCACAATTTGCTTGGGAAGCGTACTTAACGCTTCCTTCAATGTTTGTAAATTTTTTAGCTCTTAACTACCGGCAATTTTTTTTTAAAACAAAATTCTATTTAAAGTGCCAGCAATTTGTTGGAAACCAGATTATAAACCTTGAAATGTGAGTGTGTCTTCCTAACATAAAGAGAATGGGGTTTTTGACTGAATTAGAATGTTTGTTGATAAAGATTTAATACATCAAAATAATATTGATGTATGAATGTTAAGTTAATACATAATAGTCATAAAAACATGCACAAATAATTTGTTAAGCTTGTTTACTCTGATACTGAAGTTCAGGAACCAGTGGCATATAGAAATGACCTCACATAACACGTTGGTCCATACCTTCATCCTCTTAGCTGCTGACATAGCAGCTACGCGGCTTGTCCTCTTCTTGACAATCACGTTTGCATCTGGCTGCTGTAAGTGAGGATACAGTGAAAATCCACCACCTGTTCTAAAGGTTAACAAGGTTTGCTTAAATCTTGTTAAAGAAGCTGGAGGAATATGCTACCCAACAACAACCAGAATACTTAACCCACCTTCCTCTTCCTGCTACGAGGAGGAACCAGAGCTGGAGCAGTTGTGCACAGCAGTGACTCAAGGGCACACGCAGGTACTGGCTCTGAAATAAACATCTCTCTGAGGCAATGCTCATGTTCTGTTCAACTATTTCAATGAGTTGTGGACAATTGGGTCAAACCTGAGGGTGGACAAAGACCCACAGGGAAAAAGCTGCAAAAATAAAAAAAAGATTTTGAGAACACAACAAACCTGTTTCTATCCCACTGAAGGTGTCATGTAGGGGGGAAAGATGCCTTTCAGGAGGCCAAGAAGTGTTTTGTACATAGTTTTCTGTGCACACTTGAGAGGCCACATCTGACAAAGAAACAATCAAAAAGCCTTTAAGACAATGTAATAGTAACAGTATTACAAAAAGCCACTGTCCAAAGTAATTTTTTGTCAAGAAAAATAGAAGAGCTCTTGTACCAATTACCTGCACTTGTAGCTGTTGTGTCACAAATTTTTTCAGTTGCAGCAGGCATCTGTGGATGGGTGCTTGGCTTATTGAGGAGTAACAACACAAATGTATAGTAAAGGGCTGACAAGGCTTTAAGATTTCAGAAACTGCATGTTGGCAACCACTACAAAAAATGTGAGCCCCTTTAATTTTTACATCAAGATGGCTCACAGGGGACATGTACCTCTTCTCCGGGCTCATCATGAAATTCTGCTGGATCACATCGTGCTTCAGTGAAGGGGAGACCCTCAGAGGTAGGTGCCAAGTCACCATCCTCAGGACTTGTGAAGTCTGGTTGAGGGAAATGAGAGGTGGATCTCTGTGGAGTTTTCAACAGCGGGCGAAGCTGAGGTCCTGCAGACATAGTTGCACGTGCTGGTGTTCCCCCCTTTTGCAGCGGAGTGCTTGGAGGCAAGGTTTTGTCAAAAAACTCCGGAGACAGTGGTGCCCCAAAGTGTACATGTTTTTTTTTCCTCAAGGTGCTCCCAGAACATGGCACTTCATCTGCAGCTGACATACACCACCCCCCCCCAAAAAAAACCTTAATTATAATAGCAAACCACAATCACTAAACAAAAAGACAACTGTTTATTATTATAATAGTACCAGTCAACAACATGAAGTTAAGATTTGAAGACTGAGTTTTAAACTATGAACCTGCATAAACACAGGTTATGGAGGAAAAGACAACTCATTTTGTTTGTAACCCCAACATCACTACTGATTATCTTTTTATATTGAACTTAAAAAAAACCTCAGATACTGACATAATAAAATACACTATTAACTTAAAGCCATACTGAAACAAACTAGCTGCCACTTGCACATTTGTTTATCATCTCCAGTTAAGGTTTCCACAGTAACAGAACACTTCCTTACTGGCAATATCAGGATCACCAACATTCAAAAGAGCACCAGACACCAGCTGTGAACACTGTAAAAAGTTAAATAAACATTGCCTGACACACTGGTTCTTTTTTGGCTTGTTTTACTGGTATTCATCAGCTTGCATTTACTCTAATACAGAAAGAAAAACTATTTACGCATCTGTTTCCTGAGTTTTTTTGAGAAAAAAATATTCTCACTTTCAAAAATTCAAATGTTATAACCAGGAGAATGTGTATTATCAGTATTCACAAAGGCATTATAAAATGTGTATATCTTCATGTAAAGGTGTTAATTTGCTCCATGCAATAACCCCGTTTTAAGAGAAATCAATTTTACTTTTTACAGGGGGAAAAAAACTGGGCCCTTATGTATCATATGTTTGAGTTATTTGAACATAAGCACTCTTAATTGGGACTGAAACTCGGTTTGTTATTCTAAAAGTTTGAAAGTGTCATTTAGGGTATTGGGAGGTCATCAGCAATTTAATACGAGGCTCCTAATGAAACGTGCACTGGCAAAATCAGTGGTCTTGGACTGGCCTGAGAATCGCATATGTGCATCTGTCTCTCTGGCCGTTATGCGGTTTTGTTTACTCTGAGCTGTATGTCACTTTGGAGAAAAGAGTGCTAAACAAATAGATGTAATAATACAAGCAACCCAGACAGCAAGAGTGGGGAAGGCAAGAACAGTTTTTCTGACAGGAATATAGCAGCATGAATTGTCTCTCACCCAGTTCAATTTTCCAATTTACCACATTTATTGCCAAAACAAATTGTATACACCTGTACTGGAAAAACAATGTATACACTGAAGCACAAACAGCTGCACACTGACTTGGAGTCACAAGTATTCCATGCAGGTACAGGGTAACGGAGGTTGGCCTCAAAACAGGCAGATATACAAGGCACCGGATCATCTACAACTTGTTCACCATATTGCTTTCTCTCCACTTTTGAAAAACTTAAAGGCAGCTGTGTTTGCCATCTCTCTCTCCGTGCATACGGTATCTGTTTTTGAAATGGTATTGAAAAAAATACTTCAAAAACGTTAGTGAAATTTGTTTAAGAAGCAAACACCACTTGTTTTTGAATTCAGTGAGTAATTGACAGCAACATGCTCCAAAACAAAACAGGAGGGTTTGAAAACATTAATTCAACTCCACAGTATTTAAAGGTTGCGTCTGGTGTTTGCTCCTTAGTCTGGTGACTAATCTTGCATATGTTTGTGACAAAACCAGTCAACAATTGGTATTAAAATCATACTTAAGTGAACATTTTTTGCTTTCAGCCATTTTAATCAACTACTTTTAATACAGCTCAAAAGTAATAAAATTCTGTTAATTTATCTTTATTATTGTTGTATCTGGGACTTTCTAAACAACAAATACAAACTGCATCTTAATTATTTTGATTTTAATGATTGTATCACTGAGTCTCTCTTTATGCATGGATTTGTTCTTCAACTCAGATTTGAAATTTGTCACATAGGTACTTCTCACACTACGTCAAGTTTTGTGTAGTAAAGTTCATTTAACTCCAAAAGGTTACTTAGTATTTTTAAAAATTTAAATTTGGGCTCTCTGACAAAGCTCACAGAGGTGAGAGTAATGGTGTGTGTATGTGGCTGTGGGCAGATTTTCGCTCCACGCACATGCTGTAATGTCCATAAACATAAACCTACGTAGACACATTTTTAGGTGCCAGACCTTTTAGACTTGAGAGTCAGAGTGAATCTTTGCCCTAAAATGTCTGTTACAAGCAGTGATGTGACAGGCAAAAATGCTGCTGTAGAGAATATTAAGCCTGTTGTATTAAAAAAAAAAAAACAAAAAAAAAACAAACAGCATTTACCTAAACTGTTGCAGCAGCTGTTTCTTTGTACAAAACCCTGTTAAATTAGGGCTGAACTTTGTTTCTGCATTTTAAAAAGCTTGGCCAAAAACTGAATAGTTCAAGGACACAGTGATACTCCTGTGAGCATCCTTACCTGTACGGGGTTTGGTCAGAGGTGATTCAAATAACGGGGGGTGACTGCCTGACACATCTCGGCCATCGTGCAGAGGCACACTGCCAAATTCATACCTGTGGACTTCTGAAGGACAAACCTACAGTTTGTGGAAAAATAAGGCAGAAAGTAGCACAGTAATTAGAGCTATTGTTCTGCAACTAAAAAGAACCAGCGTCACATCTCTCCTGCTTTGGTATAAAGCAAGGCAGTTACCCTGAACTGATATATTAAAAACTACCCAGCTGTGTCAATAGGTATTTTAAGTAACTTTATATTTCAAGTCCCTATGGAGAAACCAGTCAGCTAAATAAATATAAATGTACCATGAGCAAAAGCTGTCAACTCAAGTCAGAATCCTTAAATCCAAGCTTCACAGATCTAACCTGCTGCTCCATTGGAGGAGGGCACTGAGTCTGAGGGGAGTCTGAAGTGCATGATAGCAGATAAGACTCAGGGGGAGACTGACACATTGCATCGTCCAGTTCCGTACGTTCACTATCCGGCTTCTGTAAAGAGAGCTCACTGGAGTTTTTACAGTGTATGGGAGAGTCAAGTGTCAAGGTGCAAGAATAAACATGAGAAATTGTTGACAGTATTGCCAGACAGACTTACTAGGGAGAGAAAATGCTACATTACACATTGTACAATACTCTAAAAGGTAAATTTAGAAAATTCATTTTATAATAACCATAACGTGGAATTTTCAAGAACTACCTTGTTAGCCTCCAGCTGCTGCAGCCCTGGAGTACCGAGTGTCAGTGAGGAGTCACTACTGAGAGAAAATGGGAGGGCTTTTTTGCACTCTCCCACAATCTCCAACCAGTTCTTCTTACAGGAAGAAGGCATAGCAGATGTCAGGCAACCATGTGGGTCCATGTTCTCTTTTGTAGTGAGAGCGCTCTCTTCATCTGAAAGTTTCATGTAATTTCAATTAAATTGGAGGACATAACGAGTAACGCTTTGAAAACTACCAAAATGGGAAAATTAAAAGCATATAAACACATTCTATCCCTAAAACGATCTACCTATGCAAGAGATATTCCACTAAACTTTAGTAAGGAGTCTATTTATCTGACCGTTTAGTGATATTTCATACTGTTCATCTGTCATAAAGCTGCAGAATTGTGTCTTACGGAAGCTCTCGTTCTGGCTGTCTGTCCTTGGCAGGAGCCCTAGTTTCTCATCCACGCTCAGTAGGCTCTGGAAAGAGGCCATTTTCTGCTTTAGACTTGAGAAGTTCCGCTGAACAAAGGGACTGACTTGCAGATTCTATGAAGACACAGGAGCAACCTCAAACACACTGCTGCACACAAGTAGCAGCAAATTACTCAAAACACCACCACTCAAGAGTCACAGTATGATTACCTGGGCTGTGTGTGGAGGAGTCTGACTCCTTTTTTGGGCTATAAAGCGGATGAGGGAATTGGTGTCTGGAGACCCCCGAACCCCAACTGATGACCTCCGCCTCATCTTCAGCTGCAGCAAACGGGATTTATCTGAAGAAATGGAAAAAGGGTTGTTTCAGCACTGACAACTCGACGCATTAAGAGACGTCAACTAAAATTCAGTTTCTCCCATCACGGTCCTCAATACAGGTTACATAAGAATAATGAGAGTGATGGGAGGGACAACAAAAGACTTTTGAAGGAGCACATGGGACCTTTTAGAGAGCTCTGCCTCAAAGTCACCCCACCTTTGCCTTGAGCAGAGGGAACAAAGCTCTGTGTGGAGATTCCAAGTTGGGAGCAGGTTACTTGAGAGAAATCCAGCGTGGCGTCTTTCTCAGGGGTTACAGGAACAGCACCCTGCACCTCAGCGACTGCAGTACTGTTCATGCTGACAACCTCACAACCAAAAACACAAACTTCCAGTCAAAGGGCAGCCGGTAAACCAAATCTGCATCCTTACTGAAGACACCAGCAGCAGATCGCAGTGTTTGGGCCGTTTCCTTGGCACCTGGATTCTGGGTTTGAACTCCACTATTGCTGGAGAACACTTGACCAAGCAAATGGCCCTGAATTGATGCTGTCAATATTGCCTTGTCATATAAAAAGAACAAGTCATTTTAAGCTGTTGCGTCTGAACCTAGTATTGGGCTGTACAAAGACATCAGCTAAACAAAAGTTAATAACATTTCTGCAAGACTAAGTTACTGTTAGTAAAATGAGAAAAGGTAGAGATGCGGATTGAGGTTGGAGTTTTCTGCCATAACTGCCATTTTCTTCATATTGACAAGTACAGCAAAAAAGGCACCACTACGTGACTAGCATCTCTAAGTTGAAAGCCAATACCGACACGAATAAAACTAGGAACTGAGTTAACTGTTTAAGTGGTTAATCGGTTAATTACTATAAACTGAGATTATGAGCAGAATTCAACGCCGCAGCTGCTGCAATGCCTGCGTGAGCTGTTTAGAACTGGTATAAAAGTCTTACCTGTAAAAAGTTGCTCTAGACAATAAAATATAAAATGTTACATTTAACACGCTGTATTTAAAAGTGAGTCGCGTGGTTATCATATAAAACAAACTGATCAGCTGCAGAACGGCAGCTCACGACAGCAAAAACTAAACTGCGCGCGCCCACCACGCTGGACAGAGAAGAGTCGTATCACTCCGCGACTGAAATCTGTGGCACAAACTTGTGTGTATTAATCAAGAAAAATAACCAGCTTAAATATCAGTAACTAAAGAATATGCAATGCCTTTATTTTAGAACATTGTATAAAGTGTTCGCGCTATATATATATAGAAAAATGAGAACTAAGGACCTATTTCGTTTCTCCACCTNATTCGCGCTATATATATATATAGAAAAATGAGAACTAAGGACCTATTTCGTTTCTCCACCTACCAGAAGTTTATAGCTTTGAATATNGTTCGCGCTATATATATATAGAAAAATGAGAACTAAGGACCTATTTCGTTTCTCCACCTACCAGAAGTTTATAGCTTTGAATATGAATTAACCAATAGGAAGAGACATCCGGAGTCACGTGCTGTAAAGGGTCCAATGTATTTGCACTGTTATTTTTCCTTATTAAGACTTTGAGTCGAGCTGGTTTACCGTAATAACCGGTAAATGTGTGCAATTGGAAAAGGCGCCACAAATTTGACAAGTGCGCCTTAGGAATAGTTTGACGTGGACATTAAAAGAGATTTTGTACTTTCAGCTAGAAACAGCTTTCTGAACACATTAAGATCTAGAACGATTCAGTTTTATTCCATGCTTTCCGTTTAGTTAGCTTACCGTGCTTATATGCTTGTCCGTGACCATATTTGAGTCTAGTGTAAAATATGACTTCAAATATATCCACGGAATATCAGCCACATTATTGAACCGATGAATCCCAAGAAGACTGTCCCAAAATATGAAATAAATACTATATCCACATGTAATTTTAATATTTCTCTTAATTAATAGTCGTTTATCTAAGTAACCAAATCATTCCACTATAATTTAACTAGTTACTGCTATTTAGACCCTTACATTCGAATGTAATTATTTGTGAATTTTACAGATACAAAATTGTTTAATATTTATGCACAATGTTATTCAAAATGATGAGCAGACTATCGATGATGGCAGTATTAATATTTTCACAAAAGAAATAAAAGTAAAACTAGCAACAAATATTTCACTATTATATGCCGACGGCCACTGAGAGGAGACACTGGACCTATATAACAGGAATTGGCTATTTATTACTATTATGTAAACAGCCTAATAAATCCCACCTTACATCAAGACATACAATTCTGATTTATTTATTAAACGTTTTTGGCTGAATTGCACAACCATTTGTCACACTGAAAGTGTCAAGAAAAGGAAGATTTTGAAATACTCAACCGTAAAATAATAGTGTAGTCACCTTTGGCAGCAATTACAGGTGTAAATCATTTGAGATGAATGTCTGCCAGCTTTGCACATCATTCCAGCCGTCCATCTATCATCTATTATTGCTCATCCAATCCAGAGTGACTGCGGCATGGAGCCCTGGAACAGAGTAAGACACTGGGTATATACTGGATGGGATGCAGTCCATCACAGGACTCACATACCAAGGTGAATCTATGGTTTCCAGTTTACCTGAAATACACGTCTATGGACTGTGGGAGGAAACTCAAGTGGGGAGGAAGTGCAAACTCCACGCAAACTGAGCCACATTCAAAAGTATATCTGAACCCTAAGAGCAGGAGCTGTGAGGCATCGGTCCTACCTGCTGCACCACAGTTTGGTCATCATCTGGATCTGGATGCAGATTGCCCACAAATCACAGCACCACAGTTTCTCAATTTGATTCGCGTCATGATTCTGACTGTAGGACATCCGACCTCCTGCTGCTAAAGCCACTCTGTGCCTCTTTCGATCATTGTCCTGCTCCCAGGCCTTCTGCATGTTGAATCAGCTGCTCCTTGAAGATGTGCCTTTTGCCAAACATTCTACCTCTCTCCTGAGGAGCTGAAAAAAACGATATCAATTTTCTTTTATGCTGCTGCCATGAAGCAGAACAGACTGCGGGACCTGTGCTGTGTTCTACATAACGTACTGCTGTGGTTTTTGTGTCTCTTACAAATCATTGCACATAATTCACTTGAAAACACATATCTTTTCAAATTATTATATGTTTTTTTACTACTTTCAAGGGGAAAGTTAAACCTTTGCAAGCAGAAGCCATTACAGAACACTACCTTTTTCAGGCGTGACCTCCACTTGTTCACACACACCAGATTTACTGAGCAATGGAGTTATTTTTGATACGGGGCAGATTTTTCCCAGGTCCTCTTTTAGAATCTGCCACAGTCTATCTAAAAGCTTCTAATAATGTTTTGTTTACTGTTCCATGTTAGAGCCCCAGTCTTAGCAGAATCTCTCACATCGATCAACTTGACCATATTGCTAGAATAATTTAGTGCTTTTGGAATTTTTTGCGTCTTTCTCCCGCTCATTATGTTTATCACATATTTCTCTCAAAGTTCTTTTGAAAGTTTTTAATTTTTTTTAATGTACTAACTCCAAGACCCTACTAAGACAGAATATTTTTGTGAGCATTAGTTTTTATTTGGATTTGTTTGTTAAATTGTTTCACCCATTTCTCCCATAGTGAAAGTGCAAAGTGGGTTTCAGAATTACAAAAGAAAGCCCAAAAAAGTCCAGTGGTGAGAACACTCCTTGTGGACATCATATGTACTGTGAATTTCTGTTTTCAGGCACTCCTAGACAAGGAGTCATTCGAGGAGTAGCCAAGTCCTTTTCAAATCACCATCACACAGAGCTGCAGGAGTCCAGGAAGGTGCAGAAATAATGCCAGCCCAGCACTGCTGGTACAAATGGATTACACATCCAAGGAGGTTTTGCCCTAGCTGATAACCTACTAGTGGCCATTTCCACCACAGAAAATGGATTTATGATAACTGGCAGAGACATGGAGAGGAAAAAAACAACAGTCAGCAAGCCTGGACACCACTAACCTCAAACTGTTCAAATGGACCTGGAGGGCAGCATCTGAGCAATTTTACAACAGGGTCAGTGAATCACGGTGTAAGCAAGAGATTCGGGACCCAAATCTGATCCTCTGCCAAATGAAGGAGCACTTGCAAGTAAAGGCAGAAGTTTTCTCACTGACTACACAGTGTTGACCTCATTAAAAAGCCCTTCCAGAAACTGCCAAGAAAAAGGTCTTTATGTTCCTCCAAGAGTAGAAATGAAGCCAGGAAAGTAGTAGGTGGCCTTGCCCTCAAACAGGCCATAGCATCAAATCTACAAAATCAACTTGGTCTGTTTTAAGGAAGTTTGATATTTAGGTTACATACAAAACTTTCTACCCTTTCTATATTTACTTAAAACCAGCACTCACAGTAAGTGTCATCCTAAATTCAAGTTTTCTTCAACACCTGTAACGTAACGTGGTGTTGAGAAACCCTCCGTCATGCAATCTCTAGTAAGTCAGAGACGTAAGTACCACTGCTTTCAGTGGTGAAAGTTTCTGTGCTTCTGATTGCCAAAACATGACACCCATTTATGGAAAATTCAAGATAGTTACATCAGTAGTTAACATTAGTAATTAGAAGACGACATAAAGCAATTTCTCTGCATTAATTACTCTATAATACTGTACCGTATGTTTGTCTACCTGCACTCTTGGCCTGTTTTGACCTATTATATGCCGTACACTAACAAAACATACATGCATATGAAACACTCAGTGTTTATCTATTGATTCAAGCTTTTATGCAAAGCAGAGCAGTAAAAAACAAAGATATGTGTGAAAAATGTTAATTAATTCACACTCACTGAATAACCGAGTGTTTCACAGCATTTGGGCTGTGCAATTGGACGTGATTTGTGTGTGTAACATTACTCTGTAAATGTGCTTGAACGACTAGGGACTTTAGTGCAGTGTATTTAGCACTGGAAGTCATCTTAGATAAAGGCATCAAATAATATATAATAATCATTGTACAAAACTTTGGAGAAGGGTGTCTGAATAGATGCAAATGTCTACTGGTGCTCAGCAGCTGGGAGGCGCACAAACTGTAGGTTTGGTCCTCATAAACACAAAGAAATGCTTTGCAATTCAAAGTAAGAGCTTTAAATCAAAGTCCTCATTAAATTCTTAAATCGAGCTAAATTCTTGTAAATAAAATGGGTGCATCATGCGGATGACTAATCTTCCTAAAAAATTTTTTTTTTTAAATCTGTTGACCGATGTATCTGTACAGAGATAGACACATAAAAAGAAAATCTATTTCCATCTAACAGATGTCCACTGTTTTTTGCTTATTGTACGGCGTGTTAACGTTTAATTAGGCTGCATCTATTTTAAGCCAAAAAAAATACCCCATTGGAAAACTGACTAATCTATTATATGTCAACACAATTTTTGCATATGCCAAAAATACCAAATTAAATTATGTGTCTGATTCTCAAATATTTCTTAGGGGCATTGTAGTAACAGCAGAGTGTTTACTTTTCCTCCTGATGTTTTATGTGGTTTTATATTGACCATCTGTCTATGACCAAAGTGTATATTAAAGTGGGTGCTCCAGTGATGTCATCACTTCATTACCGCTACTAGTCCCAGGGTCCCCTCTGCTGCCGATTGTCCATTGTTATTTGTTCCCCTTGTACAGTCATGACCTCATCATACAGGTCCGGGATGAAAAGACGCAGAGATCCAGGTGGGAGCGACGTGATGTGGATAGAATTGTGCCAAAGGACTCGTGTGACTATAGAGGACGACCGAATCTTTCCAACTCACGCGGCACAGATTTTGCTCTGACTAAATCAAAGGTACATTTTTTTGCCAACAGCAAAACAGAGCCCAAAACTACCCCCTCATATTTACAAAACCACTCAATGTCATATTCCCCCATTAAAATAAAGCTGTCCCACGTATGACCGGCTCATTGTAGCCACGAAATGTTATTTCTTATGAGATGCTACAACACTGATTCATGGATGTGTTGAACTGGAATGATGCAAGCCTCATCACCGACCAAGCAACCTCTTTATTTTGCAACCTCTTTTTTTGAGGAATGTTTTAAAAGCCCAAGCTAAATTCAAAACACAAAGATATTTTTATGCCGTTTAATTAAACTTACAAAAATTGATCTATTTTTATGCACGTGATCCAATTGTCTCTTAGGAATGTATTCCAGCATCATAAAGTAAAATTGTCTTGACTGAATGTAATAAAATACATTTGCACTCCTCTGCCCCTGAAAAAACCAGTCTATCGCAGTCGGATCCGCACAGGGACTGGAGTGTAGGGAGCAGAGGGTGAGCAACGTGGAGAACATTCGCTTGTTTTTGACCTTCCTGCCCTCTCCTCAGCATAATCACCGCAGGCCACACAGTTATTTCCATTCTCATGTTGTGTCAAGTGAGGAGGTTGTGGTAACCACCCAGGTCGGGTTTATTTTCCCACAGAGGGAGGGAGAGTGTGCTCCATGCAGAAACGCTTGTTACAGTGACCCAACTCCCTCTCCTTTTCACCCCCCCCCCACTCCCCCGCTACAATTTGCCTGCCTCAGCAAGTGTAACTAACTCTGCATCCCCATCCTTAGATACGGCCCCAACCCCTCCTGCAGCCGACCAAAGGTGGGGGTGGATGGAGGTGATTACTGACCTATAAAGGAGGGCCTGGCATTGTGGCAGTGGGCCAGCTGCACACACTGTGACATTGTGCTAAGTGCAGTGGGATGTATACACACACACACAGCTGGGGCTGCCGCACTGCTGCTGTGAGGGAACACACAACACAAGCCACTGCAGCAGCACTGGAGGCACTGAGAAAAGGACAGGGGTGGGTTTGCATTGACACGGGTGCAAAGGGAACAGCTGTATCGGCTGTAATACAGATCTTAGGCTCTATGGCAAAATTATACAAGTGGTCAGTTAAAAAGAAAAACCGTTATGAAAAGTATAATAAACAGGACTTCAGATGAGAACTCTTTATAAATTTGGTATGTAACCATAGTCATCAGGGAAGCACCCATATACTAGCTATGAAAAGTAAACATCTCGCATCATGAAACTATTATTTGACACATTTCAAACCTCCAGTAGAGAATTTATTATTTGAGTATTACAGTTAGTTTTCAAAGCAGTGTTTCTGTTGAGTAGTTTTCAAAAAGAAGGCTTGTGCATTCATCCATACACAGATGCTAAACTGACCTCTAACTTTATTCACACACACACACACACTTTTTTTATATATATATATATATATATATATATATATATATATATATATATAAAAAGAACATATTTACAGTGACAATAAATACCGACATTTTATACAGGCAAAATAAGTTACTAAACATACTTTATAGATCAAACAAAATCAAACCAAACATGTGAAGCATCATCCTGGGAACGCAGTGAAATCATAATAAAACAACAACAAAAAAAAGCTGTGACGAAAAAAAAATCAATTCATAAGAAACACCAGTGAGCCATTATTTAAACTCAACGTTTAAATGTCATCTCACCTTGGACTATTTACACTTCAGGTCAAGGAAGTGTACAGCTTCCTCCAAACAGCCGCCCATCTTAAGAACCATTTTCACTTGAAATGGATAGCTTTTTTAAGACAGTTTACTTGTAGACAGAAGTAAACGTGAATAACCCTGCATACAAAATATTTTTGCACTAAAAGTAAACTCTTAAGATGTAACTTATATGATTTCAATACTAGGCGATTCTCTGTTAACCCTGAGAACTCTCTTAATTTTAAAACAGGGAAAGACTAGACAGTTGTACAGGAAACAAGAGGTCAAAGGTATATCTGTGACCTCAAATCTTTGACCTTTAAATCAGAACATCAAATCTGGGACTATTTATACTGTTCATGAAATATAAAGCTTTGGAAATAAGGGTTCAAAAATACAAAGGCATGCAGCATGTTATACTCTCGCTGAACAGGATTTAACTGTAGACAGTACACAGTGCCAAACAAGCAAGTCGTAAAGTGTTGTAATAGTTTGTTTCTGGACGGACTCATAAAAATAAAATAGAAAAATATGACAAAAAAGAAAACAACATTTGCAGTCTTCTTTGGCTTATCCCCTGGTGAAGAGGTACAGCAGAAGTAAACAAGGCAGAATGTATTCAGTGACTTAAAAGTATAAAATGTTAATCCAGTCTTTTGAATAAATGTATCCCACCTTAGATAAAACATGGCGCGCTTAAAAAATCCTGCCCCTTGTAGAGTGTAAAGTCGTTACCATAGTTTTGTGCCGCGGTCAAAATAATGGTGATCATTTATGTACCTCTTCACCTGGGATATATATTCTTCTTCCTAATTTCTTCTTCACGTAGAAGAATTACTGGTAACATTTCACTTCAACACTGTGTTGCTCTGAGAACTGTAGTGGTGCAATTCCGTTTCTGTAAAACAAGGAAGGGGCAGGGGAAATTAAAGAAGCACAACACGGGTTAGTGGAACAGAGGTACCCGGAAATAACTCACTCCATTCTTCCTTTAATCAGTCGTCATGCACCACTTTGACCATGGAGATGACACATAAATAAGCTTCTAAGAGAGCAGTACCTGCAACGATAGTCCATGTGCTCCTCACATCACGCCATCCATCAGTCCAGGCAGGTCTCTGACTGTCCCCTTTGAAGATTACTCTTCTCATCCTCTTTGGTCCAAGATGTATTCCATCAACTCACACATTGTGGAGACTGGTGCCACATGAGCTGGGGAACAAGGCTGTGCAAAAAAAAAAAAAAAAAAAAAAAAAAAAAAACCCACCAC